>JAOTAX010000198.1:26335881-26349937 GCA_025629825.1 Erythroxylum guanchezii | reverse complement strand
TCATTTAACTCTAAAACACCCACAACACATACATACTCAAAAACACTCATTTAATTTCATTTAATATTTCTAAATTCTATTAAAAAATCGAGGTTCAACACAAAGGAATGTTCTCTCACATTTCAATGTCTCCCACACTCATTATATAAAGAGCAAGGCTCAAATGAGTTAATTATAAGCATCTCTATATGACCAAATTAGAATCCTAATAGAACTCTACTAGCTAAAATCACAATCTTATCCTTATCAGATTACATCACACTAATTAATAGATGACATCCCTATCCAATTAAGATTATATTCGATAATATTAAGCTACATCACAATAATAAGATAAAAGATTTCATTTATCTAGGAATGACTTATCCATATCTACAAAGATCTCCTCTATCTTCAGATGATCCTTCTAAGTGATCTTTATCTCTTAGAGCTGATGTTCATCCACTGTGATTATATCCACCACATCATCCAACTCCTCATCTTTATCTGTTGTTGATGAGTCATCCTAGCCAATAACACACTGATTTGTCCAATGCTTTCTTATGTCAACTCTATCAGCCACGGTCTGTCCATTTGAGCACGCACTAAGTCCTTAGTCCTTCAAGAACCTAGTCTTAGCCAAGTCAACTCATACAGGGTACAAAACTCTACCAAAACTCGCACCATGCTTGATCTACTTGCTAAGTTACCTTTGAACTCTCCCATATTCCATCATACATGTGATTTAGCTAACCTTCTACTCGATATCCATCTCAAGCCTTCTTTTGGTCTCACATTTGAATCTTGTATCTTGTCGAAGAATTTCACCAATGTGCACCAATGCATGTCATCCCCTGACATTGCCCCTTTTCCTACTTGCCTCCTCATAAGTCTTTGCCTTCTTTCATTATTCCACGTGTCAAACATTGGTCAAGACTGGTCAATGCTCGTATGATTCTAATATCTCAAACTTAGAGGTCTAATGAACCACCCCCACCAGAAGAACTTAACGCCCTCGTCGAATTAATCTATGGACACTCCTCTAAGTGTGGTTTCCTCGAAGACTCCTTAATCATTAGCACATCTCCCACATACCATATTCCCTCTCCATTAGGTTTCTCCTTGCTTTTGTCCAAAGGCTCATTGACAAGGTTCATTGCTCCCAATATAGCAAAACTACTGAGGTAGACTTCTTCTATCTAGTCCTTCTCTCCTTCTCCTTGATTTTTCGCGACCATAGTAATTACTTGCTCTTCACCCACCTTCCGTCTTGGGAATTCACGAGGAAAGTGCGGCCCTTCACAAATGAAACAAGCAATATCTCCTTTTGATTGTTTCTTGGACTTACCTTGAGAAGATTTGCCTACCTTCTACTTGCCTTTCTCCGAGACATTCTGTGTCCCACCTTTCTTCTTGCCCTCGTAGCTAGTTCGAATCGATGGTGGCATTTGGAGATCCACTAGGGCATCTGCAACCGCTATCGCACTTGGAAGGTCTTTCACAATCTGCCTTCAAAGCTTTATATGTGCCCAACCTTGCAATCTACTTATAAAGTTAAACAACTTGTACTCCTCTAACATGTTCTACACGTCCAACATCAAAGATGTGAATTTCCTCACATACTCCCCACATCGAGTCATCTTGCTTCAACCTCTTCAAAGCTTCCCTCGAGAGCCATAAAGTGTTATTGGGAAGGAATTGATATGTTAGCTCCTTCTTCATCTTCTCCTAAGTGTCGATGGGAGGTATACCGCTACTGATATTGTTGGATTTCCTTGTTCTCCACCACAACTTTGCATCTTCCACTAAATACATAGTTATGATCGACACCTTCTTTAAGTTACAAACCTTTGTCATCGCAAAATATTGCTCCATATCTCACAAAAAATTTTCGAGCTCCTTGACACCCCGCTTACCATTGAAAACTTGTGGCTCTCACACCTTCACCAAAGTGCTTTACACTCGTCTAATTTCCTGTGTTGCAACGACACACCTTAAGATCGTGATCTCGCATATAGAATCCTCTTGTGCCTTCATCAACTCCACTGTTTGATGTTGCAACTGTTGGCTTCGCACCTCCAACATCTCAAATCAAGTGTGGTAAGAAGTGATATCCTCCTCCCCTTAAGGAATTGACTCAATGAGTGCCTCCATTTTGTTGACACGCTCTGTCAAATTGCTGCCACCCGCCATCTCAAAATTAGGCTCTCATACCAGTTGTTACAAAGGTTTTCCTTCAAACACCAACTTATCCGCTACTTACGCCAACCCCTTTGCACGACAACCTTACTTAGGTCCGTTAAAGCAAGATTCAGCCTTTCCTCGTGGCTGTCAACCAACCTACCTATTCTCAAACATCTCATGACCCTCGCAATGTTTCACTCTCACACCCTTGCAAGAATACTACAAAAGAACTAAATATTCATGGCAACAATAAGAATAAGAAAGAGATACAACAAACGCAACCTTTATTACTTCCCTCAAGGTATACAAAGGAATGCTCTCTCACTTCTCAGTGTCTCTCACATTGATTATATGAAGAACAAGGCTCAAATGAGCTATTTATAGGCACCTCAAGATGATCAAGTTAGAATCCTAAGAGAACTCTACTAGCTAAGATTACAATCTTATCCTTATCAGATTACATCACACTAACCAATAAATGACATCATCATCTAATTAGGACTCTATCCGATATGATTAAGCTACATCACAATAACAAGATAAAAGATTATATCTATCTAGGAACGATCTATCCATATCCACGAAGATCTCCTCTATTTTCAGATAATCCTTCCAGGTGATCTTTATCTCTTAGAGCTGAATTTCATCCACTATGATCTTATTTGCCACATCATCCAAGATCTACCCATCTTTATCCGTTGATGATGAGTCATCCTAGCCAATAGCACACTGGTTCACCCAATGCTTTCTCATGTCAATTCCATCATCCATGGTCCATCCATTTGAGCACGCACTAAGTCCTTAGTCCATCAAGAACCTAGTCTTAGCCAAGTCAACTCGTACAAGGTCCGAAACTTCACCAAAACTCGCTCCATGTGTGATATACTTGTTAAGTTATCTTGGAACTCTCGCATATTCCGTCATATGTGTGATCTAGTTAACCTTCCACTCGATGTCTATCTCAAGCCTTCTTTTGTTCTCATATTTGAATCTTACCTCTCGTCGAAGAATTCTGTCAATGTGCACGAATGCATGCCAGCGCCTACCATTGTCCCTCTTCCTCCTTGCCTCCTTGCAAGTCTTTGTCTTATTTCGTTGTTTCACGTGTCAGACATTAGTCAAGGCTCGCCAATGTCTGCACTATTCCGCTATCTCGAACTTAAGGGTCAAATAGCAGGCATGTTTACGTGATTCTTTGAAATAAACTACCTTGGCTCCCACTTTATGAGCAAATACGCTAGACAATAGGAACCAAAAAGAGCACGACTACAAGTAATTCTACTCAATCCTAAGAGTAGTAACTTTGTCTTAAGCACTTGATAATGCGATTTGATTCCGTCTTTCCCTTGCCTCATTATCCAGCCCAAGCATACGAAACCAAAAACAAATCAACTAGAAGGCAAGAAAAATGCTTATTGACCAGTGTTGTGACATTCGAAGCTTACTTCTATGTCCAAATCACATGGTTTGAGGGATGACAATTACGCTGTACAGAAGACTTGAACTAACAAATTGTTGCTGTAAATAGTTACTGAACACACTCTACTTTGACAGCGAAAAAATAGAAAACCATACAGCCACAACTTTACTATTACTTCCCATGTGATGTTTAGCACACGTATCCGTGACTTGCTAAACGACAATACGTATGTACAAAATTCAAAGCCAAAAATCTGCTCTTCACCATTGATTTCGGTATCCAAAGTTGTAGCAATCATGCGTTAGGCTTAGCTTAATTCCCGTGCTTAATTCAAGCAGCTCTACAAGACTATGTGGCGACCAACAGTGAAAAACCTCTTGCTAATTCATTTATTCTAAATTTAATAGCTTTCTAAATGCACGAGAACTGTGATTTATTCTGTGCTTTTGCATGTTTGATAGTGACTTTCAGGTTAGCATACATTGCGCTAATGGATAAAGTGTGATACTTGTCCCCACAGGGCGGCAGCAAAACTCCAAATTTTCGTACAGCTGCTTCCGTGAGCAGCATGAATTTCCTTTTCCCAACTCTCCTTAACTACCAACGAACTCCCACTGTATCTTCCTGTCTATATATAGCAACTCCTCGACCCAACTCAGACCCAATCCTCCATTTCATTGAACTGTCAACTTGTCTTAGCTTTAGCACAAAAGAAAAATGGCTCAAGCTACTATGGCTACCACACTGGTGCGAAGCTTTCTAATAATTCTGTGCTCACTTTGCATTTTATGCTCTGCCTTCACCTCTCAGGATTATGCTGATGCTCTTGAAAAATCGATCCTCTTTTTTGAGGGTCAGCGCTCAGGAAAGTTGCCTTCTACACAGAGGCTTACATGGAGGGGAGACTCAGGGCTGTCTGATGGCTCCACTTATCATGTAATTTCAGATTCTCAGTTTGAATTGGAGATGGGACTATGTCAAGTGCCACGAGAGGACTAACCATGTTTACTCAGTTGTTGTGTTTTTGTTGGTGGTTGTAGGTGAACCTCGTTGGTGGATACTATGATGCTGGAGACAATGTCAAATTTGGTCTGCCAATGGCCTTTACGACTACAATGTTGGCCTGGAGTGTGATTGAATTCGCGGGTTCAATGGAGAATCAGATAGAGAATGCGAAAGCTGCCATCCGTTGGAGCACTGATTATCTATTAAAAGAATCAACCGCTACTCCTGGCACTTTATATGTTCAAGTGAGCAGTCCAAACTAAATGACAATGCATTCTGCAAGAGCATAAACTGTAGAATCAAAACAAGACTTTTAGTGATAATTCATGAAAAATTAAGCTAAATTCTGCAGGTTGGGGATCCAAATATAGACCACCGATGCTGGGAGAGGCCTGAAGACATGGACACGCCTCGAAATGTATACAAAGTAACTACTCAGAACCCGGGATCTGATGTTGCTGCGGAGACAGCTGCTGCACTAGCTGCAGCCTCAATTGTATTTAAAGATTCTGACCCTACTTATTCCACTACACTACTCCATACAGCAATGACGGTAAGGACTATGAAGAAACAACGTTCCTGGCTCACCCCTTCCAATAACAGAGTTGCTGGTTTTGTCTATGCAGGTGTTTGATTTTGCAGATAGGTATCGAGGTTCTTATAGTGACTCTCTTGGTTCTGTGGTCTGTCCATTCTATTGTTCATACTCAGGATACCAGGTAAGGTGATCATCTGCTTCTTCTAGGTGGTTCTTGAGGTCAATCAAAAATGTTCAATCCATCCTTTGTTTGTTTAGGATGAGCTTCTGTGGGGTGCATCGTGGATCCATAGAGCATCACAGAACAACTCCTACTTGGCTTACATAAAGTCGAATGGTCACACTTTGGGTGCAGAAGATGATGACTACTCCTTTAGCTGGGATGACAAGAGACCTGGGACCAAGATTCTTCTTTCCAAGGTCTTTTCTTTGACTAAGCTTCTTCTTCAACTTGATAACATTTTTGTAGATTAAGGAAAGCCTCAACTTTGTAGTGCTACTCCTCAGGGATTTTTCGAGAAAAATGCAGCAGACTTCGAGTTATATAAAACCCATTCCGACAACTATATATGCTCTCTAATTCCAGGAACTTCCAGTTTCCAGGCCCAGTATACACCTGGTGAGCAATTTTCATTGTCTCTCATTCATCTTTACAAATATCATTAATTTCTTGGGTAATTCAGGGGGTCTTTTCTACAAAGCAAGTGAGAGCAATATGCAGTATGTAACTTCCACAACTTTCCTTCTCGTGACGTATGCCAAATACCTCAAGTCCAATGGTGGAGTCGTCAGATGTGGGGGTTCAACGGTAACAGCAGAGTCTCTTGTGGCACAGGCAAAGAAACAGGTGGACTATATCTTAGGAGACAATCCTGCAAAGACGTCTTACATGGTGGGTTTTGGAAGCAGGTATCCACAACATGTGCACCATAGAGGATCTTCTTCACCATCTATTCACACTCACCAATCTCACATTTCCTGCAATGATGGCTCTCAATACCTTTACTCTGCCTTACCCAATCCGAACGTTCTCGTTGGAGCCATAATCGGTGGTCCTGATAGAAGTGACCATTTCTCTGATGATCGAAATAATTACCAGCAATCGGAGCCTGCTACATACATCAATGCACCATTCGTTGGGGCTGTTGCTTTCTTCTCTGCCCAGAATTGAAATAGATCGGCACTGTAAATGAGATTAAGCATCATTATAGTTATGTTTCTCAGCGGTTGTAACTCAAACTGAAACCCAATCTCAAACCTATCAAATAAGCTTCTAAGCTCTTCAAAGGAACTTCCAACTACAGTAACCAACTTTGGAGTTTCTAGCAAGCATTGGCATGCACTATACGCCCAAACTCGGATTTGGAAATAAACCAATTAGTTAACTAATCAACAGTAACACACGGTGTTTCCTCTACTTGTGTAATTATGTTTCATCCAACACGGTAAGTATAACCATGTCCCGTTACCAAATGCTAGACACGCATAAACCAAAGGCCAATATTCACATAAAACAAATTGAGACATCAAGTGATTAAACATCTCAAGAAACAAGTAGCGGTTAGATCTGATTCTTTGTCTAACGGAATAATTACGAAATTTTTTTAATAATTTTTTAAAGGTCAAGATCACTTAAATTCTATAAAATACTTTAACACATAAAATATAATAAAGCATGAAACGTAATTCGTATCTTATTGTGAAGTTTGATTATTTTCAAATGCAAAAGAACTTAACATCTATAAAAGAAATAAAACAGGAAAGATTAGTCAACTACAAGCTTTAATTTGGAATGATGAGGAATAAAAATTGAGTTGATATCAAAGATAAGGGATAAAATTCATATTGTATTAGAATTTCTTATCAAATAGGAAGTAGTAGTAAATTAAATATGTTATTATATTTTAGATATGTTATCCTAGTTGTATATTTTAGATATGTTATCCTAGTTGTTGAAGACTTATAGAATTTTTATTACAATATGATTTAAATTTTTTAGGAACCCTTTTTTAACTAGAATAAGGGTTCTAAAAATTTCTCTATAAATATGTGTGTATTCAACCCTTGAAGAACAAGCAATATGAAATTTTTCTATAAATTTGAGTTTTTAATTAGAAGGTGTGATGTTTTCTTTTAAGAGCGATTTCTAATTTCCTACTATCCATTGGTTGTGTTCCTCATTAAATTCCAACAAACCTAACCAAAATTCCAATCATCTCAAATATAAATTCTAGCTATATTAAACCTTGAAATACTAAGCCTAAATATCCAACAATCAAACCTTAAACTTCTAGTTATACAAAATTCAACCCTGAAACTTGATATTCCAACAGCCTTATATCAACCATATTTTCTAATTTTGTGATTTTTAACCACTAGGAAATAATTATTCTATTTGTCCTATATCATTTTATTTTCGTTTCCTTTAAACAATTTATGAAATTGGCTTATTCTAACAACCGCAGCCGCACAAATGTTCAATATCTAAAAGTATTCACAAAACGTATTGATAGAACTCTGCAATAGCCAATTAGGTAAGGAGTACTAACTTCCTTGGAACCTAAGCTTATTTATGACATGTTATGGATATTTTAGTAATTTAATTAAAATAAAATTATAATTTCAATTAAACATTAATTAGAATTATAATCAATTATAATTATATATCTATTATGCCCAAATAAGACTTAATATCATATGTTGGTACTTATTTATTAAATATATCATATTTAATCATAAAGTTTCTAAAATTTTACGTTAAATTCCAACTTGATTAAGATACATTTTTTCTCTTCGACTCATTCTTTGTGTGTAACCATTTAAGTTTTAAATATGTTGGCAATGAATATAAATTATAATCATAAATTACATTTAAGATTAAATAAATTAAAATATTTTTGTTTATCTTTAATTCTCTAACTAAATAATTTATATCCATATATTAAGATTGGTGTTTGGTAATTTATCATGACTACATGAATATCAATATTGGTTTGTTTAATGCAATTATAATTTAGAAAAACTTTCAAGATGTCTTCTAAAGAGAGTTTGACAAATTAAAAGGCTTTTCTTTAGAAAAAAATAAAATCTTTAATACCTCTTGATATGAAAAGACTCATGTAATAAATAATATGAAATGTATATGCATGGTAAGCCTCTTAGATTATAAAAGGAGCAAAATGAGATTACAATTAACATTAAAAAGTATAAAATAATCTTGGCGTGCCTTGATTTTCTTTTGTTCTTGATATGATCTTCACTTTGAAGGTTGTAAATTTCAACATTTCTTTATCATCTTCATGAACATCTTCTTAAGTTATGGCTGCATCTTCTTCTTATATTATTTCTCTTTAAACTAATAAACTCATTACTAGTACTTATGTTTTGTCATCATCAAAACATAGATTGGGACCTCTTTTGGTTCAATAAGATCCTATAAGCATCTATTCAAGAAAGCTAACTGTAAGATTTAACTACCTGATAAAATGAATTTTTTAAAATAAAATGAATCTAAAATAAATAAAGAAACATTAAATAGAAATGGCTTAAAGAAATGAAGTTAACTAAATGGTCTTTTTCAAAAGAATTTAGACAAGATGGATTCAACTTAATTTAGAATGAATATTATCACATTATTTGGAGTCAAACAACATGATATGATTTATTGAAATTGCCTTAAAATAATTGAATTCAAACATAATATAGATTATAAGATAATATGGGTTTGATGAAATTGAAGTAAATGCATTACGGATGATATTATGGAATGAGCTTAATAAAAGTGATCGAAATAAACTATATGTGATATAATGAAATGGACTAAATGGAATTGATCTAGATTACTTAAATGTGATATGATGGGATGTCTTAATGAAATGGATCTAAATGATCTGAAATATGCTTAAAATAAAAGGGGATCAATGATTTTGATTTAAATGACTAAATATGTTAAATTAAAATGGGTTTAATAAACTAATTTAAATAACTAAATATGTTTAAATGAAATGTATTTTATGTTTTGGATTCTAATCACTAAGTATATTAAAATGAAATGGCTTAACAAAATTGAATTAAATTATCTGAGTTAATGAAGTTTGATGAATTTTATTTAAAATAATTAAACATATATATAATGAAATGGAGTTGATGTCATAAAATGAGCTTGAGTAAGGTACCTAAACTTTGACTTGAAATTGATTTTTATTTAAGCTAAACAAACTAATTGATTTGGACTTTCCTAAAGTTAGGTTCTACTTTTAACTAGTTGGGCTTTGATTGGACTAAGATTTGGATCATGGGAAGGTTGAATGAATTTTAATAGACTGATTGAGCTTTTAGTTTCTTAAGTTGGAATATGTTTGAAGGGTCAAATTTTATTTTATTTTATTTTATAAAATCTTTATTAATGGCCATACAATTATGTAATAGTAACACAATTAAACTAAAAAAGGAAAGAAAAGAAGAAAAAAATCTATTTTAAAAGAAATTAGTTTTATTTGTGCGCTTTTATATTAAGCACTTATTGTATTAAGTACAATATACCATTTAAAGAAAAATCAAAATATGGAACTAGGCTTAACATAACTAAGACCCGAAGTTTTATTTATTTTTTAAAATTATGATCCTAAATCATAAGTCCAACAAAAAAATATAACAATTATGACAAATTTTTTCACACAATAAAAAATGGCATTGAAGGTCGAAGTTAAATACTATTTTTTAAGTTTTAGCTGTTAGGTTAGGCCTCTAAATTTTCTAACTTAGTTTACTGTACTTCTAGTTGCTTACTAGGCTTCAATGCAAAAGAGACCCTTAGACCCACCTGAAAAGAAAAATATGATCTTAAATCGCGTTGAACAAATAAAAATCGTACGAAGTGCTTGGAACCATGGAGGCATCTGAAGATATAGTTGAGCTTGAACAAGGTTTAAAAAGATTGAAATTAGAAAAGTAGGAGGTTTATAAGCAATTTAAGGATTGGATTGTTAACGCTCTAGCAATGACGTTCCTAACATTTTTTAGGCTCTAGACAGAATAAAAAGAAAAGCTCCAATGAGTCGATAACGTGCAGATATGTATTGTTTGAAGTAAATACAAAATTTAATTCTCTTACAAGCACTTTTTCAATTAAAATGTTCCTTATTTTAATATCAATATTATTCTAATTTCTAAGATCATAAACATTTAACAGAAAGATTGATTACTCGTATGCCTTTAAATTTTCTAAATTTGATGCTTTTGATATATGATCGTGATAACTCAAATTATTAACATTCTCATGAAAACGAATCTCATTACTTAAGTTTCATTTGGTTGTTTAAAACGACCTTTACTAGTTCTTCAAAATTCTTAATATGGAAGCAAATTCTCAAATTTCATCAATAATCTACAAAATTAATTTTATACATACCAAATCAGATAAATTTATAAATAAAAATGCTAATTATGACTTAAAAGAGAGATAAATTGTGAAAGAGATCTAAAAGGGGGGTTGAATAGATCGTTTAAACTTTTTCGCAAAGTTCTACACAAAAACAATGAGTTAATACACACGAACAATCAAATCAATTAAATAAAGAGAGTAGGGAAAAAAAACAAACACTTGTTTTTATAGAGGTTCGGTGCTAAGACCTACGTCCTCTACCTAAGCTCCCACTTAAGATTTGGCAAACCATTTTACTGTACACTTTTTAGTTCAGTGTGAACTTTTTACAACCTACTTGATTTCCGACTCAAACAACACCTCACAATCCGATTTGATTTCCGGCACAAATCTAACCAAACCAGTGATTTTCCTCTAATCACTCGACTCACAATAACAATGATTGAAATTGAAATAATTATGCTCAATATAGCAGAATAGAATTAAGAGCAAGCTATGAGCAATTGAGAGCTATAAAATGATGAACAATAATCAGTATGCTTTACTATGACTGCGCTACTCAATTCTTTGAAGTTCCTCCTTTTATTTGCATGCTCCAGAGGATTATAGACGTTGTAGATCTCCTTCTAGCCGTTGTTGATACTCATAGACGTTGTAGAATGATTTTTCATCCGTTTGATATCAATTGACTTCGTCAGAATAAGATCAGTTGCGCTGACAGTCGACTGGTCGAGTTGTGATAGTCGACTAGCATATACATTTTTCATAAAATTCACAACTTCTCTCTTCGAACAGTCGACTAGTGAACTAATAGTCGACTGGTTCAGCTATTCAACTTACTGGTCCTTTTCTTTTAGTCGACTTACAAGATTTTGGTCAACTGGTTTAAACCCCACTTTGTAGAAATGATAATTATCAGTCAACTTGTAATGTTCTGATCGAGTGGTGCTTGCTCCAACGGACATATTGCAGATAATCTTCGATCTTTATTTGTTGGGATACTATTTTGAAATCTTCAATCATAATCTTCTCGTTGCTTATCTCTTACACATGATTTACATGTTGTTTATCTCTTGATTTGTAGATATGTCAATCTTAATTTGTATTAATCATTTAATTTCAATTCAAATCACCTGAAATAATTTCTTAACCAATTCCATACATTTTATAATTATCAAAACATAAAGGGATTTTATTTGTCAACCACCCTTGGTCCAACAATCTCCCCCTTTTTGATAATGACAAAACATTTAGAAATTGTTTAAGAAATTAAAAACAAAGAAAAATTGATCAAGGGTTTTATGCCTTGTCTAGTTGGTTAGTTTAACTCCCCCTTAATCAATAAACCAATGAATTCAATGATTATTGCAAAATTTCATAATCCATAAAGTTAAGCCAACAAACAACAATTTTCCAACCAAAGTGGTAAGATATCGAAGTGGAACATGGAAAAAAATATCACAATTTAACACCGTATGAACTTAAACAATTGAATATGATGTTGAATAACATACTCCTCCTTTTTGTCATAATCAAAACAAAATTGCAAGAACACGCAACAAATGAGGAGCAAACGAGAAAACCTAAGATCACACATATCCAATAGTCTCAAATGTCAAACCAACAGAAAAGCACAATAAAAACAGCAACAAATGTTGGTCAAATGCAACAACCATCAAGAAGAAGAAGCATCATCATGTCTACACCCTAATTTTTCAAAAATTTTCTTAATGCTTTTCTCCAGGCGCACAAGCATACTGTGTTGATCATCAACATTTTTCTCTAGTCAGATAAGCATACTTTGTTGATCATCAATACGATCATTTAACTCTTCCAATTGATCTCTTATGTCCTGAAGTCCGTCTTGAGAAACTTCACTTCGTTGTACACTGCTTGGTCTGGAGCTGCTAGGACGATCACCAGCCCTTTTGGAATGTTGCCTCCTAGGTACTGATTGTTCACTTGTCAAAGTTAGACCAAGCTTCTCCACATGATAGGAATAAACCCATCCTTTTTCAACTGTTTTGACTAACTTCAGACTCCTTATGTTATAAGGTGTAAACCTCCAACTTTGGGGATACAGATAGTGGTCAAAAGAACTCAAATTAACTTTTTGCAACTTGGCGATAAATGTAATCAAGGCTGCATACGGCATTCCTTTATGCTTTGCCGTTTTTCCTTTCAGCTCACCCCTTAAAAGATTGGCTTTCTTCCTCATCATTTGAATAATCAGACTTGGAAAATTAATCTTTCTTCCTTCTTCCAAGTGCCATAGTATTTCCTTATCTAAAGATGTAATATGGTTGTTACTTGCCTTCTTAGGATATATCACTCGATTAATAGCATAGTGCAACAACCTATAATTTAGTAGCAAATCCATTGCCTCATAAGGTGGTGAGTGATCAGAACACAATCTACAAAGTAAATCATCACCTTTTTCTTCTGTATAACCGTAATTTTCTTCAGCTTCCTCATCAGTATCACCATTCTCATGCCTCAAAACATTCAAATCTAAGAGGGAAGCTCTAGGCCTAACTCCACCTATAGGCAATTTCAACCAAATAGACAGATTCGCTTCACATATAAAAATTTCTTTTTCTTGAATGCAAGACTTCAAGAGCACTCCAGAATCAACATTACTCCTAATCACCACAAGATTAGCATAAAATTCTCTAATCATATCCTTATATATTTCCTCAGTAAATCCCAGAAAAAATCTCAAACCAAAACTTATAATTTCAGTAAACAACTCTGAATATTCACTGTGTTCCAGTTCAACCCAATCAAACTTCATGGAGGGAATAAGGACTTCGGTTTTTAGTACATGATAATAAAGATTTTGAGCTTCCTTCGAAACAAACCGCGACTCAACCTCGTCATTTTCTCTCCTAAACCGCCTCTTGATGAAGAGCTCCGAACTCGTGGGTGTTGAGGTGGACGTTGAGGTGCGGAATCCACTTGTTTTCCTTTCCCTGTAGCCTTTCGTGGAGCCATTGTGAAGAACTAGAAGATTTTAGAGAGATTTCACAAAAAAACAGAGAAGTTTCGAAACTTAGGGTTTAAAAGTACGAAAAATGAGATTTGAGGAAATAAAGAGATGAAGTGAGGAAATAATATGGGGGTTTCGTGTTTCTGGAGAAAGTTTGAGGTTGGGAAGGTAGGATTTGAAGAAATTTTGAGTGATTAGACGACTAGGAAGAAGAAATCGCAAAGGAGAAGAAAGAGGGTTTTCAGAAATTTTTAGGGAAGAATGGGTTTTCAAAGAAAGAAAAAGATGAGTTGTTGAAAGGAGAAATGAGTTTTGTGGTTTTTGGAAGTGAGTTGAAGATGAGAGTGTCGATTTTAAGAGATTGGAGAGGTTTCGTCGAGTGAGCGGGAGAACTATTGCAGATAGAATACGATAGCTTTTTGAAAAGAATGAGAAGGTTTGGGTTTTTATTAAAAAACCCGTGAACATCACCAGTCGACTAGTCGTGAACCAATAGTCGACTAACACATCATTTTCTTCATTCCCTGATGCACTAGTCATCTAGCAAACCAAAAATAA
>JAOTAX010000198.1:26312050-26326245 GCA_025629825.1 Erythroxylum guanchezii | reverse complement strand
GATTACGTATGACTTTGGCTGCTGAATACCTGCAAAACAAACAAGGCTCACCGGGGGTTGACTGCCGGCAGGCCCCTCCAACGCTCACGTTAGTCTTTTTGAAAGAGTTTTTGTCGCTAATAACAGAAAAAACTAGGGTTGTAATGTCATACCTGTATCATGGCGAAATAGTACCTTATATATGGAATAGATGCTAGGTTTAGGTCTTTACGTTTGCATGGGAGACTAACACCTACGAATGGGCCGTGGACGCGTGGACTTGGGCCTGGGCTTTGTATGGCCGTCCCGACCACCCTAATTTCTAATTGGGTAAGAGTATAGGACCGACCATTCGTGATTAACTATAGCCAATTACTTGTCTCCTAGGCAAAATTAATTATAATAGAATAGAAATATAAAAATTAAAAGGTAAAGGAGTAATTTACCCTTTTTTTTTCAAAAGATAATAATCCTATTGGAATGGGTATCAAAATTCGAATTACATCCTCTGATTTGTGAAACCATCGCACACTTACATGCACCGACAAAAACTTGACATCACGATATATTAAATTATCATCTTAATAAATGGAAGAGAACAATTGCAGATAATATCAATAAGATAAAATTTTTAAGGTTTAACTTAGACTGTTATAAAATCAGTTAAAGATTGAATAAAATTGAAAATTTTAAAAATTGATTAAAAAAAGATTTTCCTTATTGAAAATTTTAAAGTTCACTTAAAAAAGGTTGTTAAATAAAAATTGATTAGTTTATTTTTATTTATAAAATTTGATTACTTTACAAAAATTGGCTAATTAATTAATAAACTGATCAATTTTTAACAACAAAAATTATTAAACTAAATCAAACCATAAAATTGAAAATGAATTGAAAAGCTAGATAATTCAAGATTTTCAATATCAAATTGGTGAAATCGGTTCTGATTTTCAAACACTAGTTGTTGAACATGCATGATAGTCTTCTTTCAAACTTGGTGATTAAAGAACCTCAACAGGTATCTAATTACATCCAGCCCTAACTCACATATGCTTCCTGACTAGCTCTTAGCAACTCACGACATCATTGGATCAGTAGGCTTCGCTAACACTCAATTGTAATAGTTGACTTAGTAGGATTAGAGGTTGTTAGCACGGATTGTTGTCAGGAAAAATAATTTTTTTTTTAATTTTAAATTATTATATTTGGTTTGTTTTTTTGATAGTTAAGAAAGTAAAAATTTTCCTAATTTAAGGAAAATAGTGACACTTTCCTTGAAATCTAAATTCTAATATCCCTCTTGGTATTTAGATTACTTTCCTCAGGAATTTAATCTAAAAAATATACTAGACAATTTAACCCTTCCTTCTCTCTCAACTCTGAAACTTTAAAATATATAAATTTCAAATAAATTTTGATTTAATAATTAAAAATATATATAATAAATATTAGTTTATAAATAATAATTTTTAAATTATTTATTTTTAAAAATAAAATATTTTATTAATACTTTATTAATAAATATTATATATAATATTAACATAAATTTAAATAAAATATTTTTTGTAAGTTTTATTTAATTTATAATTATTATTAGTAATACAAATATTTATTACTATTTTGAAAAATAAAAATTAAAAGTTCACAACAATTATAAAAGTTGAAATAAATAAAATAAATAATTAAAAAACTTTGAAAAAAGAGGGAAGGAGAGATAAGAGGAAGGGAGGGAAATTTCAAAAATTTTTGAAAATTTTGTAAAAAATTTCCCTTATTTTTTATAATTTTCGGTATCGGCCAGTATTTAAATTTTGAATATTTTTGCTCAGAAGTTTTAATCGACAATTTTCAAGTTTATATTTTTCCTTATTTAACAATTTCAATTTTATTTTATTTGTAGGGATATAATTGAAAAAACAAGTCAAAATTAAGTTACATTCTATAAAATATTGTTAAATACTAAATACTATAAGAATTCACCCAATTTTTCTATTAGAATTTTTATAAGTATCCAAATATATAAATATCTTTACTTTTCTATAAATTTATTTTTCAAAAAATTATATTCTAAATTTATTTTACTTTTCTGCTAACCTGCTAAACAAACGGAGCCTTAAGAATGAGCTAGTAGATGGATTCAAGTCCGGGTCCAGCATTTGGACTTAAAGATATCACGTGAAACTGGTCCATTTTCATTCATGGAAAAGCCACTAGGAGTAAATTAAATGAGTGACTAACCCAAAGAAGGATAGGGCCATCAGAATTTGATTAGTTACTGCATCACCATCAACTTTATCATACCTTTGGTCCCCTTGCCTTCACCAAATCCAATAGCAATCCCCACTCTTATTAGTTATCACTACTCGCAATGCCCACATTTAGATTAACGGCGTGTTTTGACGGAAAACACTCCACTTTCGACAGCGATCGTTAGTCGGTGTAGTCAAAAGTGGTCAAATAAATTATATAACAGCCAATGAATTTTAAGGATTTGTACTTGAATTTAAAAGTCAACCTAAGTTGGCCAATTACATGTAGCGGTGATGGAGCAAGTCGAATATGAATTGTAGACTATAAAAACCTGACGTGAAGGAAACGTTACAACAGAGTTATGTGTCAGTGTAAGAGCGAAAGAAGTGGGTTTTTGTCTGTATTCTAAAAGGAGTACGAATGTTGGAAGCTAAGGAAGCAAAGCAAAAACGCATGGCTAAAAACGGCGGCACCGCTACACCATTGCTTTATCTGCAACAGTTGCATGTAGATACAACTGTGTAAGTGTGAGAGAGAAGGGGATTTTAGTGTTGCAACAGATTTTGTTTGTAAGAGGAAAATGGAATGGCGTGAGTTCTAAGGTTATGTGTTGTATTTCACTTGCAAGAAAGAGTTAATGTTGTTTATGGCAAAATTAGCATTTTTGTTTTGGATAGTTGTTGTATGATGGGAACAAGAAGTGGGGTTTCTTTTGTGGTTTCAAAGGAAAGTGGTGGTGATGATAAGGGTAAAGAGTTTAAAGTTGGGTTTGGTTTAAGGATGCAACAATCTGATATGGAACCTTCTACTCACAAGAGATTGATGCTGATGTCTCATCACCATGATGCACCATCTCAGCTATCATCATCATCATCATCTTCTTCTTCCTCTTCTTCTTCTCCTTCTTCTTGTGGTGGTCGTTTCAGTGGAAGATTGGGAGATGGAAGTGGTGGACTCATGTTCTGTAGCACAAGCAACTTCGTTGCTTGTTTGGATATGTTTGATGTTGTTGACACTGCTTCTGCTTCTGGTGCTAATGAAGCACAAATAGCAGCAGGATCACAGTCCCTTGGCCTCTTTGACTCCTACTCTTCTTCATTTTCCTTTAACCCTTCAGGTAAAAAGTTCTCAGCTTTAAGTACAGCATAGTTTTGGAACTATTTTTTTATGTTCACTTGGTCTTGGTTTGGTATGGAACAGTAGTTAAAACTCTTTAAAGTTATTATGGGTTGTGTTTGACTGTAGGAGAAATGGTACCATCTGTGGGAATGATGAGAATGCCTTTTACAGCAGCTCAGTTGAGGGAGCTGGAGAGACAAACCATGATTCTTAAGTACTTGATGGCATCTGCTCCTGTCCCTCCTGAACTCCTTATAAACATCCAAAAAAGTCAAATGGACACTCTTTCATCCCAATCCAACAGTAACGCTCTCTATTTTGCTTAAAACACGGATCTTTTGTCAATTTCATACCTTCTGTACATAGAAGATAATCAGTTGCTTATTTCCTATTGCGAGTGTGCCTTCTTAACTATTGTTGATTATGTATTAGTGGTTAGAGGGTCGTTGGAATTGGGGGTTTCGGGTAACTCGGATCCTGAGCCATGGAGGTGCAAAAGAACAGATGGAAAGAAATGGAGGTGCTCAAGAGATGTGGCTCCGGACCAGAAGTACTGTGAGAGGCATTCCCATAAGAGCCGTTCCCGTTCAAGAAAGCCTGTGGAATCACACCCTGACTATGTGCTGACAAATACCAACAAATCTAGCTCTAACTCACCCTTGCTTAATCAAACATCTAACTCTCTCTCTCAAACCAATTTAACCATGTTCCCTGGTGCAATGCCCTCTGCCACCAACTCATCATATGAATCCAGGTGAGATGGGATTTCAATGCCTGGTGTTCTCTGAATCGCGAGGTTTTGGACGGTCCAAATTGTTACTATACTCTTATATGTTTTGTTCCTAACTAAACATTATGTATGTATCAGGTCCTAATTCGTTTTCATTTGATGTTTTGTACATAGTTTATCCCGTTTTGTCCATTTCCCTTTACCCACCTAATTTAGTGAAAGATGATTTTGTTTTGTCCCCTGAAGGAGCTTGGATTGGTTTTCGAGAGGTGAGATCATGCCCGATGCTTGCAATTCCGACAAAGAGTGGCACTTGTTACGGAAAGATAGGAAGTGTGATGGGGCAGTCTATAATTCACAACATTGTAGAGAAGAGCAACTTGACAGCTTGAACTCAGGCGTAAATCTAAGAGATGTATTCCAAGTTCAGCGGCCAAATGATAGCTATAGCTTGTCATCAAGACACTTCATTGATGACTGGAGAACAAAATTGATGGAGGACAGTAGTGAAATGGGGAAGAAGATTTATGTTTCTTCAAATGAGAAGATACCATTATCATCTCTTACATTGTCAATACCTGGGATAAGCGAAGCTAATCAATATAGTGAAAATGCTCAAATGGGGGGTTATGGGTTCATGAGGTCTGACAGAGCGGATGTAGGTGTTATGAGAACCCAGTGGATGAACCATGGGTCGTGGATGAGTTCGCCGCCTGGTGGACCATTAGCTGAAGCATTAGGCCATGGAATTTCTGGTAGTGAAAATGCTACTCCAAATTCGTCACCTCCCGATGGCAACAAAAGTTAAAGTGTGGCCTTGGCTGTACCTTTTCTGCAATTTATTCGCTCTGTGAAATCATTATAACGTTCTACTTCTCGAATGAGATGGTGTATGAGCTGATCCAATAAAAGAACCGCAGTGGCAAAATGACCTGGTCTCATGTAACGTTTTGTGTGCTCATTTTCTCCAAGGTGTTCAAGCCAGTACCTCTGGCATAAGTGGTAATATATGTCACTTATGTGAAGCCTTGATAATTTACCTTCGCTGTTCTGTGGGAGTTTTTGTTATTGGATTTAGCTTCAGATTTCCAAATCCTTGGTAATATTGCATGATGTAAGACAGAAGTTAATGCAAAGTGATCACTTTGAAGTTCTTGAATACTACGTCGTGGATATATATATGTTTTTTCGAAATCAAATTCTTTATGGTTAGTCATGCTACAGAGGAGATTTTTTTTTTCTTTTTTGAGAATGAGAGGTCTATTTTTCTTCCCGGAAAATAAATGTATTTTTATTCATCTGGTCAAGTTTCTCTGTGGTAATTCAGACTTGGTGCGAGGCTGATTTTAGTTGCAATATGCATGCATTTACCTCATCATGCTAGATCATCATTATTCTCATGGAATATAGATCTTGATCTGGATAGAAGAAAATTGCTCTTAATACAGAAATGTGAGATTGAATTGAAAGCCACTGATACGGATCCATTAATCAACTAAAATTCCAAACGTGGGGAAGTGGGTTAATTGAATATCCAAAGCGTAATCAACTAATAATTTAGCCATCTCAAATCAGTTTTTGAACTAGGAGAAATTTCGCCACCAGTGGCAGGAAGGCTCAGGGTATGGTAGTTGGATAGGTGCTGAATTCCAGCATGCCCACACGGCAAGCTCTTGAAGCTCGGGCTTCTCAAGTTCTGGCAAAAAGTGCTGCAACCAAGTGGCTCAGATGGTGGATAATGTAGACGTTTCTTGGCCTTCTCAGGTGTTGATGGCCTGTGCTTTGGTGCACTCTGTGACCTAATCCGAGCCTTTGCAGACTCGGTAGATGCCATATAATTGGGCACTGCTATGTTGGCAGGATTATTGATACTATACTGTCTATAGCCGAAGCTTGGAGAGTGTGAGTAGCAGTGCTTTTCCTCCTTCGTGAGTATTGGGCTGGCAGAACGCACTTGAAGGGGTTTGATTCTGCTTCTGCATGGAGACGGGGTAAACATATGGAGAGGGGAAGCAACAGAATACGGGGTTGGGGTTGGGGTTGGGTGATTTTGATATCGGTATCTTCGCGAGCAAAAGTGAGGATTATACGTGTCAATTTCTATGGTCTTTATATCAGTTGAAGCTCTGTTATTGATCTCACATTGCTTTGCTGCCATCCTACGGTCCAGCCATCCTGTTTTTCCTTCTAATTCCTTTTCATATTGCTTTGCTGCCATCCGACGGTCCAGCCATCCTATTTTTTCTTCTAATTCCTTTTCACTTCCTGCTGATGCCTTCCTTCCAGTTTCAGATCTCCATATCTTAGTTTTTACGATGATAACAAATTAGTCTTCACGCATGATTTTTATGTACTGTACACAAACATAAGGATAGAGAGAGCCAACCTGGCTTGAAAAAGTATACGCAAGGGCTCTTTCCCGTTTAAACGTAGCTTCCTTTCTATTCTCCACCACCGCTTCAATCTCCTCAATTTTGTGTGTTCCATCATTCCACTCATTTAGATCTCTAGACTATTTATTAAAAGCCCAAAAGTTAAATGCACAAATGGAATGATATTTGCTTACTATGGACTTCCTCTCGCGGATGTCTTGTAGGTATTTGGAGTCCCATAAGCCATTGATTTCGGTAAAGATGGACTTCCTGCTCCCTTCATGTGAAAGCCTAGCACACTGATCACGAACTCGATCTTGCACTCGAACCAGCGTTTGCATGCATTTCAGTGTCAACTTAACCTGATTTCTAACATTCTGTCCCCTGACCAGTGCTTGAAGTTTCACTAATCCTTTTAGCGCTCGTAGTGCTCTCCTAGCCTTAATTTCACATATATATAAACTCTTTCAGGATCAGTAATCATAAAAGGGTGCGTGAGAAAATAGTAGTCTTGAATTTGGTTGCTTACTAGGTAGCCTCTAAACCCTGTTTGAATGACGACGGCAGCCCATTGTTCTCTAATGATTTGCACGTCCGCTTCGGATGTTACTGCAACAGCTTCAGAGGCCGCCGCCGATGCCACTGCAATTGCATGCCCTTGCTCCTCACCCAAGTTGGCATCTGTGGGACTAGCTGTGATGGTTGTCGTAGTCTTTGCTGCACATCGTTGAACTTGATTGATTTTCCTGCTAAATAGCCATCTTCTTTTCTCCCTCTTCTGCGTGGACTCAAAAAGCCATGAACAAGACATCAAACACATATCTATATACGAATTTGTCACGTAATGTTCAAACATATGGACACCACGATTCCCGGTTACGAGATCATTTACCTTCCCTTCCTCTTCCAGTTGATTATGATCTTCTCTTCTTCTGCTACTTTTCTCCTTCTCCTTTGTTGGCGACTTGAATGCTCGTTTAACTAGTGTAAGCCATGACGTATCAGTCTTCTTTTTCATATTGACTCACAATATAAGTTCATCACATAACATCAAAACTTAAAAGACTCCAGGACATAAGAGACGAGGGCTGACATTAATGTGACGGGAGTCATGGGTTCTTTCACCATTATGACTGCAAAGTAATAGAATCAATAAAGAAGAGAGAGAAAGAGAAAGGGGACTGTGACTTTGAATGTGACGTTTTTGTGCGCAGAATCTAAAGTTGTACGAGCTCCAATATATCTGTTAAGGGCGTAGGTGTTTTGTAGTGGCATGCGATAAAAATAATGGCGCGTCAGAAACTGTAATAGGAAAACTTAACAAGTTAATAATACGGGGAAGAGGACATGAGATTGGGAGATCGCTCTCGTTTTGGTGGGCAATGGAGTTTTAGTATTGTACACAAGAATCCAAAGTCCACTAAAATTAGCTGCAGTTTTTGAGATGGAGCATTGCCGTCACGTGCTTTCCGCAGGTAGAGGACGAGTACTAAGAGGGATGGATTTGATGGTTCAGTGTATATTTACTTTTGAAAAGACACCTTTTTATTTGAGCGTGTACATGTAATTTACAACGATGACCTCGAAGACCATCCAAGATCCAACCTTTTTTAACCAAACCAACGCCAACGATGTGCGAATTGCGATGATGTATCATATAATTGAAGGGCGGGGAACGGGGAATCCTGTATTTGGGTTTTGGCTTCACTTCCCGGTACGACTGGTCAAAACTGTTGCGGGGCTGTCGTCTTAAATTACCAAAATATTTGTCGTCTGAATTCCAACACGAGGACAAATGATGCATGTAAATGGTGCTGACCTTTGACCAGTAATAACCCAATTTTCATTTGATTGCCTTGGTTGATCTTCAAATAGTTAGGACACTTCCCGTTGTCGACCAGGTGTCAGTTCCTGTTGCCTGATTTTTTTTATGCGAGGGATAATATTGAATTTCTATTACATAAAGCTAAAATTTTGGCAAACTCTTTTATATTTCTACGAGTTTACTAATTTAAAGTCAAAATTACTAGATCAACTTTATTTCAAAGCCCAATTAAATTCTACTATTTATTTTTTTAAATTTAATTTGTCCAACTTTAATCAAAGGTTTTCTTTTTGAATATTAAAAGATGGTTTATCCATAGATTTTCTAAATCAAAAAATAACAAGAGTTCTTGGCTTACCGCCAACTCTCATGAACAGAGTTTACTGATAATTTACAATAGTGTATTGTGATTGTGAAAGTGGCTTTAAAATAGGGGAGCATTGGTTTTCCCAATCTCCGAATAACAAACAATCCAATTCAGTGTGTGGTCCCAGTTATAACTATAATTGCTGACGCGTAACAAGTGCAATATTCAACTCCATATAACTTTGGAATACTGACATTGAAAGAAAAGGTAGTCTCGATCCGCAACAACTATGTTACAAAGGAAATATGTGGTATTTTCATGTTCATACCATTGATTCTTTGTTTGAAGCCAATTGCTAGCCATGTTATAAAGGAAGCCATGGGGCTGATAGAGTTTCTCCACAAGAGTTTAAACCAAGGAACCTCCAATGATTGAGCAGTGAACAATTGATGGCAAGATTGAGTCAAGAATAGCCCGTTCGAAGCCAATTTCTAGTAGATAACATCTTCATGGACAACATTGTTTATCTGAGGAAGATAGTTTAATAGAGTATAAATTCACCATGTCATTCACCATCGGTAATCAGGAACGAAACTTTAGAATTGAGGGGCAATCAACTTTTTAGCTATTAGAGATCGGGAACTTTGGAAAGAGGACTTATGTCAAGCCACTTGTCGAACCAGAACCAAGTCTTAGCTCCATTTCCAATTCGATACTGAATGCAAGGATAGATAGTCTCCCTTTATGCCATTATCTGTTTAAAAATGGAAGAACTGACCCTAGAATAGTCTAGTTGCCAGAAATTGGTAGCCTTTAAGTAATATTCATGGATCCATTGGATCCATAATGCGTCAGGATTAGTACACAATCTCCTCAACTGCTTACAAATCAAGGCTTTCTACATTTGTGTTATGGAAATGATCCCAAGGCCTCCCTTTTTTTTTTTTGAGATCGTGATATCGCTCCCCTTGATTTTAGCTCACTTGGTGTTGACAGAAGTGCCAATCTATAGAAAGTTTTTCATAATTCTGTCTAACTCTTTTGTAGCTTTCTTGGGAAGAGCTATGTGCCCAGTCTAATGGAGATGAAGGCTATTGAGGACTGAAACAATAAAGGTTACCCTAGTAGCATAGGATAAGAACCTATTTTTCCAAGTTAGGACCCTAGTTTTCGCTCTTTCAATAATGGGAATGTAGTCGTTATACTTAAGTTTAGAAGCAGTAGTAGGAACTCCAAAATAGCATAAAATATATGAAACAGTGTTACTCGTCATTCGTTTTAAATCATTCGGATTCCTTACATATGCAGAGAGCTATAGGGTGCTCTTATCCGGGTTGTACTTAAGACCACACCATTGAGCAAATAGTCAAAGAGTGTGCTTCATTATATTAGCAGAAAATGCATAGGCTTCACACAACAATAACAAGTCATCCGCAATATAAGGTGAGCAAGCTTGATCTCCTTACAATTGTGGTGAAAATTAAAGCCCCCATTAGATGTGATAAGTCGAGTTAATAATTTAGAAACACCTTTCATAACTAAAGTAAACAAGTATGGTGATAAGGGATCGCCTTGTCGTATTCCTCTAGCTTGTTTCAAAGGTTTAGATGGAAAACCGTTAACAAACACACTCAATGAGGAAGTTTGTATACATGTCATGATCCATTGCATAAATTTGGGAGGGATTTGAATAACTTCTAGGTATAGTTGAATAAATTTGCAGTTAATGGTGTCAAAAGCTTTGAAGAAGTCGACCTTTATAATGCAATTGTTGAGTTTTTTGCCAGAGTTATAGTCCTTCATGAGTTCTTGCACCAGCATAATATGATCACCAATTTTACAGTCAGGCAAGAAAGCTCCTTGGGTAGTAGTGACAATATCAGATAAAACTAGCTTGTGTCTCTTAGCTAATACATAAACGGTATTATAATAGGAGATCGGCCTAAAATCACTCATAATGCTAATTAACATTTCCACGTAAAGATAACTTAAATATGATTCAATTTTAACTAGTTTTGACTAGTGAAAGAGGCTCTCTCTTCTTGCATGTTTTGCATGTCCAATTTAAAGTTGTTTTCCCTTACCCTAAACTTTCATGTATTCTTCTACTTATCTTTTTCACCATTCTTCTTTCTTTATCTTTCTTTCTATTATCTTTGCCTTTTTTTTAGTATGTGTGTCTTTCTTCCAATTTCATTTCCTCTCATTTTCTATGTCACTTTGACTTGGTCCATCTTCTTAATTTGTTTTTTTCAACTTTTCCTTGTTCTCCTTTCTTCTTTTCTTCCTCACTCTTCTCTTTCCTTTCGTGGAACAAATTTTTAAACTTTTTATTTTATTTTTTCCCTCTTTTTACTAAATGTTGAGTTCCGTGTCTTTAACCTTTGAAGCCCTCCCCCCTCTTCGCTATAACTCCTCCTTGTCTATTCCTTCTAACTCTACTCTATCCTCTTTGATGTTAGTTCCTTCCTCATCTATTAATCCCTCAGTGGCTGCTCCCCTCCCCCAAGCTTACCGGTAGGTGTATATTATAGTATATTTTCTAGAGGTTTAAATATGTTTTTTTAAGTATTTTCTTAGATGATAATTATGTATTTAGGACATAGAATTTTGTTCTTGTTAATTTTTGTATATGCCTTAAATCCTACTAAAATGTAGGTGCTTCCTATGGAGGATGGGAATGGTCCCATGAAATTTAGTCCCTATAAATTAAAAACTTCTACCTCTAAATTGTTGGAAAAGTGGCATCTCATCTCCCTTTTAAATGGTTCCCACTTTTTAGCATCTATAAACTTTGTTTTACAAATTTACAAGCATCCTTAAAGAAGTTAGGCCAATGGAAACCACATTTTAATACTCAAAATGCCTCCTTGTTTGTTCCATAATGCCTTGAATAATTAAAGTCATGACACTGTGTTAGCATGCCTAACATCTCCTCCTCTGAAACACATATCCTAATCAAACCATCAGCAAAAATTTTATAAAGAATTAGCTCATCCCACAAGTAGTGATTGTAATCATACAAGAAACTTTTCCATTATTAGTAAGATAAATTTAAGGGAAGGATACCACCTACGACATAATTTGCAATATCAGTATACCATGATACCAATATGTTGTTTAACATCATCAGCACATCGCTTATTGATATCTTCACTCTATTGTAATTCCCCTCCTTCAAGACATGATAGATGATCAACCACTAAGTTTTTCACTGCCATTTTGTCTCTAATTTTATTGTATAATTCTTGTAAAAGAAGAATCCATTAGAGAAACCTCATTTTTGTATCTTTATTAGCAACAAGATACCTCAATGATGCATGGTTGGTATAAATGATCATTTTAGATCCCAAAAGGTAAGATTGAAACTTATCGCATGTGAATACAACCACTAACAAACTACTTCTCAATAGTGGTGTAATTTTGGCTCTCGTTAATGTCTTCCTTGTGCAATAAACAACATCTAGTCTTTTATCCTTCCATTGGCCTAATACACAAACCATAGCTTGGTCACTAGCATTGACATGACCTCAAATGGTAATGACTAATTTGATGATGTCAATATTGGTGCTGAAGTAAGTGCCTCCTTTAACCTCTTAAAAGAAAGTAAACAATTATCATCAAATATAAAAGGCACATGTTTAACTAAAAGGTAAGTTAGAGGTCTAGCAATAATAGAGAAGTCCTTAATAAATCAATGATAAAATCCTGTGTGTCTTAAATGTATTAATGCCTTTGACATTGATAGGTGGTGGAAGTTTCTTAATGGCCTCTACTTTGGTTCTATCCGCTTCTACACCTTGGCACGATATCTTATATCTCAAAACTATGCCCTTATGTATCATAAAGTAGCATTTCTCCTAGTTTAACACCAAATGTGATTCTTCACATCTTTGAAGAACTCTATCCAAGTTTGTCAAATAGTAATCAAAAAAGTCTCCAAAGACCAAATAATCATCCACAAACATACCCATTATGTCCTCAATCATATTTGTAAAAATAAACATCATACATCTTTGAAAAGTTGTTGGTACATTACATAACCCAAAAGGCATCCGTCTGTTGGATCCCACTTGATTCCGGAACCCAACTCTTCAGAATACCATAATACTTGAGCGTGGTTCCTTGAAATCTCTTTAACCATCATAGATTTATCTTCTTTCTCTGATACCACCTCTGTTGAATCCCGCTTATTTCTGGAGTCCAACGCTTGCCATTGTCTGTTCAGCTTCATCTTCATAACATCCCAAAAATTTTCTCACAATTTGGTCAATGGCGTGCCCACATAAATCAGTCACCATGCTCAAACTCATTTCTCCTATTACATAACAGAATTTGGAAATCTTCAAACATGAATTTCAATTTGACTTCTGCAAAGAAATTGTATATCTAAGTCTGTAGTTTGTTTGGAAGCAAGAATCATCTTAATCGGAGCTCTATAGATCAAGATATGCTTAAAAAGCCTAAGTGTGTTCATACCCTAATCATGCTCTCCCAATCGACCCCTCACTTTCTCTAATGCAAACTTTTTCAAATCAACTCCAAAAGATACCAATTTTTATGTAGAAATAGACACATGTCTTATGAATCTATTGCTTCAAGAATCACCTCATTTGGAGGTCGGATGAGGAAGTTATGATCATAAGAATCTAACAAGTTTAAGTCCTCAATCATGCAGTAACATGTCTTGGGGAAATTGTCATAACTTTCACCAAAGATGTCAGATTGAGTTCATTTTTAAACCATTTGAAAGAAGACTTCTAGATCTACAACTTTCATGAAGATCACAAAGTGAGATTCTGCCTTTAAAAGGGTCAAAAATTGTAATTCCTTGAAGCTGTCTCGTAAATGTCCGTTTAACGGACATTGTCGGGCCTTGGAGCACTTTTTCACTAGAGAAGGTCCGTTTAACGGACATGGGCGATGCTAGGGGTCATTTTGACTCGAGAAGGTCCATTTAACGGACCTAAAGTCTATTTAATGGACATAGGGGTTCCCCAAACCCCTCCAAAGCCTCTCTAATGCTTCCTACATCCAATCTAACATCATATTCACTCATAATCTTCCCAAATTCAACTCTTCTAGTGCCAATTTACTTCATATCAATTCAAACACCAAATTTATCTCATAAAACTCTCAATTCTCAACTCATTTGATTCATCAAAACCACACATTCTCATCAATATACCATAGCTGTCCAATGCATACATTCTAGGCAACATCATATCTTGTAACAATCATATCTTTCCATTCCGATATCCAAAAGTTACAAACTTCATATCGTTGGAAAGCTAGAAGGACAAGCTACAACTTCTATGAAGACAACTTTGACTAGTTCTACTTATATTATTCCAGATTTTCCCTTGACTCAGAACACAATTTTCCTTTATGAAAAACTTGAAATTTGTCCCTACTTGACTTCCTCTCATGCAACATCATTCTTAACCATTCAACTACATCTCATCATTCATTATTCCTATTTTCTTATCCATAGTGTCTCACTTATACATATATATCAACAATGCTTGTTCAAAGATCATCAACTCAAGTGGATAGCTTCTTCAAATATACTCAATTCCAATTTAATCTCATCCTTAATTAATTCATATTCCA
>JAOTAX010000198.1:26274154-26285686 GCA_025629825.1 Erythroxylum guanchezii | reverse complement strand
ACCGGGAATGTCAATGAATGCATGTACAAGAATTTCATGTGCAATAAATTCATTTTTCACAATATATGTATGTCACATAATGCATAAACATGCAATTGCATTACTAAGCTCTCACTGCTCACTTATAATTCCTATTTTACCCTTCCCATAGGTAATGGGATGTTACAATGATCCTTTTCACCTTCACCTCCATTTCAGATATCCAGAAGATTCTGGAGGAAGGTCCTTGGCACTTTGGAAGCCACCCAATCTTCCTACAAGTTTGGCAACCATACTTGAATCTTAAAACCTATAAAATCTAAAGTATCTCACTCTGGATTAACTTCCACAACATCCCACTTGAGTATTGGACAACCCAAGGGCTTGGAGCATTAGCCAACTACATTGGAAGGCCATTGTGCATGGATGAACATATAACTAAGAAGAAACGTGTTGGATATGCCCAGATTTGCAACAGTATGAATATCTCCTAGGAACTCCCTGAGGAAATTCCAATTATGAGGTTAGGAGAGGAAGATAAGCTATGGGAAGACATAATAAAATTTTCTTATCATTGGAAACCACCTTCCACAAACCTTACCAAAATTTCGAAGGCCACGGGCAAGTTATTCAAAACAAGAAGCTACCAAGAGCTTATGGAGTCAACTGAAACATAATCCTTAGAAAACCTCCTTTCCTATACGCCTAAGACCATCATGTTGCAAAAGGCTGATGATGTTATATCACCTGACAGTGGGGAGAGACATACCAATGAGGTAATGTAAATTTCTCAAATAGCGCATATACAAACAGTAAAAGAGCACAATATAACAAGCAATGTAGAGCAGGAAATTTCACAAACACCAAATACAATACATGTTACTTAAACTGAAGCCAATTTTAACCATGTCACCCTAACCACTACTTCAGGGATTGTGCAAAGTGCTAAAGGAGATTTAGAGATGAGTAATACTAACCCTATCTAATTTGATATCATAGCAACTCCTAAAGATTCTATTACACTTAAGACACTGTAGCAAATCTTGAATTCCATACAGTGGAGAAAAGGAGAAAAGGGAAAGGCAACACAAGCCAAACCTTTTAAACCATGTCTATAATCGTGTGGAATGTACGTGGAATAAATTGTCCCATTAAACAGTTAGCTTTAAGGGAATTTGTTTTGAGAGAGAAGCCTTTCATATATGGATTACTAGAAACCAAGCTCAGACTTGAAATTTAGCCAAGTTGGATATTTTTGGTCCCCACTGGAACATGATTACCAACCATCAACATCATGCTTTAGGCAGAATAATTATATGTTACAGGGAGGATGAGCTCAAGGTGGATCTCCTAGAATCAAATGAACAAGCCATATCTAGCACATTATTGGAAATGGAAGTAATATGAAGTTCTCGTATGAAAATTGGCATCTATTGGGGCCATTATATCTCACTCCATACTCCTATAGCCTAAGAGGTTCTATCCCTATAAACACTAATATTCAAATACTAGTCCAAAATGGCAATGGAAGCTAGCCTTTTCATTCATCTAGTGGTTTTGATATCATTAAGAGAAATCTCCCAAGTTACCAGGCTAACTAACTTTAACCTGACTCTACAGTATGGGAGTTGTACAATTCTAAACTATTCTTAATTGATTCATGTAAAACGCTACTATTGGGATCCCTTGAATAAATTCCAGTATAACAAATTCATATGGGACTCAATGATTGCACCAACTCATTCATTCATACTATGGTTATCAACATTGCAAAGGTTAGGAACACGGGACTAGTTGAAATTTCAAGTGCCTGATCTAGAATGTGCATTATGTGGAGATACATTGGAGACACTAGAATACATATTCTTCAAATGTGCTCCAACTAATCAATTGTAGAGATAATTTATTTAACATTTAATATGAAGGAGAATAATTAGACATGGGCAGATACACTCATATGGGCAACTAAGTTGAAATACAACTTAAAAGGAGACTATATATAAGCTATTCAAAGCCAATTTTGCTATGTTGGTTCACTATACATAGAGAATGAGGAATGCTAAACGATTTAGGGAAGCAAAGGATATCTTGAATTACAACTGGCTGAGGTACATTACCAAACTAAGATTTATTGCTTTGAGAAGTTCCTACAAAGACTTCTTCACATCAAGGCTGAAAATCAGACTAAACTTGTAAAATAACATCATTTCCTTAATTATGTTATAATTCTGTAAGTGTAGCTGGTGTAATCTCCATTGACTTGGAGTGGTTTGATTTGTAAGGTTTTGTAATGACTCTATCATTACAATATGAAATTCATTAATTTCTTTTTTAAAAAATCCATAATAATATGGAATTGTGTAAGGAGGAAAATGCAATATGAGATATTTCATGATGTAGTATTTATTTCTTTTATTGCTATTCCTAGTACTAAAACTTAGCATCAAAATTTTTAATTAAATCAATTAGTAAGATTTCATATTAGATATGAACTAGTATGACTTTGAAAGAGTCAAAGTTAATGATTATGGGATGTGATGCTTAGTTGAAGCATATATTTCACCCATTAAGTTTAGAACTAAATTAGATAATAAAGATTATGAGATATCCAAAAGGTTGGATACAAACTTACATAACTTACTTTTTTTTAATTTCAATGAGTACTTATAGGACAATAGTTTTCAAGTTAAATAGTGGGAGTAAAATGAAATTTTAAACGGTCAAGTCTCATCAAAATACATCCAATTAGAACTAGAACCTTTACTAGTACATCTGATGTATAACAAAAAGACTATAAGATATTGAAAGATTTACTTTCATGATAAATTAGAAAAAGTTTGTTTTAAAGATTATTGTGAATTTATAATGTTTACAAGAAGATTAGTGAGAGTATAGTTGTCTTCTTTACTGGGAATACAAAGAGACATATTACTCATATAGATCAAAATTAATATTTTCAAATTGAAAATATAATTGTCAAAGAATAACTCTTATTAGATGTGAAAAAAGGTAACAAGTTAATTATAGGGATTTGATCTATAAGGATAGATACAAAAGTTGTTTACCTATTCTAGTTCAAATACAAAAATAATGAACTTAAGGTATTCAATATTAGAGATATTTAATACTTGTAAAGTATTAAAGACTATATACGAATTGATATTTTGAGTTCAAGGTTATATGAATATTAACTATAGAAGTAAATCCTAATTAGGTTATGTTTTACTTGAATAATATTTTTTTAGATTGGAAAGGTTCCTATGTAACATTAATTACTAATCAATCCAAAATATTGTTTTCATTTACTGGAAATGATTATCCGAATCAATAAGCTCTTTAATGAACTTAATATAGTTCTTCACATTGTTCAAATAGTAATATACTGCGAAATATTAGAGCCATTAGGCATACAAAAGGAGCTAAGGTCTTATTAAAGAGCCAACTAAGTATTTAGGAAGTTTCTCTTAACTATGGTTATGATTAAGGTTAAAGTTGTAAGATTTAATGTTGGACCTCGTTTCTGGAGCCCAACAACTGGAGTCATAAACCTTGAGCTTATTACCCTACAGGATTATTTGCCATCATTCCACAAGGTTGGTGTGCCCACGCCAATCAATCACCCGAATTACTACTTGACTTCTTCAAAGAAATTGTAGCTCTAAGTCTCTAGTCTGTTTTGAAGCAAGAATCTTCTCAATCGGAGTTTTACATCTAAAGATATACTTAAAAAACTAAAGCATGTTTATACCCCAATCATGCTCTCCCAACCGACCTCTCACTTACTCTAATGCAAAAATTTTCAAAACAATTCCAAAAGATACAAATTTTCATAGAGAGACAGTAAAAGATGTTAGGAATCCGTTGCTTTAAGAATCACTTCATTTGGAGGTCGGATTAGGAAGTTATACTCGAAAGAATCGATCATGTTTAGACCATCAATCAGTTTGTACCTATCTTGGTGCAATTTCCATAACTCCCACTACAAAAGTCGGATTGACTTCATTTTTGGACTATTTGAAAGAAGACTTCTAGATCTACAACTTTTATGAAGATCTTGAAGACTAATTCCACCCTCTAAAGGATCAAAAATGGAACAGAAGATGATGATACAAACTAAGATGATGTGAAAAGTCAAACTAAGATGGTCAAACTAAGGCGAAGCAAAACTAAGACGAAGCGAACTAAGACGAAGCAAAACTAAGATGAAGTGAACTAAGATGAAGCAAAACTAAGACGAATCAAAACTAAGATGAAGCAGAACTAAGATGAAGCAATCTAAGACGAAGCAGAACTAAGATGAAGCAGAACTAAGACGAATCAAAACTAAGACGAAGCAAACTAAGACGAATCAAAACTAAGATGAATCAAAACTAAAACGAAGCAAACTAAGATGAATCAAAACTAAGACGAAGTAAACTAAGGTGAATCAAAACTAAGACAAATCAATACTAAGACGAAACAGAGGTCAACTAAGACGATGCAAAAGTCAAACTAAGACGATACAGAAGTCAAACTAAGACGAAGCAAAGGTCAAACTAAGACGATGCAGAAGTCAAACTAAGACGATGGAGAAGTCAAACTAAGACGAAGCAGAGGTCAAACTAAGATGATGCATGAGTCAAACTAAGACGATTCTAAATCACTTTCTACACTCTCCAAAGCATCTCCCCTCATAAGGACCATAACTTTCGACTTAGATGTCCCAAAATTTCATGGTCTATACCGTTGGAAAGGTAAAAGAAAGACCTACAACTTTCCATAAGATAAATTTTCCTAAATCAGCCCACTTCAACCCAGATATCCCCCTGAAGTCGGTACATGAATATTCCCCTCATGCAACCTTGAGAATTATGGGCGAAATCAAAATCATAAACCATTAGTATCAAAAGATCGTAGTTTTACAAAGCTTAGTGGGCTTTTCAAGCCAGCCCCTCCACACCCCCCCCCCCCCAATACATAAATGTTTTAGAGAAATCCCAAAATACAAAAGATACATGAACAATAAATTGCTCAAAATGCAACTAAAGCCTTGGTTTACAAGATTTGCTTAAAGTACAACAACATTTCAAAAGAGGAGTGATGCCTTGGCCCTTGACTACTCAAATCTCTTGGTCCTCACCTGCTTATGGGGAGGAAAAGTGGGGGTGAGCTTAAAGCTCGTGGGTAACAATTTTACAATCGGTAACAAGCAAAATCGTTGCAATAATAGTTTTCATTTTAAAATTTAGATGAATGCATACCATGTGTACATCACTATATTTGACATATCACGAACACATAGGCACATTAAATTGGTTCGGGTGGATCCAAAACAGAACGTACTACGCATTTTCACATATTGGTCTTGTGTAGTCGTGAACTTATGGGAGTCTATGAAGGAGATCCATGCCACTAGTGGGTAGGCGGAAAAAACTTTTTTGTCAAAGTGCACTTGACTTAACTTAGGGGACCATCACAAACCCACATAACATGTATTTCATGACTTGTAAAATATAATGCCCATAGAGTCATATTTCGGAGACTTGTTTTCTTAGGCTTAATACCCTTTTTTAAAAAAAGAATCATTTTCATAATGCACAATTATACAGCACATTTTCAAAACACTAAATGAATAGCACATGCATATTTAAAAGTAGTTGAAGCTCATTTATTTCTACTTCTTGAAAGAGACATTAATGGCTTATTACTATATCATAAAAATGTAAACCACCTGAATTTCTTGATTAGGGCTTGCTCAAAAATGCCTCCCTTCTTGCTCCTCTTATCTTTCTTGATTTTCTTCAACATTGACAAAAATTCCAAATCAAAAGAATTCAAATTGGAAAACCCAAAGAACCAAAAGCATGAAATTGATCCTGGAATACTTATACTCATACCTTTCCTAAGCTCTTTGAACCAAAAACCTTTCAAAACTCCAAAAGATTAAAATCAACTTACCTTAAATCTTCACCAAACAATGATTTTCTTGGCTCTAATGGAAGCTCTAATCTTCCTCTTTCTTTTTCCCTTCTTGATCACTCTCAAAATCCCTCTTGAAGGTTAAGAAAAATCAAAACCTAGCTTGCTCGTCTTTCTTTCCCTAAACTCGCTAAACTTTCTCCCTTCTTTCTTCAATTTTGTTTTCTCTCTCTTCCAAATACAAGTCACCCCATTTTCTTCTCTTTTACACCATTAATGATTGCATAAAGTCCCCTTTTGCTTTTACTTTAATGCCTTATGATTTTTAAACTTAAATGACTTGCTAAAATTGGCCTTACACTCTCCCACTACTTTAATAGTTCAAAGCCCTTGGCGCATGTCATATCACCTTACCCTCATTAACAAGCTAATTAATTCCAACATGACTAATCTAGCAACACTCCAAAATTAATCTAATCATGCTTATAATAAAATAAGAATTCAGGGGCCAACATTTAAGTAAGTGGTCATTATAAAGTGTCCGAATGGTCTTCTTAGATTGACCATCCGTCTGGGGATGAAAAGTCGTACTAAAATTCTACTTGGTTCCAAGAGCCTCTTGCAAGCTTCCCCATAATCTTGAAGTGAATCGAGGATTCCTGTCAGAGACTATTGAATCTGGAACCCATGTAATCTTACTATCTCATCAATATACTTCTTGGCTAGCACATGCAGAGAGTCAGTCTACTTAATTGCCAAGAAATGAGCTGACTTCGTCAACCGATCAACGATGACCCATATGGCATCATGCTTCCTACTAGTCTTAGGCAAACTCATTAGAAAATCCATAGTTACCCTTTGCCACTTCCACTCAGGAATGGACAATGGCCTTAAATTGCTTGAAGGTGCCTGGTGCTCAGCCTTGACTTGCTGACACACTAGACACTTACTCACATATTCTGCTACATCTCTCTTCATGCCTTTCTACCAGAAATGTTCTTTTAGATATCTATACATTCCGGTGCTATCTGGGTGCATGGCATAAGGTGCATTATGTGTCTCATCAAGTATTGCATCCTTTACTTCCTTGACATTCGGGATACAAAGTCTATTTCCTATAACCATAAGCCCATCTTCCCTCACTACCACTTCAAATTTCTTGCCATTCTGAATTTCTTCTCGGAGCTCACTCAATTCTGTATCCAGTGCTTGTAACTCCTTAACTTTCTTCCTGAGTATCTGTCTCACTCTGAAAGTAGTAACAATACATTCAGGTTCCTCCTGTTTTAAATTTATCCTAAGCTTAGCCATCTCCTCTAATAGCGGCAGATAAACTGTTTGAACATGAGCTATAGAGGATTTCCTACTCAAGGCATCCGCTACCACATTCGCCTTTCCTGGATGGTACTCAATCAACAGTTCATAATCCTTGAGCAACTCCAACCACCTTCTTTGTCTCAAATTCAATTCCTTTTGACTTAACAAATACTTAAGACTTTTATGATCGGTGAAAATCCTCGTTTGAACCCCATACAGATAATTTCTCCAAATCTTCAGGGCAAAAACTATTGCTGCTAACTCCAGATCATAGGTCGAGTAATTCGGTTCATAAGGCTTTAGCTGTCGGGAGGAATAAGCTATTACCTTATCTTCTTGCATGAACACATAACCCAAACCCTTTCTCGAAGCATCACTGTATATGGTATAACCCTTATCTCCTATATGCAAAATCAAAACTGGAGCACTTGTTAATCTGCACTTGAGCTCCTTAAAACTTTTATGGCATTCCTTACTCCAGATAAATTTCTGATTCTTCCTTAATAACTTAGTCGTCGGAGCAGCTATCATAGAGAATCCCTCAATGAATCTCCTATAATATCCTGTCAAACCCAAAAAACTCCTCACCTCTGTCACTGTCATGGGTGCATGCCAATTTACCACTGCTTCAATCTTCCTTGGATCAACATGTACCCCATCTTTCGAAATCACATGCCCAAGGAATATCGTTTCATGAAGACAAAACTCACATTTGATGAATTTGGCATAAAAATCCCTTTCCCTCAATGTTTGCAACACAATCGTGAGATGCTCCTCGTATTTCCTTTCACTCTTGAAATATACTAGAATGTCATCAATAAACACTATAAAAAACTGATCTAGATATTCCTTAAAGACCCTATTTATGAGGTCCATAAAAGCACCTGGAGCATTGATTAATCTAAAAGGCATGACTAAAAACTCATAATGTCCATACCGTGTCTTGAAGACTGTCTTGCTTACATCAGGCTCCTTGATTTTGAGCTAATGATAGCCTGACCTCAGATAAATCTTGGAAAAGACCCTTGCTCCCTGAAGCTGGTCAAACAGATCTTCAATCCGAGGCAGAGGATACTTATTCTTAATAGTCACCCTGTTGAGTCTCCAATAATCAATGCACATGCGCCATGTTCTATCCTTCTTCTTAACAAACAGAATCGGGGCTCCTCAAGGTGACGAACTCGGTCTTATGAACCCTTTCTCTAATAGTTCTTCTAACTGTTCCTTAAGCTCCTTTAGCTTCGCTGGAGCCATTCTACAGGGTGGTATAGAAATGGGCGTGGTTCCGGGAATCAAGTCAATGGCAAATTCGATTTCCCTCACCGGTGGCAAACCAGGTAAGTCCTCTGGAAACACATCTAGAAATTTCCTCACAATTGGAAAATCTTCTAACTTCCCTTCTTTCCCATCAATGTCCACAAAATGTGCTAAGAAGGCTTCACACCCCTTTCTCATCATTCTGCCAGCTAACAAAGCAGACATGATTCTTGGTGATGGTGTTTTTTCTGTCCCCTCTGAAAATTACCTTCTCACCATTGCCCAAGTCAAATTCCACTTCCTTCAGGCTACAGTCTAACTTTGCATAATACTTCTCCATAACATCCATTCCCAGTATGACATCCAGCCCCTTTAACTCTAGGGGTAGCAAGTCCACCACCAGTTGAGTACCCTCGATGAAAATCTCACAATCTCTATACACTTGACTTATAATCATATGTCTCCCTAGAGGGCTGCTAACAATTAAAGAACTTCTCAGTGGCATCAAAATAACATCATACAATGTCATGCTTGTAGAAATAAATGAATGCGTGGAGCCAGAATCAATCAACACATATATAGCAGAATTAAATAATCGAGCCATACTCGTGACAACTTCTGGTGTGGCTGCAGCTTCCTCTCTGGTCATAGCGAACACCCTTGCCTGAGCCTGAGCCTGAGCCTGACTCCTTGGCCTTCTTGGAGGAACAACCTTCCTTGTAGCTCCAGAACTACCTACCCTAGTGACTCGCCTGACTTCCACTGTTTCTGCTCTCCTTGGGGCTTGCAATTGTGACCCCTCTCGTCTTGTTACTTAGGGACAGTCCCTGATCATATGTCCCGACTCTCCACATCAAAAACATGCTCCAAGTAACTTGAAGCACTTTCCTCTGTGAAGCTTCCCACAATGCTCACATTGGGGTTCATGTTCTTGCTCTTCCCCACCAAGCTATTGCCTCCTACAGTTGAGGCTTGCACTGAAACTGCTCTTGATTGCTTGTTCTTAGTAGAGGCACTACTTCCTACCTCACTTGTGTATGGAAACTCTTCATACCCCTCTCAAACATTGGGGCACTGATCCCCTTCTTGGAAGACTGCTCATGGTTCTTCCTCTTCTTATTCACTTCATACTTTATATTCTCTAATTTTTCAGCCTGGAGTGCAGCATCTACTAACTGCTGGTAGTCACAGAAATTATGGATCAGGACTTTCTCCTTGATCCCCAAATTTAGTCCTCCCTCAAACTTGCAGTACTTATCCTCCTCATTAGCAACAATGTTGGCTGTATACCGTGACAGTTGGGTGAACCTCAGTTCATATTCACTCATGCTCAGATCTCTCTGTGTGAGATTTAGAAACTCTCTAGCCTTCTCTTGGATATACACCCTCGAGAGGTACTTCTTCCTGAACACTTCCACAAAATCAATCCAGGATAACACCGGAGGCATCACTTGACTAGGAGACACCGATTCCTACCAATGAAGAGCATCTCCTTGTAGCAAGCTCACCACATAATCTAACTTCTCTTCATCCAAGCACTTCATATGAATCAGAACCCTCTCGGTCCTCTTCAACTAAGCTTCTGCCTCTTCTAGATTTATAGTCCCATGGAAATCTACAGCTCCATACTTGCGGAGCTTATCATACTGGCCACTCCTGGAGCCTACATCAGGACATGCGACCCTTGGCCCATGACATAAGTGAAAGCCTGGGCAAAGGCCCGAAAGAATTGAGGGTCCATAGATGGCAAGGAGGAGGAGGCGGTGGCACTTCATGATGCACACTAGGTGCCTTAAGATCAGGAGCAGGGTGTATCCTAGCATCTTGCGGGATATAAGATTCATCCGTGCTTCCTTGGCTCGAGCCAGATCGAGTTAGAGCTCCTCGAGTTCTTCTTCGAGGCGACATTTTTCACTCCTTCAATAGAAAACCACTGAAAATCTTTACTTTATACAAAACAAATTTCAAAGTATGTAAAACAGTTTAAATAGTATAAAACAATTTCAAATCTTGAGAAACAAATCAAAAATTTCATGTCTTAAGCTACCCATTTCATACTTAGGATACTCCAAAACTTAGTCCCAAACATGGACCTAAACCTAGTCGCTCTGATACCAAAATATGTTGGACCTCGTTTCCGAAGCCCAATAATCGGAGTCATAAACCTTGAGCTTATAACCGGGTTATTTGCCATCATTCCACAAGATTGGTGTGCCTATGCCAATCAATCACCTGAATTACAACTTGACTTCTTCAAAGAAATTGTAGCTCTAAGTCTCTAGTTTGTTTTGAAGCAATAATCTTCTCAATCGGAGTTTTACAGCTCAAGATATACTTAAAAAAACTAAAGCGTGTTCATACCCCAATCATGCTCTCCCAACCGACCTCTCACTTACTCTAATGCAAACTTTCTCAAAACAACTCTAAAAGATATAAATTTTCATGGAGAGATAGTAAACGATGTTAGGAATCCGTTGCTTCAAGAATCACTTCATTTGGAGGTCGGATGAGGAAGTTATAATATGTTTAGATCATCAGTCAATTTGTACCTATCTTGGCGCAATTGCCATAACTCCCACTAAAAATGTCGGATTGATTTCGTTTTTGAACGATTTGAAAGAAGACTTCTAGATCTACAACTTTTATGAAGACCATTAAAACTAATTCCACCTTTTGAAGGGTCAAACATGGAACAGAAGATGACAATACAAATTAAGATCATGCGAAAAGTCAAACTAAGACGAAGCAAAAATAAGATGAAGCGAATTAAAACGAAACAAAACTAAGACGAAGCGAATTAAAACGAAACAAAACTAAGACGAAGCGAACTAAGACGAAGCAAAACTAAGACAAAGCAATCTAAGACGAAGCAGAGATAAGACGAAGCAGAATTGTTGGAACCCGTTTCCGGAATCCAACTCTTACAGACTATACCGTCATACTTGAGCGTGGTTCCTTGCTTAACACAATTTCTCATCCTTGATAAATTCCTATCATTTTTTCCTTTTTTTTTACTAACACATCTCACTTATATAAATTAACAATTAATGATCAAACTTTATCATCTCAACCTCATCCATA
>JAOTAX010000198.1:26248401-26274054 GCA_025629825.1 Erythroxylum guanchezii | reverse complement strand
ATGGTTTTTAAACTTAAGTAACTTGCCAAAATTGGCCTTACACTCTCCCACTACTTTAATAGTTCAAAGCCCTTGGCACATGTCATATCACCTTACCATATTAACAAGCTAATTAATTCAAACATGACTAATCGAGCAAGACCCCAAAATTAATCTAATCATGCTTATAATAAAATAAGAATTCAGGGGCTAACATTTAAGCAAGTGGTCATTATAAAGAATCTTATAGAATTCTCTCCATAACCATTGTCCCAGTAGTATCATAATTTTCATATGGTGATATAGTATAAGAAACTTAACTGATTGGCTTAGTGCGTGTGGGAGATTGTTAGTTTATGGCTTACATCTAATTGATTGGTTGTAGTTTTGTGACATAATTTTTTAAAAACATTCTTTGTCTTTTACATATTCAGATGTATTTGGTAAAGTCTATGGGATAAGTATATATTGCTAATGAAATTATTATCAGATCATAATTATATGATTCATATTACATTTATATGTTATCCCTAAATTTTTCAACATTGGTCAATTAGGGCTAGACATTAATGGAGCCAAAAAGACTAGCAAACGGCATGTTTTTTCCTTATGAAGAATGTAGTTAGTCTTATAGACTTAAGTATAGAGATGCTTAAAAAAAATGTGTGGGTGTTTATTAGAAAACAAGTTTACTAAACTAACCCTATATGAGAACTCCATTGGAATATTACTTGCATGTCTATGGAAATTCTCATTATGATGATTGTATAAGTGATTTTTTGACTTAAGATCACCAAAGTATCTTATATAGGGATCTCTACGTTTTGATACTACTTATGACCTATTCTAGTCAAAGGTAGCTTAATCGGTAGTAATTGGATATAACATAAGTTTTATGGAAGTAGTTAAGTAATTAATATAGGATTCATCATCTTAAAGTAATTAGGAAAAATGTTCCATTATTTTTAATTAAATATTGATTCAATAAATCTTTAGCCAAGGTAAAAAGAACACTTTGAAAATATTTTTCAAATTTCATTAATTAAATCAATTGCTAAAGATAGAGAACTAATATAATTGGACTCAAAATGGAATTGATATTAATTCTATGAAACATTATATGATGAAATGATTGAATTATATAGAAAAATCATGCACAAAAAAGTTAGTCAAAACTACCTTGACATTCCTAAATATTTGGAAATTTATGATGTGTTTTTAAATGACAATCTTGATCTATAGACATAAAATATTTAATCAGAGAAATAAAGATATATTAAATTAGTTTAATTTATCTAATATTAAATATGATTTAGAAACATATTTATATCTATTACCAATATATTTAAGAACCTAATAGATCACACACAAAGAACATGTTATAGACTTGATTGTAAATTTTCAGAGATTTTATGATTAAAAATGAGATATATAATAAATCAAGATTAATGTGAGATATGGAATCTTATTTGGTCATAAATTGGTATTTAATTAGAATTAATTGTAATTAGAATTAAAATTTAATTGAAATTAGAATTTAATTTCAATTAAATTAAGAAAGTACCTAAAGTCTATTATAAATAGCTTAGGCTGCAAAAGAGCTATCACTTCTTGCCTAACTCTTTCTATAATAGTTATACAGTTCTTTCAATATGTTTTGTGGATACCATTAGAGGATCGATACTTGTGCAGCTATGATAGTTAAGATGAGCCAATTTTAGAAATAATTTGAGGGAAATGATAAGAAAAAGGATCAAGTTTTGGAAGGTATGAATTATGTTTCATGCTTTATTATATTTTATATGTTAATCGTGTTATAGAATTTAAGTGGTCTTGACTTTAGAAAAGTATACAAAATGATTTTGTAATTATTCCACAACGCACAGGGTTAGAACTCACACCAATTTCGTAACATGTTTCTCATAGATTTATCTCTTCTTTCATGTCAAATGTAATTGAGTTTTGTCACGTATTCGTAAACTTTAGGGGGTGCTTAGTTTATGAGTTTGAGAATGAATCAATAGGTATGAAATGAATAACACATGGTTGGTTTTATATTATGATTATAGGAATAGTGCTTTCATATATGACTTTCAGAGATTGGTCCATACCCGAAAAATATAAAAGAAATGAGTTTCATTCCTGACTCAGGAGTAAGTGTCACGAGGGTGACAGTCTTTGTCATGCCTGTAATAAAAAGTGTCATAGGCGTGACAATTCTTGTCACACCTGTGACTTCTTTTTTAATTAAATATAATTAAAATATAATTGATTAATTCCAATAAAATTAATTAAAACATAATTAATTAATTACAATATAATGAACTAAAATATACTTAATTACAATATAATTAATTAAAATATAACTAACTAATTAATTAAAACATAATTAACTAATTACAATATAATTAATTAATTATATTTTCTCTTTTTTAGCAAATAAATATAATTAATTAAAATATATTAAAATTTGATGTAAAACAAAAATTAAACAAATTTTTATTTCTCAATTTTTTTAACAAACCAACTACTATTAATTGCAATGGTAATTATGAATTCCTCTTAACCAACCATCATAATTATAATTATTATATCTATTTTCATTTCTCACTATATTCATTCACATTTTTATTATCATTCTCCTGTGTGAACCAACCATGTCCTTAAAATGTGTTGTTACTATTACTTGAATAATTTTCTCCATTAAGTTAATGAAAATGTTAAAGTTCATTGTCTTTTATTACTAATGTTAAATTCCTTATTGAGGTTAAGTTTTGCTTAATTTATACCTTTCTATGCCTTAAATACTTGAAGGGTTGTTCTTAGAGTATCAAGGTCCCCAATATATTAAACTAAAAGGTACTTACTTAAACATACATTGCTTAATTCTACTAGTAATTTTCTCTAGAAGTGTTGATATGATATAGTGATAATAAATCTAACTAATATCACATTTCATGTAACGCTCAAACTAAACTTTTCAAATGTTGAGTTGAACTTTTAAATTTAGCCCTAACTCACCCTACTTGACTTGGGATTAAAAAAAAACGTATGACCTGATCAAATTAGCTGAGTTTATGTTTCCTAAAATTATTTTTAAACAAGGGGCCTAAAACATCAAAGAAAGGCCAACCAAATTAAAGCATACAATTTATGAATTGGAAAGAATTTACAAAATAAGTTGAACTTCTTAGTTGGAAAGAATTAGTTCTTTAAAGAGGTGATCATAATGTTACACTGAAGTTGACAGCAAATGATATTTGCATTTGCAAACTTTTTGTTGAATATGCAATACAAGATGGTAATTGAAGGAGCTGAAAACTTTTTTGTTTTATAAGATCTTCAGCCTCTTGGTTTAGCAAGTAAAAGAATTTGAGTTTTCTTAGATTCAATAATTATAGTCATTGAACATTTTTATATAATGCCTCTCCGGGTAACATTCAATCAAATAAAAATAATCGTTTGGTGACAATTGTGCTTCGACTCCTCCAAGAATTGTATAATTGTTTAACTATATGTGATATTATTTGTAGTACCGATGATAAGTAAATCCAACTCGCTTGTCTTTTGTAACTTCAATGGTTCCCTCTCTCTCTATATCGAAAATGAACCAAATGTAACCTTATATTGATAAGCACCGATCCATGTTGTTCGTATTTCTTGTCTTTCCAAAGACAAGAAAGCAACAAGAATCCAATCACCCTTATTTCAGATGCAAGACTATGACAAGGTTTGCACTGCCACTATAAAATATAAACAAAAATTAGATACTAGTTCTAATAAATTTGGTTACATACACATCATATTAACTTTACTTCCATCTTCTCTGTCTGGTTTACTTCTTGATTTCCTGTTATTCTGGCTTTTGACCACCCATGCTAATTTGGTTTTCAACTTTCTCAGTTGCTTTGATGAGGACCGACATGAGTCTCACAATCCTAAGTCCTCACAAGTTGTTGTTGCCTATACCCTACCTGTATCGTTGCTTTGATGAGGATCGACATGAGTCTCACAATCCCAAGTCCTCCTCACAAGTTGTTGTTGCCTATACTCTACTTGTATCGGGCCATTAGGAGCCCCACTGCATAAAAATGATACATACACTACGGATAAGACGCCGAATAGGAATGAAACAAACTCCGTGACTAATATCGACAGGCTTTCCCGATTTGTTATTAATAAGTTCTCAGTTATACCATTGGAAAATCGACTTCCAAATTCAGATTCCTTTTAAGCCACTACTACCTTTTACTACATCTCCATTTACATTCCTTATACTGAAAGATCATTAAGCTTAAACTATAAAAGTTTTAAGGATGTAAAGATGAAACAATGTTGACGGTGATGCAGCAGCCAAGAAACAAGTACAGAATAAATAGTCGGAGAACCATGAATCTTCACTAACAGATATTAAAGCTACAAGTAAAAGAAAAGATCATCATGCCAGCAATACTTTTTCCCTAGTGTAGATGTAAGTAATAACAACGCATTCATAGAATAGTACTAAAAGAAAGGAGATTATTACAGTTAATTTCTCTAATTAATTTCCAGTAAACTCGCTTTCTTAGAGCAAGCATTCCTACTGCTGGAGAGACTCCACTGATCAGAGAAATTAAAGGAAGAAGATAAAGAGACCCCATTTCCACATTTTGCTACAGCTCTCACGTTCTCAATCAACTCTTCAGTACGGCCCTCCTGTGACAATATTTCCAGGAGCTGCTCAGGGCTAATAACAAGCTTGACCTTCCAAAATCCATGGTTGCCACACCTAGAGAAAGCTTCAGTGTAGGACCTCTTTAGCGCACCCTGATAATCCAAAGACATCCTATAAGGCGCGACAAGCGGCGAGGGTGTGCTTTTTGATCTAACATGACCTTCTCGCACTACTTGGTTGCCAATTTTGGAGCTGCTGTTGTTGAGTGGAAGTAAATAGTAAGAGTGTCCTGGCAAGAGGTCTTCTTGTAGGGAAAGTGGTCTCCAGAAAAGATCATGGCAGCGAAAAATAGCATGACCAGGAAATTCATTGGTAATACATCCTGTGGTCATTGGGGCGTAAAATTCCATCACGCCACCATTTGATGTTACGACTTTAATCACTTCATTGGCCGCTCCAAGCCCTCCGAACAGGCAATTTCCCATCTATATCAGCTCCGCGTACCAGTAGATTGGTTTCTGTAGGTAACAAAGAACTAGCGCCACTTTGTTGCCTTCTTGGAAGATATTAAAGCACAGAGATTATGGAAAGAAAATTATCGTCGGTGGGATTCTTCTTTTAGAGGTTCTAAATCCCACAATTGAAACAAAAGAGACAAAAGAAAAGGGAAAAAGAATGTTCCCACATCCCACCACTAACATTAATTAGCAATGGAAAATATTAGTTTAAGCTCAACTGTTCATACACTAAAATAAATGTTTGTTTTGGTTGGCATAAGAAGACAAATCGGGAACAAACCAAATTTTCGAAAACCTCTTTTTCATACTCTGGGACCCCTCTTGGCGGAATGGTCGAGATTTTGCTAAAAGATTTCAACAGTGAAAGGTCCCTGACATCTCTTCCAATTTCTTTAGTCAACATTCACGTATTGTCAATGAGCAAGGTAGGCAAAGGCTGGTCTGTACTTTCTCTTTTGCTAATCTGGGCCCACCGCTTGGAACCAAGTGGTGAAATGAACAGCACGAAGAGCTAATCTTTTCTCGTTAATAAAAGCAGAGGCTATATCTTGGATGACCTAGTTTTAACCGTTCACTCTTTGCCTTCGTCATTTGCTGAATCTTCGTTGGCTTGTTACTTAATAATCCATTCATCACCTATTTTATGGTAATTCAACTATTTGACAGGGACGGAGTAACAGAAAAGAGTGATGGTTTGTTATGCAACTGACACAGTGTTCAAATACGTTGATTTGACCACACACACACATATATATATATATTAACTCAATAATTTATATATGTTATGTTTTTGGTGAATAAAATTTAAAAATTATTGAGTTAAAATAGCCTGATTACTAAAATTTGATTGTAAAGTTTCCCAATTTCTGTTTTTCAATCATAAATATTTGTCACAACTACGTTAAGATTTAGAGTTAACGTTTCAAATTTGTCCAAAAATAGCATCATTTGAACTTAAATTAATTTTTCATAAGCAAAGTTACGGGTATCATACCGTACTATACTGGTCGGTACTGAAATACTAATTAATTATTGGACTAAATTGTAAATTTGTAGAACTTAAGGACTAAATCAAAATTTTGAAAAATTTTAACCCTAACTAAACCTACCTTGCACCGTGCCTCTCTCACTTTCAGCCTCTAGTCTCAACGTTGCTGTGGTCAAACACCATCTTAGTAGTTGCCATTTATCCCATTGCACCAATCAAGCTCATTATTGCACCCACTCATCGCACCCGTGGTCCTGTTCTTGCACCGTAGCACCACTCCTGCGTATACTATCCTACACTACTACACCATAGTCCACATGCAAACTCGTTTTGTTCAACTCGCACTAGTTTAAGGATTCCGTATTTGTGTTCTACAGTGATTCAGTGAAGGTACAAAAAATTGTGAATTTGTTTTCTGTAATCCTTATGACTCTGAGACAAGGATTTAGTGAAGGTTGCAAAAAATTGCAACAAATTTTATAGAATTGTGAAATATGGAAATATGGAATATGTATATTAAAATATAATTATGTTGATTATTGATTTGAATATTGAATTGTGTATTTGTGTTTTGCATAATATTAAATATAGATAAATGAATATTGAATTGTGAATTTATGATGAATTGTGTATTTGTTTCTTGTGACTTTGTGTTATCTAGTAATTGTGTATGTTGAATTATTAGTTCTTGATGAATTGTGTTGGATAAAATAAAATTATATAGTGTATCGTGTAAGTTGACTCATAACTATGGAGTTAATTTGAGTAAGAAATTAAGAATGTTGATTAAAATTGGTGAAAGAAAGATTGTTTAAATAAAGTTGGAAATTAGGATTTCAATTACAATGTTGATTAAAATTAGTTAAGAAAACAAAATAATGACAAGTATTAGCAACCAAATAGATTAATTTTGAAATTGAATAAGTTATAGTTATGAGTGTATATCTGTGTTTAAATTATATAATTATACAAAATGAGTAATAAAAGATGTATATATGTAATTGTGTATGTTTAATTGTTAGTTCTTGACTTCTTGGTAAATTGTGATGGATAAAATTGAATTGTGTAGTGTATGTTGACTCTTAATTGTGGAGTTAATTTGAGTAAGAAACTAGGAATGTTGATTAAAATTGATGTACGAAAGATTGTAAAATTAAAAAAGGAAATTAGGATTTTATTAACCATGTTGATTAAAATTAGTTAAGAAAACCAAATAATGATAAACATTACAAACTAAATTGTATCAATAAACAAAATAGATTAGTTTATAGTTGAATTATGTGATTGATAAACGATTAATTGACTATAATTATATACCCATATTTAATGTGTTTTGCTTATTATTTGACAATCTTATGGTATTTTTGGTACTTATTCTACTTCAAGTGTGTTTTTAAGTGATAATTGCCTTCATAGATCGAAAGGAGAAGAATTCAGATGAAATCGTAGTATAGAATGGAAGAATTTAAGCAACCTTGGACTTACACGATCATGTATATTAACTATGTAAGTTACCATAAATGTGTGGAGCTTCGAAGAAGTTGTTTGTACATGTGTATGTTGGCATACACGAATGTGTATGTGCTCATATAAGTTTCTGTGTTTGTGTAAAGTCAAGATTGGGAACCTTTTGGAAATACACAGTCACTCACATAATTGTGGAAGTGACTGTGTTTGCTGCAAAAAACTTAGTTTTTGCTATAAAAGGATATTATGAAGGCTACAACAAAGGAGGCAGAATTAGGGGTCATGAGAGACATCAAAAGAAGAAAGAAAACCACTAAAAAGAAAGGCTACCATCACTAATAAGAAGATTAAGAGTGGAAACATTAAGATCAACTCCAACTTTACAGTTTTTCCAAATCAAGGTTTTAAGTTGATTTCTTTCTATTCTCTTTATTTATTTCATTGTCTTGTATGCTAAATCTGAATAGTTGTGTTTTGAACATAGTTATCAATTTCTAAATCTATTTTAAGGTTTATTATTGAATTGTTTTTATATAACTTTTACCTTGATAAATTAAGTATGGTATTGCTTTGTGATATTTATTGTGCTTATACTTGATTTGAATCGAGAGGTTGAATTAAGGTATTTGTTTTAAGTTGCACAACAAGAATAGTTACCTTAATAGACTTACAAATATCAGGTTAATAAGAAATTGAAAAGAAATCTTAATTATGAGCTAAAAATCCTTAGGATTGCTTAAAATTCAATCAAGTAGTTAGGAGTAGTTTTGAGAGATCCTGACATTACAACTCAACTTTTATCTATTTCAATTGGGATTTCTTAATTAGACCTCAAGAGAGGGTAATCAAAACCTTTAGATATCTAGAATCAAGCATAGTTCACTTAACAAAGCAACAAGAAGACAAAACAAGGATAGAATAATCCTTAAGTTTTCACCATTGATAACTTCAATTTCATTGTTTTCTTTTATTTCTTTAATTATTAAATTTTATTAGTTTATTTTGATTTTCAATTAATTCAATCTTTTGGTACCTATATTTAATCTTGTTATGAAAACATCTTTTATACTATAATTTACGATCTATATATTTACAGCACAAAAATTTTCCGTATAAAACTATCAATAAGTTTTTTGGCGCTGTTGCCAGGGATTACAATTTTAGCTTCTTATCCAATTGAATTCTTTTGATTTAAGGAATTTGATACTTGTTTTCTTATGCGATAGTAGGTCCATGAGCATAAGATCCTCAAGGAACAATTGAACAGCATGAAAGCAACATCTTCTTACCCACTCAAGGCAATTCAGCATGGATAAGAAAGCCATATCTTAGCTGATTGTTTGTTAGTAGAAAACAACAATTTAGAGTAACTCAACTCTTTGGGAGCGCAGAATGGTTAGGAAGGTAATAATCCATATTCTAATACTTGCAATCTTAGGTGAAAAAAATACCTAAATATTTCTTGATCTAACATGTAGGGAATAAAATGAGAGCTCATGGCCTATAAGGATTCTAATAAGATAGGCTTAGTTCATTGGAAGTGAAGACAAATAAGCTAATAGATGTTCTGGATTCCAAGTTCACAAGCTGAGATGAAAGTCAGAAGAGGATGGAAGCCAAATTTGATTAAATAATAAAGAACCAGTCCTCTTCCATTCATAACTTGAAGTTTCATGTTGGGCAACTTGCCAATGCATTGTTAACAAGGAATGTGAGGAGTCTCCTAAGTAACACAGAAGCTCAATAGATATCTATATAGTGTTGTGACATTTTTGGGGGTATACATTACAATCATGGACGTTGGGCACCAAACTATAAGTGGGAGAATCCATATTGTATGCAAAATTGGTCTCAAAATGCACCATATAACAGTAATTATAATTCATAGTAGACCATCTCTTACGTTGATGCATGGAATGATTACACTTCAGCTGAATCTTTACAATAAGAAGAGAAAGTAGAAAAGTGGTCAAAGGTGATTGAGAAAGAAAAATAGAAGGAAACCTCTATCTAAGAAGAGAAACTAGAAAAATGGACAAAGGTGGAAAAAGAGGACAAACCATGTGTAATGCATAACACGAGCCTTAGTTACATGCCCAGGATCAAACGTGAAAGTGAATAAATGTAGAAAATGTAGAAAATATCTTATTTGTTTTCCATATCTTCGAGTGAGCTTTTTTATACCAAAACCTTCGAATTTTATCGATGATCTTTATGAAAGTCACTTAACCAATAAGGAAACTATTGATGAATTATTAGTAGTTACCTTAAGTACAAATGATTTACTTCCTAAAAGACAAACTTCTTGATTATTCAGGGAGTTTTATTATTCCTTATTTTATTAACAGCTTGTTATCGAAAAGGGAGTTAATGTAGTCAATTGGATTTATTAATTTGATACATTCTGTCTTAATCATTATTTTACAACATATAGCTTATTCATAGGCTACTAATCCACCATGTGAAGAAAAGGGTTAAAACAAGCCACTAATTACAAATCTAGGTTGATGGTAAAATAGAAGGGTAATCAAGCTAATAACATTAAATAAGTGTTATTTCGGAGGCAGCCCAAGAAATAGGATATGTTTCATTTTCATTTCCATTTTATTTTTTTATTGCTTTGCCATTTTTATTTTTATGTTTATTTTGTAGAGAATTAAATTGATAGATATTTATGACATGAAGTGTATCCAAGTTCCTTCTTCGACGCCATCACCACCATAATACCCATAAGTATTCTTACCTTTGTTTTTATTCTTTTTATTTTTGTTTTTGTTTGTTATATTTGTTATATGTGTGTCATTTCCACATTGAAGACAATTTGTTGTCCAAGTGTGGACATGTATATGCACTCGTAAATCATTTGTGTTTATGAATTTTGCATTTGCACAATGTTAATTTATTTGCACTATGTTAGTTTTTGATTGAGTTGGTATTATGTGAACATTTGGTTGCATGATGTGTGAATGTAATGATGGCATGAATTGAATGGAGTTGGCTTACCATAAAACATGGTCATTTAAGTTGTAAAGGCATATTAGCTTGTGAATTTTGTGTTTAAGTGACATTAGGATGAATATACATGTTAATTAGGATATGGCACCTATTCTTTCACTTTATGACATTTGTTTAGATACACTTATAATTACATTAATTTAAATTGGTATTTAATGTGTTTTGCTTTTTCGTTGAGAATTTTATGGTATTTATTTTGCTTTAAGGATACTTTTAAGTGATAGTTGCCTTCATAGAAAAAAAGGAGAAGATTTTGGATGAAATCGTGGCATATAATGGAAGAATTAAAACAAACTTAGGCTTACACTACCGTGTGTAGTGACTATGTAAGTCACTGTAAGCGTATGGAGCTTTAAATATGGTGTTTATGCTCATATAAAGATACACAGTTATGTATATGTTTGGGAAAGCTTTTATGATAGTGTAAAGTCACGATTGGGATGTTTTTGGAGATACATGGTCACCTACACGACCGTGTATGTTCTAGAAAATCTAGTTTTTACTATAAAAGGATATTATGATAACAAAGGAGGCAGACTTAGGGGTCATGTGAGACACCAAAAAAAGAAAGAAAAACACCAACAAGAAGAGTTGCTTATCACAAATAAGAAGATTAAGAGTGGAAACATCAATATCAACCCCAGCTTTCCAAATTTTTTAAATCATGGCTTTAAGTTGATTTCGTTCTATTCTCATTATTCTATTTCATTACCTTGTATGCTAAATCTAAATAGTTGTATTTTGAACATGATTATGGATTCCTAAATCTATTTTAAGGTTTATTGTTGAGTTGTTTTGTATAACTTTTACCTTTTTGGATTTAGTATATTATTGCTTTGTGATATTTTTTATACTCATACTTTATTTGAATCACGAGGTTGAGTCAAGATATTTGTGTTAAGTTACGTAATGATAGTTGGCACCTTAAGAGACTTAAAATATCAGGTTACTAAGCAATTAAAGAGAGGTCTTAATTATAAGTTAGTTATCCTTAAGATTGCTTTAAATCCAATTGAGTAGTTATGAGTAGTTTTAAGAGATTAAGAGATTACAACTCAACTTTTATATATTTAAATTAGAATTACTTGATTAGATCTCAAAAAGGATAATCAAAACCTTTGGATATCTAGGATTAAACATAGTTAAATTAATAAGGCAAAAGGAAGATAAAACAAGAATAGAATTATCCTTAAGTTTCCACCATTGAAAAATGCAATTTTATTATTATTTTTATTTGTTTAATTATTAAGTTTTGTTAGTTTATTTTGATTTTTAATCAATTCAATATATTAGTACCTTAGATAAAGTGTAATTCAAATTGTTAGGTGATTATATTTAATCCTCGTGGGAATGATATCTTTTATACTATAAGTTACAATCTATATACTTGCAGCATAAAAGTTTTTTATATAAAACTATCAACAGTGATTATATAAAATAGGTTATAAACTTATAGATGTGAGCTATGGTTAAAATTGAATAGGTCATAGTTATGAGTGTATGTCTTTATTGTTGAATTATATAATTATACAAAATGAGTTATATAAGATGTATGTGCTTTTCTGTTAGTTTTAAGTTAAACAATACATATTTTTGTGATATTAGTTAATAATGAAATTAAGTGTTCTTTATTTTGATACGAAGTTATTAATTTAATTTTGATATATATCTTTATTTATTTTACAGATAAATGAAGGGAAGTTCAAGTACTCCTGATAATTTAGTCTCTTTAAGTGTAGGAAGATTCAATGATCTAGTTTGGGCTCATGTTAGATTAGTTCATGGAATGAAGAACTCTATTATTTATTTGTATTGTAACAAGCATTTGAAAAGTGGGGGAATCTCTATATTAAAGAAGCATTTATAGCTACAGTCAAAGGTGATGTGAAGCCTTGTAAGAAAGTGAGTCATGATATAAAGTGTTAAATGAAGAGTATTAGCATGAGAAGAATAAAAGGCAAAGATTAAACTATGAAATTAATAGTACATGGGTCCTCAATCTAATAAGACAGGACTTCACCAATGGTAGAAATTTGTGTCATCTTATTTTTATTGATTTGTAACTAATTTCTTATCACTTTAGTATTTTATTATGATAAAGAACGAGTTGGGCAAATATTTACAAGTAATAAGTAGGTTCATCTCAACATGCTAGGTCTAATGTTGGATTCGAGGTTTCTATACATGAAGATAATGAATTTTAGTCCCAATGTCAATTTGTAATCCGAGTTTGTGAGCTTTTAATAAGGGTAATTTGTTTTGCTGATAGTGATGAGAAAGTAACAGTAGATTATTTTATGATGTTATGGAGAGGACGAAGGAAGTAATAAAGGTCAGTTTAAAACTTCGAGAAAAGTATGTTATTATCATTATTAAGTTATATATAATTTCTTGTAATTTCTTAATAATTTAATTTTATTTATTTACTAGGACTTTTAACATAATAAGGAGTTTTGTCGATCCAATTTACCTTGACCATATCAATCTTTTGGAATATTGGATTTTTAAGAAACCAAATTTGATAAATGAGAGCTACTTGGAAGATAATATTGGACAAGAAAGTATTGACATGTCATTTTGTGTAATGAATTCGAATAATGGTGATAATGAGACTCCTCTCAATGATGAATATTTTGTACCAAAATAAGAATTGAGGTCAATGTAATTTAAGCAGGTATTCGATTGAATGAAGTTCCATATTTTTATTTACTATCTTATTTTAATTTCACTTATATTTGATTATATGTTAAATTCCATATATGTAATATAAATATTATATAAATATTTTTGTTTCTAGTTTCACTTCTAGTTGGTTGTTTCTTTGTAATGAACTCTTATTATAAATTGTAATATTAAGAGAGTCATAGATATTTATTATTCTTTTTATTTGATATTTTGATGTAATTATTATTTATTATATGATGAAATTGTAAATTTTAAATACATTGTATTATCCTTAATTTTATATTTGTATGATGATTAAATGATCTTTTTCATATTAATTTGGTTATTATTTAAATGTTAAATAAGTGAAAAGTAATATTGATAAAAATAAATAAATTGTTGTTATTTCAAATTTATATTATTATGATTTTTGGAGACATGATTGATGTAAAATTATAAATTATATAGTGTAATATATCGAAAGATTATTTTATAATTTAAAAATTTTAGGAACTAGTTTTTAAATTTAAAAAGTTATTTAAAATGATACTGGTTATTGATCGGTATCAGTATAGTACTGTAATAGAATTAAATTCAGTACCGGCACCAGTAAAGTGTTCATAACTTTGGTTAGAAGTTGACACATTAAGGATATATCACATATTTATTTTTTATCTCCTAAATAGTAAAAGTCACATAAATTTAGAATCATAGTATTCTACGCATTTAAAAGAAAAATATGACGTCGAAAAACGAAAAATATAAATGTTCTATAGGTTTAGTTGTCTTATCGACAATCTCCTCATTAGCATGGTGATTTTACTTGCCAACGATATAAAAGAAAAAGAACATTGACCCTTGTATGTATGATATTAGTGTAACATTGAACTAGGTTGGAAATGACACGACAGCAGACGCAAATCGCGCAAAGACAGTAGCAACAATCCCTGGCCGTCAGTAGCCATGTCTTTTTCTGATGGCCACTATCTCCTAAATTTGTCGGGGACCGGTTGAAATGACGGTAATGTTCACAACAGACAAGAGCTATACCATTTCTTCTGGAAGTAAAGTCCGGCAGGAAGTACATTAGAATAAAGAGAACCCAAAAATGAGAAATTATGTTTGGTAGCTCGTCGTGGCTAAAATATGTGGCGTAACTGAATTATATTATGCAGTTTACAATTTCTTAAAATTAAAAAAATATATAAATTAATTTATATGTAGAACAACATTTCTAGCTCTTTGATACTCTCTGCTGTATCTATCCATTTTATTTTTTATTCTTGAATCAACTCATTTTTTATGCAAAAGCTTTTTGCCTTTCGTATGTTGATTATTTAGGAGGGCCTTTTTCCCACTCATCCTATCCCTTTTGTCACTTGTTTTTCTCTCCAACCTCTAATCTAGCATGTCTTCTTTGGTCTTAGAGTGGACATGAATTTCATGCAAACAATTTATGATAAAAGAATTAAAATATGAGAAAAATCATGTTTGAAAAAGTTAGGGTGTGGTTGGTTAGTTGGTATAAGAAAAAAGGAATGTGTAAGAAATGAAAAAAGATTGTTGGAAATATATTATGATAGGATAAACATTGTTTTCATATCCCCTTTTGGGGCAATACTCCATAACTTACAATATAGTGAGGAATGGAAGTTATATCTATTTTCATTCCTCATTCTATTCATTATAATTCATATCATCATTTTTCCAAATGAACCAAACACATTCTTAGTCAAAACGACTTTAATATTCTTAAATATTTTAGTGATCATGATGCATCGCTAGATGCTAATTTTGATTTATGAATATAAACTGTTTAATTAGACAATTAATTATAAATTAATGAATTTTAATTTATTTAATCCTAAAGCAGGGTCGTTCCTAATATTTTATAGGCCTTGGACAAAGTAAAAAAAATCCTATTTTTGCCTATTTTTGGGCCCACATATAGAATAAAAATAAACAAAATATGGGCTTATGAGGTCAAGAGTAGGCACTTCTTTATTTCATTTGATTTTTCATAAGGATAAAAATAGGTACTATTTCATCATTTATAAGGATGGGCCCTAGGTAGGTGCCCACCCTGCCCTTGCCTAGGGCCAGCCCTGTCTTGAAGGTTTATATTTTATATACATTACCAATTAGGAACCTATTAAGTTACACAAAAAGAATGAATTGAAGAAAAAACAGATGGTATGATAATTACAATCCAACTTGTGTGCCATGCAAGCAAATAACTGAAGATAGAAACCATCTTTTTTTTAACTATGCATACTTGAAAGCTGTGTGGAGCCAAATTCTACATAAGTTGGTAGCTTATTGCACTTCTTATGATTGGAATGCAATGTTGAATTAGATCATATGATTGGAATGCAATGTTAAATTAGATTAATAGGTTTAATCTAATTTAATTATCCAAAAAGTTGGAAATATTATTTTGAATTATAAAGATCAATAGCTAATATCAAATTATGCTTGACGATTTTATGCATATATATATACACACACACACAATATAAGCAAAGCATACAACATATGCACATATAATTAATATACAATATTTATTTCTTTTATAGCTAAGCCTAATGCTATAACTTACCATCAAAGTTCCAATTAAATCAACTAGCAAGATTTCATGTTAGATATGAACTATTATGAATTTGAAATAGTCAAAGTTAATAGTTTGGGATGTAATGCTTAGATGAAGCATATATTATCCAATAAGCTTAGAACTAAATTAGATAACAAAAGGTTATGAATGATCTAAAAGGTTGGACATAATCTTACAAACTTGTTGAAGTTTTTTTCAATAAATACTTATAAGAGAATAATTCTTAAGATAAGTAGTGGAAGTAAGATGGAATTTGAAAAACTTAAGTCTTTTTCAAAAGTGTGAACACTTGAGGAAATGATAGATATATCATATATAATCTCAATAATCACTGAATACTCAATTTTTGAAAACTTATACAATATCTTTAAATTATATTAATTTACGTAAATTTTAAAGGATTATAGAAGAATATTACTAATTGAATCAATATTGAGTCAATTGTTGAGCAAGTACTATGTATAATAAAACTCTCAATATTGCAAGAATACGGATCGTATCTTATAGTATCAAAAGGTATCATTCCCACAAGGACTATAGACACTTAAATAATTTGAATAAGAACTTTTCTAAGGTACTAAGAATTGATGTGAATTAAAATAAATAATTGAAAGTAAAAAAACTAATAAAACAAAACAAATAAGAATTGATAAGTAAGCTGCCAACACATTTAAGCTTTATAAATATTGAAGACTTAAGAACTATTCTATCCTTATTTTGTTTCCCTAAATCTTATTGGTTCAACTTATGTTTGATCAAAGATTCCTAAATTTTTTATTACTCTTTCTCAGGCTATAATCAAGTAACCTTAATTGAATTTGATATTCATAGGTTTGTAATTTCTGGATTCACAAACTACTCCTAACTTGTTCAATTAAATCTAAAGCAATCTTCTTATACATAATTAATTTCACAACTAAGATTTCTCTTCGATTGATCATTAACTTGATAATTGTGGATCTATTAAGTTTCCAACTCTCATTGTACAACCTACCACTTATTACTTTGATTCACTCTCTCGATTTGTTATCAAGTATGGATGACAATTATCACAAACATTGATAGATGTATCAAAATCAAAAAGAAATATAGTTCACAAAATAATTCAAGAAAAATCCCTAATAGGGATCTAGAAACCCATAATCATCTTAAACATCTTATAAATCCAAATAAACATTGAATACAATGAAAGAAATATATGAAAAGAAAGACAAACTATTTTATGTCTTGAGCTGGAAATCTGGAATTTATGGAGCTCTTCTTGATGCTTCCTCTTGACCTTCTTTGATGTAGAGACTGCTGAGTTTTATTTTCCTTAAATAATTCTTAAGGCTTATAAAGTTCTCCCATTTTATTTGGTTCCAAAAATAGCCCTGTACCTTAAAAAATGCAAAAAAAAGCAGAGCCTAGAAAGCTCTTGTCATGATTGTGCTCTTTGAGTCACGATTATGCTCCTACTACTTCCCTCTCTATCACGATTGGGACCAACGGTGCATGATCGTGAAACCTTCAAACTTCCTCCATCTTCTTCTTTCTTCAATTTCCTAATTTCCAACCCCTACAAACACATCAAACACCTATTAAAACGTAAAATTAAGATCCAATTATTGCTCTAAACAAAACAATCATTTAGAATACATACAAACATTAACAATAAGACAATTCTAAACCTATACACATGATAATCATCTAAGAAATACTTTAAAATGCATTTAAACATCTATAAAAACATAATATAATCTACACCTATCAACATCCTCACACTTAAACCTTTGCTTGTCCTTAACCAAAACTAAAAACTAAAAACATACCAATCACATTAATATATAAATACACAATCATGCAACAATACAATAATGGTATAATGAGATCAAATATTATGGAATTAAGTTAACCTCAAACACCAATCACTTAAAATGTGCTAACATACTAACTTATTCCTTTCATCTTTAAGTGCTTTGATTTGAATATACATATCAATCAAAATATTAACACCCTATCAATACACCCATGACATTTGTAAGCACACATTTATTACTATTAATCAATAAAAATGCAAGCTATCACTAAGTAACCTTTCATGAAAATTCTTATTATTGTTAAAAAATTAGTAGGTTTAATTAATTGTAACGCCATTTTTAAATATTTTCTTTAACGATTACATAGTCTTTTAAAGCGAAGGCAAACACCTCATCATGAATGTCCCTCAGTTACTTAACTAGCTCACGTTTTTTATTTAGCTTGGTTGGAGTGTCATTCTAGTGTTTTGATGCGAAGAAAAACATTTTTTAATGCCCCTAGTTACTCAGCTATATCATATGAAGCTATTTAAGTGATTGACTTATTGTAAAGGGGAGATTATTAGTTTATAACTTGCAACTAATTAATTAATTATTTTTAATATAATTAATTAAAGGCATTGTTTATCTTACTCATATTTTCTTAAATAAATAACTTATGAAATAAAGTTTATGGGATAAATATACTTTAAAAAGAAATTATGATGAGATCATAATTATGATATTCATATTGCTTTTATATATTATCCTTAAAATTTTCCTATTTTTTATTAATACTAGACATTAATAGAGTGAAAAGATTATCATACATTGTGTTTCTTCCTTATAAAGGAATTAGTTGATCTCATAGACTAAAGTATGAAGATAAGTAAACAAACATGTAACTACTTATTAAAGAACAAGTTCATTATACTAACCATATATGAGAATTCCATATGGAACATTATTTATGTGTTTATAGAAATGCTTATTATGATGATTGTATAACAAACCCTTTTACTTGAGATCTTTAAAGTATCTCGTATAAAGAACAATATATTTTAATACTACTTAGGACCTATCATAGCCAATGGTATCTCAATTAGTAATTATTAGATATCATATGAACTATATAGAGATAGTTCAGTGATCACTATAGGATTCGTTAACCTAAAGTAATAAGAAAATATTCCATTGTTCTTAATTAATATTAATTTTTAAAATTCTTGACTAATTTTCAACGAAACTTTGAAAATAGTTTTCAAATGTGATTAAAAAGAATTAGTTACTAATGTTGTTGAAATGATATTACTAAACCAAGGGAGGTTCCAATCAGTGTTTTGATTAAAAAAAATATAATTATTACTAATTGTAACATCCCTTATACGAAACCTACAACCATCTACACACATAGCACCTAAATTCATGTACATACATTCATGGCAAACAATTCTATTCATTTATAGGGATTGCCATCACTCATTTATCTATTCAATGTTGTACATATATTACAAAATTTCATATCCCTTAACATTATCATTTAAAAGCAGTATTACATCATTACATTTATATGGAAATCTAAAAGAGATATTATACACAGCTTAAATTCTTAATTACAAACTGTTAGGAAACTACATTTTCCTTCATTACATATACAACCATTCTTTAATCGAAAGACACATCCATAGGTACTTTTACTTCTAACGGTTGGCCTTGGTCCCTATAGATGATCCATGTGCCTTACTCCTATTACTTAGACCTACACAGATTAACACTCGTGCTAAGCTTCAAAACTTAGTGGGGAAACACTTAGTTTGGATGGCCACTTACAACAATCATTTGCGAAGCACACACACATTCATGAATATCATAAACTGATGTAAACAATTATGACATAATTAAGCAAAGTACATAATGCAAATATGCTTCAACCATATGGCATAAATTCACATTTATAAGCCAAATATTGATTTCTAAAGCTCATCAATACAAATTATTCATGTTATCATATTGTATCTCTTATTTATAACTGTTTAATTTCCTTTCTGTGTTAGGCCTGCACATTCCTATAGGTGTGGATAATGGGAGTTGTGGATATCCGAAGATATCAAACTGTGAAAACCTGCAAGCATTGAACTATGGATACCTGGAGGTATCGAAATGAAGACACCAGTGGTGTTAAACTGTAGTAGCTGCACTATAACCCTATAAGCACGCCTATCTATCTATCTATCTATCACCAAGATAATGAAGCAGACATTATAACATTCTCCTTAAACATTTACCAATTTCATGATTAACATATTGACAAGTCATATGATATTCATTGAAATCATAAAATTTGTTTTTTTTAAGTTCATACATGCAAGTCATAACTTGTCACTATTAGGAAGGTATTAAAATCACACTTGTATAATCATACTATACATATATAAGCAATAAATATGCATACAAATCATCTAAGTACATGTAAATTTTCTTTAGCAAGCATTATGTTCAATCTTAAGTTTTAATGTTTAATCACCCGATCCATATATAGTAAGTCATATTTCATTTATTTCTAGGTGTTTGCAAAGTTTCATAAACATTAAAAGGGTTATAATATGATTTGATGAAAAAACGTATTTGACCCCGAATTTTTCTTTCAATTATTATCGATTTATTTGTTTGATTATTTTTTGTTTAGTCCATTAAATTAGCAAGTATGAATAGAAATTAGAAATTAGAAATTAGAAATTAGAATGATGTGTTAGAATTAAGTTAGCTTAAGGAGTTAGTAAAGGAAATAAATGAAGAAGGGGCAAAATTGGGAGAACAAGGCTAATTAGGGGTATACTTGGAAAAAACAAGACATAAAATTGTCTTGTTTTAAGAATGAGAGACGAGAGTCTTGTAAGAAGCAAAAGAGAGAAGAGAAAAGAGAGAAAACGTGAGAGAAAGAAAAGAAGAGAAGAAAAAATCGAAGAAGCTAGGGAAAGGAAGAAGAAAATGGTGGGAAGAAGAAGGAATCAAGCTTCTTAAGGTAAGTTCTTCATATTTTTCTTCTTGCTTCATCAAAGAAATGGGTTGTGTTGAGAATGAAGGAGTTTTAGAAAGAGAAAGGAGTTTTGAAGGAAGAAGATGATTGAGAGACCCATTTGATTTTTATGGATTTCTAAGCTAGGTTTTGGGTTTTCTAACCTAGATGGACTATGGGTAGGTTAAGTTTGAGCTTGACTTGTGTTAATTTCATTTTGTTATGATTATGGAAATTTGGGAGATTTCCATTTGAATTGGAGTTGAATGAGAATTTTGGTTGTGTTAGGAAATCAAGAACAACCTACCCAAGAGCAAGAGGAAGGGCACAATTGAGTTTGGATTTTCAAGAATTATAAGGTGGGTAATTTATTTATAGTTGTTGTGTAATATGAGCAAAATGCCTTGTATGTGTATTGTGTGCTAAAATGGCTTGTTTGAATTATTGTGATGTGGAAAATGCATTATGATGTATGACATTTTGATAAAATTGAATTGTGAGTATGATCATGTTATGCCATTGAATTGTGTCATGGCATTTTGTATAAAGAAAAAGCATAAGAATATGAATTTGTGATTGATTGAATTGAGCATGAAAGTTGATTGTGTTTGGGCAAGACTGGAACCGTTTCGTAGTCATGTGCACGTCGACATAAGCCTTCTTCTGGTTGCCCGCTTGTGGCCCACGAGATTCGAAAAGTGGACTCGTTTCGTTCGCGGAGTAAACTTCGGTTTCTCTGTTTTGTTCCACGGAACCCTCGAGCCAATTGTTTGTGCATTTGCATTTTGATATATTAAGTTATGATGCAATTTGAGTGTTATGCTTTGATTTTAAATTACATTCCATATGTTCTATGTGATGTTGTATTGAATTATGAATTGTGAATGTTGAAATTTCATTATTGGATTAAGATAAGACCTGTATGCCTATATGGATATTCATATATGTTTGATTGTGTGGCTCGTTGCCAATGGTTATAAATATATTAGCCACTGACCTGTGTAGCTCAACCCACAATTTTCCCTCCTCAAGTGCAGATCGAGAAGATCAGTGATCCTTGCAAGGTATTCGGAAACTCCAAGATAGCTAGAAATATTTTGTACTAAGTTAGTGACTAATTTGGATAGCTTTATAGGCATATCAAATATGAGCATCCTTTTGTATTTTGTATTAAGTTTGATGTGTATATTGATATGTAAGTAAAGCTTGTTCAAACATTGATTTTGTTTAGAAATGAGAATGAGAACTTGAGAAGTTCCTTTTTGTGTGACTATGTTATTTTAAAGTATGAGTATGATGGATGTGTATATTCTTTTTGTTGAGATTGCCAATTGTTGCTAGTGTTAGAATAACATGTTGGAGTTGGAAAGTTTGTATGTGAAGAATCCTTTGGAATTGAGATTCAAGATTTAATGAGATATACTTAGTAATTAATGGATATGAAGTGGTTTTGCACTAGAAGGGTTGAATTTGGGAAGATTATGACTGAATATGGTGTTAGAATGGATGTTAGAAGCATTGAAGAGGCTTTAGGATTTCAATGCTTTAGGAATCCCCAATGTTTGTTAGACAGACATTAGGTCTGTTAAACGGACCTTCTCAGGCCTAAAAAGGCCCCCTACCTAATCCATGTCCAATGATGTGATGTTTGATTGGGATATTGAAGTGCTACTTGTGTGTGAATGAGATAAAATAAGTGTGCATAATATAATTGTTAAATGCTAGACCTCGGTTCGATAACAAATGTGTTTTGGATGTGCATTTTCATGTAAATGATAAGTGATACTCAACTTTAATGTTGAATGCCGGACTACGGTCCAATGATATGTGAAAGTAAGTAAATGAGGATCATGCAAATGTGACTGCTGCATTTCATTTCATGAATGCATGAAACATAATGGTTGTTGTGACCAGAGTAGCCACCGATCAGAGCTTAAAGCTCAACGAGTGAAAATAAGCTTCGAGCTCAAAAGTGCATTAGAGCCTCAGGCTCAATGTTTAAAGAGCCCTATATCCCCAAAGTGGATAAAGGACAGTTATCAATGAGCTTTATATGGGACAGTTTAGGCACTCGGTCATAACAAAGTAACAAATGGAAAGTGGGTCTTATGTGCACTGCATATGCATAATATGAATGATTATATCTATTGAATGTGAAGTGTGAAACGTTGTGAATAGGATTATGTGTTATGTGATTGGGTGAGCCATCGAGGATGGTCACTTACTGAGTTCACAAAACTCACCCAAAATTTGCCAATATTTTTCAGGATCAAAAGAATACCCTGTTAGGCAAACGGAAGTACACCCACTGCATACAAGTCAGAGGTAGAGGTCGGGATCAGTTCGCATCTGCATTGTATTTCTTTATTTTTTTACTGAATTATAATTTTCGCAAATTTTGTATTAAGAAATGTATTCTGAAATTATTATACAATGTGTATGCGAATATAATCATGTTGTATTGACATAATGATTATGGGTATTTTGTTTGTGGAATGGGCCCTAGTGATAAACAAACAACTGTTGATTTGAAAAATGTTTATGGAATAAAGCAGGCCCAAATTGTTTACTGATTTCGAAGCATTTGATTGTATTAAAAAAATTGTACTGAGTTTTGACTAATTGAGTGCTCTAGCATGCCACCCCCGCGGGTTATGAATTCAGATATCACCCACAATGTCAGGTTCGGGTCCTACGGGAGTAGGGTGTTACAAAGCCTCTATGGCAGGAAGCAACAGGAGGGGAGATGGGGATAAGTCGCCCATTCCCAAATGTGATCACTACGGAAGGTTTCATAAAGGGGAATGTTATTGACTGACTGGAGCATGCTTCAATTGCGGGGAGAAAGGACACATGGCAAGAGAGTGCCCTTAGAATCCAAGACATGAGAGAAGTCAGATGCAAGCTTCTAAGAGGGCTGAGACAGTGGGACACAGGACAGTAACGGAAGTGGTAAGTTTTGATGCGACTAGGAAAGTGAACCCTCCAGGGAAACCGAGAGGATAAGCACCAGCTAGAGTGTTTACTATGATGAGGGAGGATGCAGAGACAGCTCCAAAAGTCGTAACTAGTATGATTAAATTATTTGATGAAGATGTTATTGTTTTAATTGATCTAGGTTCTACTCATTCGTTTGTGTCATTGAGCAGAACTGTGAATGGTAGAGAATTGAGCCTATTGGATACTCCTTTGATGGTGAGTACTCCAATCGGCCAATGTATTATTATTAGTCAAGTATATAGAGACTGTGAGATACATATTGGGGAGGAACAATTAGTGGTGGATCTAATGCCATTGAGGACGGGAGGATTAGATGTAAATTTCGGGATGACCACCTTGGAGAAATATAATGCCAACTTGGATTGCAAACAAAAGATCGTGGAGTTCGAAATTGGTAATGGTAGAAAGGTGGTTTTTATGGGGGATAGAAAAGCGAGTCCGATTAGAATGGTTTCGGCTCTGACAACAAAAAAAACTGATAAGGAAAGGATGTGAAGCATTTTTGGTCTATGTGGTAGACACAAAGGCAGATGGAGGGAAGTTAGAAGAAATACTTGTGATCATGGAATTCTCGGATGCCTTTTCCAAGGAATTACTAGGTCTACCGGCCCCTAGGGAAATTGAATTTCCTATTGAGCTTCTTCCGGGCACAAAGCCAATATCGATTCCGCCTTATAGAATGGCTCCGGCAAAATTGAAGGAGCTTAAGGAGAAATTGGAAGAATTATTAGAAAAAGGTTACATTAGGCTGAGCTCTTCACCTTGGAGAGCTCTGGTCCTTTTTGTAAAGAAGAAAGATGGATCGTTAAGGATGTGTGTGGATTACAGGAAGCTCAACCATGTCACCATCAAGAATAGATATCCGCTCCCACACATCGATGATTTGTTTGATCAGTTGCAAGGGACAAGAGTCTTTTCTAAGATAGATTTGAGATCAGGTTACCACCAATTGAGGATAAAGGAGTTCGATGTGTTAAAGCCTACTTTTAGAACACGGTATGGTCACTTTGAGTTCTTGGTCATGTCTTTTGGGTTAACAAATGCACTTGCAACTTTTATGGACTTGATGAATTGAGTTTTTAAGTCCTTCTTATACCGATTTGTCATTGTCTTTATTAATGATATATTGGTTTATTGTAAGAGTGACAAGGAACATGAAGAACATTTGAGGATTGCCTTGGAGACCTTAAGAAAGAATGAGTTGTATGCCAAATTCGATAAATGTGAATTCTGGCTAAAGGAAGTAGTGTTTCTTGGACATGTGATTTCAAAGCACGGAGTGTATGTGGATCCGAGAAAAATAAAAGCTGTGATGAAGTGGGCAGCACCTAAGAACATAGCAGAAGTAAGGAGTTTCTTGATTTTAGCTGGGTATTATAGAAGGTTTATGGAGAGCTTTTCCATAATAGCAGCTCTACTTACCAAATTGACGAGAAAGAATCAGAAATTTGTGTAGACAAATGAATGTCAGAAAGCTTTGAGGAGCTTAAGTACAGATTGACGAGTGCACAGATTTTGACTTTGCCTTTGGGTAATGATGGATATATAGTGTATAGTGATGCCTCGAAAAAGGGTTTAGGGTGTGTATTAATGCAAGGAGATAAAGTGATTGCTTATGCTTCTAAGTAATTAGAGCCTTATGAGATGAATTATCCCACACATGACTTGGAGTTAACTGCCATAATTTTTGCGTTAAAAATATAGAGGCATTATCTCTATGGAGTCACTACCAAGCTGTTTATAGACTATAAGAGTCTTAAGTATCTGATGAGCCAGAAAGAGTTGAATTTGAGACAAAGAAGATGGTTAGAGCTACTTAAAGATTATGACTTAATGATTGATTATCACCCAGGGAAAGCTAATGTTGGATCCCAAATTTTTAGTGAAAATTAGAAATATTAAAATGATATATGAATTGTGTTATAGATGAAATTGTACTTTAAGAAAAATTAATGAGACAAGA
>JAOTAX010000198.1:26234561-26248301 GCA_025629825.1 Erythroxylum guanchezii | reverse complement strand
ATGAATTTCCAAAATAAGATTGAATGAAGAGAAAAAGGAATGAATAATCTGAGAAAGAAAAGAATGGAAAAAAAATTATACCAGATTTCAGATTTTTCGGAATAGTCTTAGGGTTTCCAACGCAACTCGCGACGTATTGGTTCTCGGATGTCTGACATATGTTCAGCTCGCTAAGCGATTTGCTTCCGTTTGTTTGGTAAACCGATTCTTCGATTTCGATCATGTTTTTGCTTCCGCAATTTGTTATCCGATTATTCGTTTCGGATTCGTTCGTTTTCGTTTCCGTATTTTTCGTTTACTAAATCCGATTCTTCGCTTTCAATTATATTTTCGCTTTCATTTGTATCCGATTTTGTTTCCGATTCGATTTGTATTCGATTCCTTTGATTTTGTATTTCGCCTTTCGCTTCTCCGTTTAGCTTTTCCGGTTGGGATCCGGTTCCGAGATCTGGTCCCAACAGCTAATGTAGTAACGGATGCACTGAATAGAAAATCAACTATGGCACATGTGGAGACAACGTATCTTCCTTTGTTGAAGGAATTAGCCAAACTCAAGGTGACATTGAGACAAGTTGAATTTGATGGTATATTGGCAAACTTTAGGGTAAGGCCAGTATTGAATGAAAAGATTAAGAAATTGCAGGAACATGATGAGTACTTGAGCAGGCTCAGAGAAGTGATTAAAAGTGGTAAACCTTCTGAAATAGAGATAAGGGAAGATGGATTGATGGTGGTAGGAAACAGACTATGTATTCTGGATATGCAAGAGTTGAAAGACGAGATTCTTGATGAGGCACATAATGTGCCTTATGCCATGTACCCAGGAAGTACGAGAATGTATAAAGATTTGAAGGAGCATTTCTGGTGGAAAGGAATGAAGAAAGAAGTTTCAGAGTATGCTAAAAGATGCTTAGTGTGCCAGCAAGTTAAGGTTGAGCACCAAGCACCTTCAGGTAAGCTTAAACCTTTCTCAATTCCGGAATGGAAATGGGAGAAGATTACAATGGATTTCTTGATAGGATTACCAAGAACCAACAGGAAGCATGATGCAATATGGGTGATTGTGGATAGGCTAACCAAGTCTGCACATTTCTTGCCAATTAAACAGACGGATTCTCTGAATGCTTTGGCCAAGAAATACATAGATGAGATAATCAGACTTTATGGGATTCCAAGTTCGATAGTTTTGGATAGAGATCTCAGGTTCATCTCCTGGTTCTGGAAAAGCTTACAAGAGGCTTTGGGAACAAAGTTACATTTTAGCACGGCTTTCCATCCACAAACAGATAAACAATTGAAGAGAACAATATGGACTTTGGAGGCAATGTTGAGAGCTTATGTTATGGATTTTAAAGGCTCATGGGATGATCATTTGCCTTTAATCGAATTTGCTTATAATAATTCGTATCACTCAAGAATTCAAATGGCACCTTATGAAGCTTTGTATGGTAGGAGGTGCAAAACTCCTATCTGTTGGGATGAGGAAGGTGAAAGGAGGCTTTTAGGGCCTAAGTTGGTGCAAGTCACTATTGACAAGATTAAATTAATGAAACAGAGAATTAAAGCAGCTCAAGATAGGATGAAGAGCTGCACGGATGCACATAGAAAAGAGATGGAATTTGAAGTTGGAGACAAAGTGTTTCTTAGAGCTTCTCCATGGAAAGGAGTTTTGAGATTTGGTAAGAAGGGCAAGCTTAGCCCAAGATACATAGGTCCTTATGAGATCATTGAGAAGATTGGACCTTTAGTCTATAAGTTAGCTTTGCCACCGGAATTGTCTAAGATTCACAATGTCTTCCATGTATCGATGTTGAGGAAATACCGCTCAGATCCTTCACACATAGTTCAACCCTCAAAAGTCCAATTAAGGGAGGATTTGACATATGAGGAGCAATCAATGGTGATCCTAAATTTGCAGGAAAAGATTTTGAGAAACAAGACAGTAAAACTAGTTAAAGTCTTATGGAGGAACCATTCGATAGAGGAGGCACCATAGGAGACTTTGGAAGCAATGAAGAAGAAGTATTCACACCTTTTCATGGACTTAGGTAAGAATTTCAAGGACGAAATTTTTTTAGGGGGGAGAGTTATTGGACCCCAAAGTTTTCTTTCAATTATTATCGATTTATTTGTTTGACTATTTTTTTTAGTCCATTAAATTAGCAAGTATGAACATAAATTTGAAATTAGAAATTAGATTGAAGTGTTAGAATTAAGTTAGCTTAAGGAGTTAGTAAAGGAAATAAATGAAGAAGGGGCAAAATTGGGAGAATAAGGCTAATGAGGGGTATACTCGAAAAAAATAAGACATAAAATTGTCTCGTTTTAAGAATGAGAGAGGAGAGTTTCGTAAGAAGTAACAGAGAGAAGAGAAAAGAGAGAAAATGTGAGAGAAAGAAAAGAAGAGAAGAAAAATAAAAGAAGCTAGGGAAAGGAAGAAGAAAACCATGGGAAGAAGAAGGAATCAAGCTTTTTAAGGTAAGTTCTTCATCTTTTTCTTCTTGCTTCATCAAAGAAATGGGTTGTGTTGAGAATGAAGGAGTTTTAGAGAGAGAAAAGGGTTTTGGAGGAAGAAGATAATTGAGAGACCCATTTGATTTTTATAGGTTTCTAAGCTAGGTTTTGGGTTTTCTAACCTAGATGGACTATGGGTAGGTTAAGTTTGAGCTTGATTTGTGTTAATTTCATTTTGTTATGATTATGGAAATTTTGGGGATTTCCATTTGAATTGGAGTTGGATGAGAATTTTGGTTGTGTTAGGAAATCAAGAACAACCTACCCAAAAGCAAGAGGAAGGGCACAATTGAGTTTGGATTTTCAAGAGTTATAAGGTGGGTAATTTATTTAAAGTTGTTATGTAATATAAGCAAAATGCATTGTATGTGTATTGTGTGCTAAAATGGCTTGTTTGAATTGTTGTGATGTGGAAAATGTATTATGATGTATGACATTTTGATAAAATTAAATTGTGAGTGTGATCATGTTATGCCATTGAATTGTGTCATGGCATTTTGTATAAAGAAAAAGCATGAGAATATGAATTTGTGATTGATTGAATTGAGCATGAAAGTTGAATGTGTTTGGGCAAGAGTGAAACTGTTTCGTAGTCACGTGCATGTCGACATAAAGCTTTCTCTCGGCTGCCCGCTTATGGCCCACGAGATCCGGAAAGTGGGCTAGTTTCGTTCACAGAATAAGCTTCTGTTTCTCTATTTTGTTCCATGGAACCCTCGAGCCAATTGTTTATGCATTTCCATTTTGATATGTTAAGTTATGATGCAATTTGAGTGTTATGCTTTGATGTTAAATTACATCCCATATGTCCTATGTGATGATGTATTGAATTATAAATTGTGAATGTTGAAATTTCATTGTTGGATTAAGACAAAACCTGTATGCTTATATGGATATTCATATATGTTTTATTGTGTGGCTCGTTGCCAATGACTATAAATATATTAGCCACTGAGCTTTGTAGCTCAACCCACAATTTTCCCTCCTCAGGTGTAGATCGAGAAGATCAATGATCCTTACAAGACATTCGGAAACTTCAAGATAGTTAGAAATCTTTTGTACTAAGTTAGTGACTAATTTGGATAGCTTTATAGGCATATCAAACATGAGCACCCTTTTGTATTTTGTATTAAGTTTGATGTGTGTGTTGACATGTAAGTAAAGCTAGTTCAAACATTGATTTTGTTTAGAAATGAGAATGAGAACTTGAGAAGTTCCTTTTTGTGTGACTATGTTATTTTAAAGTATGAGTATGATGGATGTTCATATTTTTTGGTTGAGATTGCCAATTGTTGCTAGTGTTAGAATAGCATGTTGGAGTTGGAAAGCTTATATGTGAAGAATCCTTTAAAGATGAGATTCAAGAGTTAATGAGATGTATTTAGTAGTTAATGGATATGAAGTGGTTTTGCACTAGAAGGGTTGAATTTGGGAAGATTACGAGTGAATATGGTGTTAGAATGGATGTTGGAAGCATTGAAGAGGCTTTGGAGGGGTTTAGGAATCCCTAGGTCCATTAAACGGACCTTCTCGGGCCTAAAAAGGCCCCCTACCCAGTCTATGTCTGTTAAATGGACATTAGGTCCATTTACGGAGCTTCTCGGGTCTAGAAAGCACCCCAGGCCCGACAATGTCCGTTAGACAGACATGGATGTCCGTTTAACGGACATTCGCAGGACAGTTACAGTAAATCACGTTTTTTATCCTTTTAGAGGTAGAATCTCGCTTTGAGTTCTTCATAAAAGTTTTCGATGTCGAAGTCGAAGTCCTTTTTGTCCAAAAACGACATCAATCTGACATCTATAGCAAAAGTTATGGTAATTGTGCCAAGACAGTTATAAAATGATTATAGACATAAACATGTTGGATTCTTTTAGCCATAACTTCTTCATCCGACCTCCAAATGAAGTGATTTTTGAAGTGATATTTTCCTAACACATTGTTCTACCGTTACACCAAAATTGATAGCCTTTGGTGTTGAATTCAAAAAGATTGATTCAAAGAAGGTGAGGGTTCATTGAAAAAACCCTACAAGGAAACCCGCTCACGCTTTTTGACTCCAGATAGTTGGGCTCCAGGAATGAGGTCCAACATCTTGGACTTCGGGAATGAGGTCCAACAAAACGGAAGTGAAAAACTCAAAATGATGCAATTTAGGTTAAGCTCATGGTGGGTCCAAAAATAGGCAAACAATTCAGTCTAGAAACAAATTACACAACAATTTCCACTTGTTATGTAATTTTCACATAGAAACAATTCAATTTAGGCTTTGAGATCTTTAAAACTTGGTCTCTCTATATCTCTAGTTTCCATAGAACTAAAAATCAGATCATTTGGACATCTAAACCATGACATATGTACCAAACATCACAAGCTGCTCCAATATAGGGGCAACATTAGGTCACCATTTTTTATGTCAATTTCCAATTTAATAAAGCTAGAATTAAGTCTGAGTCTCTTCTATAGATTTTTGTTTCTATGTCTTAAGTTTCATATCCAATTGGAACAATCCAATTTGGAGGTCTATAGGCCAAGTTATGGCCAAAACAATGGGGCTAGTTCAAGTGAATTGAGAACCTAAAACAAAATTTCACTAAACGTTACTCTCTCTTGTCATATTTAACCAACTAGATGCAAAGTAATACCAAGAAATCATTCTAAAAACCATTACATATCCAAATAAATCTTTTTACATATTTAAATATGCACACTTACATAAATTAACTAAGTGTCGTCCCAAAACTTGAAATTTGTCAATTAGCTTTTCTAGTGCTCTTCCTTCCTTCCCTTTATCTTTGCTTGATTCACCAACGAGAAACACCAAAAATACATATCTCAATACCATATCCAACCTTATAATTCTAGCTCTTCATGAGCAAAGCAAGAAAAGATGAAGATGAGAAGAAAAACCACTTACTTTTACCTTGATTTTCACCTAGGATTAGCTTGATACCTTATGCAAAATGATGTGATTAAGGAGATGGAATGGAGAGGAGATACAAAGAGATAATTTTGGACTTAAAACTCTAAATACATGTCCTTCTCCCCTTCCTTCTACTCCCCTTTTCATTAAGTTTCTAGTCTTAGACACATGCTTCAATCTCATTGGACCATATGTTGATTTTTGGCAAATTTTTACATTTGGTACTTCTTCTTCCTTTACCACATTGGCATATAAAATCATCAATTGATTTCATTCTAGTCCATCTTTCACATAGAATTACCAATTTACCCCTATCTTTTAAATTAACTACCATTATGTCCCTTACTATGCTTAGATACTATTAATTCTTTATGTTCACTTATTAATACACCCTAGACATACTATAATGCTTTTAGGGTATATATTGGGGCCTTATAGGTTTTGTAAACTTAAGAAGAATCTTCATTTATGTCCCTCATAAGTAATGTTCAATATGAGGTAATTATTAGTTTATAATTTAGAAATATGTGATAACCTGCATGTATGTGTCAATTTGAGTATAAATTTTCGATGATGATTGTTTGGGTTTTATGAATAAAGTGTCTAGTAATTATGTTTTTAAGTACCTAGACCTAGAGATTATGTGGAAAATGAGGATACTAATTTAAAATTTATATTTATTGGGAAATAATTTTTCTAAATCATTAAATAAGGATAAGGTTTACTTTCTTGATTGACTTTTTATGTTTGAAGTCTCTTTTAAGGTTTTTAATAATTCTTGATTGGTTTTTTTTACTATAACCCATTAAGTGTTTTGATGGTTAAAATTAAGTTGAAAGTGGTTTTTAGCTTTTTAGAACATACTGATTGATTGACTAGTGTAACCAAAAACCATGTTTTCTACCTTTCCAATGAGTTTGTTCTTTGTTTGGTCGCTTGTTTGATCACCCTAATAGCCCCCACTAGTTGACCAATAACATTCAGTGGTCGATCAATGTCCTTAATTTTGAGACTCCCTTCTTTCCTGAGAGTTTGTGAAGAGTTTGTTTTTTTATACTTGGTCAATAAATAATGACCAATATACTTCACAGAGAAACTAGTAGATCGTATTTTAAATCCAAACCAGTTTTTGATTCATGCCTATACTGTTTACTTTTTCCTTATCAATGAAAAAAACACTGGTCGACTAGTCAAGACATGTGGTCAATTAGTCCTCCTGTTTTAATATATCATTCACCTCTTTTCTTTTATTCTTGTAATTTTTGTTCTATTCCATAAAATTCTCATTAGATTGTATCAAATTTAAAATATATCATTCTTGAATTTCATATTTGGAATTTCCAAAATTTTCTTTTAATTAAGAATTATTTTTAAAAATTGATAAAAGGAGTTGTTGCTTTTTCACATTCACTTATATCAATAAAATTTTAATTTTGTTTAATTTGGGTAATTTGAGAACTTTTCATGTTCATATTTTATAAATTTTGAGGCTTTCAAATCAATACCTTCTTTTATGAAATTGATTATTGGATATCACAATTATGCTTTTATTTATTATAATTACAGCCTTTAGTTTTTTTTTTAAAACTTGCTCTTAGTGCTTTAATTGAATATTTAAACTTAGGCATAATACTAAAATTGGAGGTTTTTCAAATTAGACACAATTATAGATGTCTTTATCAAAATTAAACTTTTGTTTTGACTCTTTAAATAGTTAATAGAATGCTCTATTGAGAAAGTTTGACAATCTTAATCAAATTCATCCTTTTAATAAAGTTATGTTAATGAAAGAAATTTTATATTATGCATTTTCGTTAATAGATTTATTTTTTATGATTCCAAAAAGGGGGAGAAATTTGATGATATTAGATTTAGGGTGAGTGATAACATTCAGGGGGAGTGATTAAATTTAAGGAGAGTATTTGTTTTGTCATTTTTGTGTTTCTTGCACTTTATATGATATGTTTGAGTAAATTTATGTTATCTTCATGTATGGATATTTCTTTGATTTTGAATACCTCTTTTGTTCTTGATATTTAATTATGCTATTCATGTTGAATTATATTTTACGTAAGAATTAAGGGGGAGTTAATCATTGTCTTGATATTTAATTTTTTGCTTAATTTTATTATTGTTCTCTAATATCATAAGTGTTTTATCATCATCAAAAACTAGGAGATAGATGAACTAAGGGAGCTTCCAATCAGTTTTTTGATGATAGCAAACATAATTATTACTAATATGTTTATTATTTTTATGAAATGAAATATTAAAACAAAACGAAGCCATAAACTTAAGAAGATAATATATGAAATTGACAAAGAAAAGTTAAAGTTTGCAACTGATGAAATCAAGATCAAAACAAAAACAAAAGAAGATTAAGGCTCGTCAAGGCCATTTCATTTTTTATATTATTATTTATAAGTTCACTTTGTTAATTTGATGATCCAAAACGCTTATTATGCATAATCATTTCATATTACTTCATTATATAATTCTTTACATTTATCAAGAGGTATTAGGGCTTTTAATTTTAATACAAAAGCTTCGTGATCTTTCAAATTATCTTTATGGAGCGTTTTGGGATGTGTTTTAATCATAATTGGATTAATCAAATTTGCTTTGAGCATTTAAAGTTGTTAAAATCATATTTTTAGGGTGATTAGTCAACCTATATGGGTTAAGTTAAAGTTGTTAAATATGAAGAAGTATCTTATATCATTGGTTGATCTATTTGTCAAACAATTTTTCATATTGGAATTTACTAGTCAACCAATAAGCTTTACTGGTTGATCAGTTTCTAATAGCTAGTGAATCTAGTGCTATAAATATAGCATACTAGTCAACTTATGCATCAAATATAGTCATTTTAATAGCTAGTTCTTAGCTCCAATACCTATTGTTGATTCTAGGTTTTGGGAGTTGTAAACACACATTTCAAAGAAGTTTTCAATCATTATAGTGTCATTGTGTCATATTTATGTGAATGAGCCATTTTAGACTTATCAAGTGATAAAATAAGGTATTGTGAGTTGTAATATTTGGTTGGGGTAATATATTATTGTATTTGGTGGCAATATAAGTGAGATTGAGGTTCATCTTTACTTTGGAAGAAGATTGCAAGAGGTTTCCTTTTTACTGGAAAGATTATACAATGGTTCGCTTTTACCTTGAAAGACAAATTATAGTGAAATTCTGAAAAGAGTTTTGGAAGTGGATTCAGCAAGGGTTTTTTGCCAAAGCACACATTCTCTCCTCCTAATTCTCTATAAATTGTTGTTTAATTGTTTGATTAATTTATATTAAGTAATTTGCTTACGCTTATTTATATTGATTGTTATTAATTGAATATATTAGTTTAAAAATTGTTGAATTTTATGAATATCCAATTCACCCTCCCTTACTCTTGGGTGCCATTTGGAACTAATAAATATGATTGGACTCATATAGTAGAGATGTTTGGCCCGACCCTTTTTCACATCTCTATCATATAGAGTAACATTAATTATATACTCTATATCTAATTTGAGCATTGTTTGTTGAATGAACTAAATTATATAAAAAAATAATGGATGAAAAAGTCAACAAAATTATCTTGATATTTCAAATATTTGAGTGATTATGATATATTTCTACATACCAATATTGATTTACAGATATAATTAAATTTGAATATAAAATAATTTAAATTCAAATTCAAATTCAAATTATAAAATATTGATAAATAAGGATTAAAATTGGATATTAGATTTTACTTAGACTTAATTAGTATTTACTTAGAATTGATTGCAATTATAACTAAAATTAATTAAATTATCAATAATCTTAAATCTTATTATAAACAAGTTTAAACTCTAAAGGGAACAGTGCTTCTTACTTACCCTTCTCTACACTATTTGTAGATTTCTATCAATTTGTTCATATGAATGTCATTAAATTTGATTCTACAAAAAAAAAAGGAAAATCATGTTTCATGACGAAATTCGATTTGTGTTTTATACTTTTAATAGATTTATGCTTTATTCAAGATATAGATTAAAGTCATGTTGACTTTAGAAATTAAAAAAAAAAATCTCATTGTATGCGAGATAAGATTGTGCAACCAACTTGCCAGCATGTTATTCCCTAGAAAACTAAAAGAATAAAGTTAGAGTTTGAAGTTGGTGATAAGACATTTAAACTGATAGCACTAAATTTTATTTTCGGTTGTAGTGACTTCCCTACTTCCCGTTCTGTTGACTGACGTGCCTCCCTCGTTCCTCTCTCCACCGCTTCTCCTATTCTCGAGTTCTACTTTTAGATCCATGAGCGTTTTGTCAACCAGGTTACATTGTCCCTTGCCGATAGTTTTTAATGAAAGGGAATTTGACCTGAGACAGTTGGGCAGTCGGGTCCTTAATTAACTACCAAATTGCCTGTACGTCCTAGTTAGACCATGCCTAAAACAAGTCCAGGAAGGAACGGATCTGATGGCGACGGGACTTGAACTAATTGACTTCGGATTCCGTTCACATGTTCTCATCTTTATCAGGAATTACTTGTTTTTTTTAAGATACTTCTTTAATGCATTAATAAAAAGCTAATCGTTTGGTTGACATTGACATATTAAACTACGAGCTTACTTGGTGATGTGGGCTGCACGTTGCCCAAATTATTGCCAAGTTGAAGAAGCCGGTACGAAACCCATATCGTGAATAGACAATTAAAAGTTATGGTTTGCAATAAAAGACAAGATATTTGGGATTTTATTTGGTAATGGAGAAAATTATAATTATGAATTTTGTTCAATATTTTTTTTAAAATTAAATTTTAACTTAAATGCTTTTTAGTTTACATATTCAATTTCCTTTGAAAATTTTTGGTAACTTATACGACTTACATTCAATTTAACCATTTTCATAAACATAAAAGGTCTTTTTGAAAAAATAAATTGAATTATCAAAGAGAAAGGTCTCCAAGTAGAGTTAAATGTAGAACTAGGTACAAAAACAAAGCTAACTAAGTATGGTTTAAACCATTTTTAGTACAATGAGAAGAGAACAACTCTACTTTAAAAGTCTTGACTTTGTGATGCGAGATTATGCAAGTTGAGAAGAGCTACAACTAAGGTATCTAGACTTTTATGTTATAAGAAAGCTCTGCTAATGCCAAGCTATTCTTTGTTAATTAATGAATGAAAATTCCTTAATTGGTAGCTAATTACACACTACAACTAAGGTGAATATTAGGCACAAATACATGTTCCGTTATCGAATGTTCATCTCAAATGTAACTTGCTAGATAATGAGGTGTCCTTTGCATACACTTTGTTTTTGATGTATCCAATTAATTATCCTAGGCCATTCATTTTAGAAATAATATTGGACCTTTTCAAATTTTAAGTTTCATTACAATCAAGTAATGTAAATAGCTTTCAGAGTTCAAATTAATAAAAAGACTACAAGAAAGATAAGGTAAAGGTTAATAATGAGGTTATAATCAATGAAAAAGCTAAGGCTCAAAATTGGTTACTCCTAATAGACAAAATATGGTAGGGTATTTTAAGAAAACAGACTAAATAAATGTTGAATCTAATTGCCATTATCATTTTAGTGCTTTTAATTTAACAAAATTTGGTGTCAATATGCGTAATAAAAGCAAGTTCTAGAATTATCAAATTATGCATGATAACACACATGAAAGAATAAAAGAGCTTAAAAATTAATTAAAATTGATCTTAGGCTCAAAAGCTTCCAAGAAAAAAATGATTTTATGTGTGTAAATTATATGCAATTTTTATTCAAATTGACTATCTCAATGATTACTAGAACTGTGACTTAGAAATGCCAGTTCATTCTAACTTTCACTAATTCAGTTTAATAATCAATAATGAAATCAAGTATTTATGGACACTAATTCAGAATATCAGTTAATAAGATTTAATAACAAAGATTATAATAAGATTAAGAAATTTACAATCCCCTTCCTCACACTTAAAATTGTACAACATCCCTAATGTACACAATATAAGCACAAATGAATAAAAAGTAAGAAAGTGTAGGAATTTGGTACTTCCCTGAGTAATAAGAATTTCATAATTATGATTTTGATGAGGTATCCATTTGATATGAGATACAATAATCCCTGTGAAATATAAATGAAAAGCGATAAAATAAAAGAAATAAAAATAACTAAAATGAATACGAAATATGAAAATAAAAATAACATTAAAGTCCTATGTTAGGACTAAAAATGGAAACAACATGAAATAGAATTTAAAAGAAAACCTATCCTAAGTCATGGGTTGCTCAACGGACCCTACACGTTTACCATCATCCTGGGTCTATAATGAGTGACTTGCTTCCACTTGTTTCTTCGCATAGAGGTTTTGTAGCCTGTAAATAAGCCATATGTTATAAAATGATCATAAGGACATAATGTATTAAAGTAATAAATCCAACAAAATGCATTAATGTCCTTTTCAATGACAAAATGTTAATAACATTAGGAATGAAAAAACTCCCTAAATCTTCAGTTGGTTCAATCAGTTTGTCTTCCAGGAGGTACTCAAGGCAATTAACAATGATTCATCAATAATTCCCTCCATTAGTTCCTCCTTTTGTTCTTCCTCAATCTCCTTTATACACTTGTCAACTTTCTCTTCCTAGAGAAAGGCTTCTTCCTCTTATTCTTCTTCAATTATCTATTGCCACTTCTCAACTTCCTCTTCTTAAATAGCAGCTTCCTCCTCTTGCTTGTCCTTGACTTCCTCTATCATCAGTTCATCCTTCTCTTTTAAAGCAGCAGTTACCTCCTAGTCTTCTTAGAATACTCCTTCATTTATGAAATCGACCTTCGTCTCTTCGTCACTCTGAGGCATTTGTAAGCTCAAATAATATGTTGTATTATGGTCGATATATTTAGGTGAAGAAAATCTTTCTTCGAATTCACATTGGCTAATTGTACTTTTGACAAGGCATTCCATTATTCCATCTATAAATTGCTCTACTTGTTGTTGTTATTGTAAATATTCAGTTGAAGCGTAATCATTCCATCTATAAGTGTAAGGGTTGCTCCACTATGAATTATAAGTATTCTTATAAGGTGTACTTTAAGGCCATTTTTGCGTGTTCGATTGCTCCTATATATAGTTTAGTGCTTGACAAGCATGATTGTAGTAATTACCTCCACAAATGTTGCAACATAACATATATATTGGTTGAGCTTCCGAATACATATCACCAAACTTCTCTTTCTAATATGATGGTATTGCCAAATGCGATGACATATCGTAGCTCTCATAAGAATAATGTCCTCTTTGTCTTTCTATTGTGAGTTATGACTATAAATATAAATCTTAATCGCTTACAATCAACCATAATACACACAATCAAAGTAGATAGGTCTAAAAGATAAATAAATGAGTAAATCAAGAAAAATAGAATAAAAGAAAATCAAATACAAAAAATGAAAATATATAAATACAACAATTAATGGTTAGATTAATAAAAGTTAGGCTTTCCTAATATTACAGTCCTTGGCAACGATGCTAAAAACTGATAAACTCGATTTGTTCAATTTTAAAAATGCCCCAAGTGCATGGCATAACTGTAGCTAGCATAGGTAACTATGGGTTGATCCCACAAAGACTACAAGTACTAGTAATTACTCTTTTTCTATTATTTAACCTATGAATTATATTTTGGATTTTAAGTAAAATTTTAATTGAATAGTAAACTAAGATTGAAATAATTTTGAACACAAAATAAGAAAAAATATTAATAAAAATCAATATCAGATAATAATATCTAGGTAATGAATTCCCCTAATAATTATTAAATAATAATCCTTTATTATGCAATTATATTATTGATTAATATTGGATAGTGGAAATTCCTATCTTATGTTAAATTTTTTCTCAAGAATATTAATAACTAGTTAAAACCCTAGGATTGCTTTTATTGGTTCGTGAATTCCACTATTAGGTTTGACCTAATCCTGAAGATTTATGTTAACCCGCTCTAGGTTTGCTTGTGTCTCCTTCCAATTATGGTAGATCTATTCATACAAGAGTATTTTTCAATCTCAATCATATGAAATCAAATCATGTACTATTATTCCGGATAGACTAGAACAAGAATAATGTAGCACCCCACTCTCGTAAGACATGTACCCAACATCCTAAGTGATATCTGAGTAGGAATCCCACAAGAGTGGCATGCTAAAACAGTAAACGGTCGAATCCCATTGCAATTTTTCTTAAACAATAAACGCATATGCGAAAAATCGATAATCAATTTCGGCCCGATTTATTTATAACAATT
>JAOTAX010000198.1:26213297-26233273 GCA_025629825.1 Erythroxylum guanchezii | reverse complement strand
CTAATTTCACTTGCATTTTATGACATATAGGTTAGCTTAGGTCCATTTCACTAGGTTCCGATTTAGAGAGACGACCCAAGGTTGCATCCTATGCTGCAATCCTTGGTATAAATTATATTTGACCGGTTTCCAAGGATCGATTTCCTAAATCGAACGACGAGCCGCGATCACCATGTTTTTCTTGTCTTGTAGCTTATGCTTCTCAGGTGGTGTTTGCTACAGGTTAATTACATGAGTATTAAAAGGCACTTGTTGTTGATTGTTACCATGAGAAGTGGCAGGAGGACTGGATCTTGAAGCTTAAAATAGCACTGGAGATGAAGAAGAAGACATAGAAGAAATGGTTCTATAGAGAGGCATGAAGCTAGAAATAGGTTTCTTCATTTTAACCACTAGATATTATTAATACATGATGGTTAAAAGGTGGTATTGACAGAAGGTGAGTATTAGTTATGAGGAAGAAGAAGTAGGAGAAGAGTGGAAGAAAGGTTAAAAGCTTCCCATTAGCATGGAACCAAGAATTGCAATATTTCAAAGAATAATGAGCTATGAGACCTATTACTCATCGTGCAAGGTGACCTATTCTTCCAATTGTAAAAAGTAACTTTCCCTCTCTCACAATAGTAACTGCAATTTTTTGCAAAGCTCAAAGGTAGCTATACGTAACCTTCTATTTAGGGAAAGCTTCATGGAAGCCTCCAATTGAGGCTTATCTCATGAAAAGGAGTTGTAGAAGTAGTTTCCAACTTTACAAGAATTGATGGATGTCAACCTCTTGAGAGAACAAAGAAACCAAAAAACTTCTAACTCGAATGGAACAACCAAATCCTAGAAAAATGTGGTTTCAACTGAATCTGCTAATGATAAACCAAGATATTTTCTGGCCACATTAGTTAATGACATTTTATCCACACCTTTGGAACTGCTTCGAAAGGGTGTAAAACACTTGAGAAATACAATATTTGGCTTTCTTCTAAGTAAGAGACCTGCATTTCTTCTAATGCAAAATTGGGCTTATAGGATGGGGAGAAACAAAGGACTTGACATAATACTGCTTACTAAAGAAGATACTTTTTTGTTCAAATTTATTGATGGAGATAGTATGAGTAAGATAATAGAATACGGTCTGTGGAATGTGGGAACCATGTTTATTGAAAAATGGGCTCTTGGTTTGAAATTTGATAGAACAAGTATAGAAACTATTCCTTTGTGGATTAATTTTCTTAACATACCTCTAGAATACTAAACTCCAGGTGGATTGAGTTTTCTTTCTAGTTCTGTTGGTAAACCTCTAGCATTTGATTCAGCCACTACTAGACTTAAGATTGCAATGACTTGTGTGGAGATTAATCCCAAGAATGGACTGCCTGAAACGCTATTTGTTATGAAGTTAAATGTTGCCATTGAAATGGCTAAAACTAAAATCCAACTATCTTACAATTGGAAGCCCCAGTTAGGAAAACAAGTATGGAAAACTATAGGGAAATTATTCACTTTGAGTTCATGGGGATCGAATAAGAATCAACACCTAAGACTAATGAGGAAAACATCACTAATATTATACCTGAAAAATAGATAAACTTAACAGAAGTCCCTTGGGGCTTTCTGATTTGCAGGACCTTGTGGAGCTAAATAGTCCCCCCATCACTCTTATCCCAGGATTTTTCTATTGAAACTCTAATAACTAGCATCTCACAAAGAAATCAAATCTATTATCTTCAGTCTCAATCCTAGAAAGGTTCTAGGTCATTTAGTTATAATGCCCATTTCTTTCAAAGTACCTGGCATATTATTGGTGAGCTACTTATGGAAACTGTTTTGGAATTAATGAATTCTAGAAAATTGTTGAGAGAAATCAATGCAACTTATATGTTTGATTCCTAAAGTGATCAATGCCAACTGCCTCAATAAGTTTCGACCCATTTCTTACTATAATGTTGTTTATAAGGTGATCTTTAAGCTCCTAACTAACAGAATAAATGAGTCATTGAACAAGCTTATACATTTTTTCCAAGGAGCTTTCATTCTTAAAAGATCAATCATTGGTAATATCCTCATTTTTTAGAGTTGATGAGGGAGGATAACACCTATAGAACTATTAAAATTTGTGCCATTAAAGTAGAGTTCTCCAAATCAATTGATAGAGTCCAATGGAAGTTCAGTTTATTTAGTCTAGAATGTCTTGGTTTCCCTAATCTCTTCATTAACTAGATCAAAGCTTTCCTCTCAACTCATTATTACAGTATGCTTATCAATGGATCACCTACCAAATAGTTTAGAGGAGCTAATGGTTTAAGGAAGAGAGATCCTATATCTCCATACCTTTTTTTTCCACATTTATGGAAATTCTTAACATGATTATCAGCCTTAACACTTTAAGATTTCATGATTTTACCTTCCATCACAAATGTAGGGAGATTCTCCTAACTCATTTAAGCTTTCCAGATGATCTCTTGATGTTCTGTGGTGGTAACCAACCTTCTATCTCCATTTTGCATCAATCTCTCCAATCTTTCTTTAGTTTATTTGATCTATTTATCAACTCTTCCAAGAACAAAATCTATTTGTCTATAGACATCTCTAACACTGACAAATTTCATTAAATCTTTGGTTTGAATGTTCATAACATACCTTTCAAATATCTTGGTGTTCTCATCTCTTCTAAGAAGCTAAGATTTAAAGATTGTTTATTGATTTTGGAAAAAATATAAGAAAATGATCAATGCTTGGCAGGATAGAGCTCTTTTATAAGCTGGAGGAGTTTAGCTCATCATTCTAGTTCTGAACAATCTACACACCCATTGGAGTACACATCTCTTTTTACCCAAGAAAATCAATAAGGAAATAGAGAAATGCATTAGAAATTTTCTCTAGTCTGGCAAGGTTGACAACTCCAAAGGAGCGAAGATTAAATGGGAACAATTATGATGGAGAAAACAGGAAGGAGGTCTAAGATTTGTTTCTAATTATAAGATTCAAAATATCCAGGTGGCTAAAAGAATTTGGAGGCTTTTTAATGATAAAGAGGTCTTTGGAGCAAACGAATGAATGAATACTATATAAAGTAATCCAGCTTGTGGAAAATTAACAAAAAGAAAGAACATTTATGGCCTTTCATACAAATTCTCAAAAAAAGGCAGATTGTATATTCCTTTGTTAGAATCCAAGTTAGGAATGGTGATGATACTTTGTTTAATTGGACCAATTAAAGCCCTCTATTCATGAGAGGAGATATCTCTTTCTTTATAACTGGAATTCCAATCCAAGCTTGAGTCAAGAAGTTCATAATCAGAACACATGGTTAGTAACAGATAGGAGTGATAAAATATTGTTGAATTACCTTCCCAATTACTTGTCTAACCCCTCTTTAACTGATAAACCCATATGGTCCAACAATAATGGAGATTTCTCTAACTTTTCCTGTCTCAAAACTCTCAGGCCTCTCAATTTTCTCATTCCTTAATACAACATTGTTTGGAAAGGTTCTTTGATTCTTAAAATATCTTTTATCATATGGTTAGCAACTAGAAGAAGACTGAAAACTAAAGATATAATTAAAGGGTCCAATGATTAGCTTTGTACATTATGTTGGCTAGAAGCTGAAACACTTGATCATCTTTACTTCCATTGTAACTATATAGCCGTAATTTGGGCCATATTGCAACACATAATGAATCCCTTTTTCCCAATTCCTTATTGGGATAACATATTGGTATGGGTTGAAAATCAATACCAAAAATTGGGGAAAGACCAAAAATGTCTAAGCCTTAGCCTAAACTGCTTAGTGTATGTAATATAGGTAGAAAGGAAATAGAGATTGTTCAACAATTGTAAAACTCAAAATCATACCTTAGCTTACAATACTACCAGATTAGAGAAATCATTGTTGTTCACCAAGTTGCTAAAAATATGAGCTACACTCTTAAAAAAAGATGGAATCTTTAATAACTTAACTTCTAATTTCTAGTAGTCCTTATGGATAATAGTTGTAAAGATTGATGTAGTGCCTATTTAGATGGGCGTATATCAGTAGAGCTTTTGTTAGTAGAGCTTTTATCAGTAGAGTTTTTCTAAAAATAGCTTTTCTCATAAATCAGTTGACTGTTTGGCTGTCATTTTAAAAAGAGCTTTTTTGAAAAAACTTCATACAATAGACTGTTTGGTAACATAAAAAATAAAAAGCACTTTTAAATTTAACTATATTTTATTTTGTAATAAAAATTATTTATGCATATAAATATTATTTAAAATATATTAAACAATATGCAAAGCACAATATATTAATTATTATATAATTTTAAACCATATAAAACATAAATAAAAATATATCTAACCAAATCTTTTATATGGATTATAATGTAAGTAAAATTAATATAAAAAATAAATATTAAAACATATAAAAAAGTCAAATAATATTATATAAATCTCAAAATAAACGTAAATATGTGTTTGTGGGTATTGTGAGAATTATGTGTAAAACATAAAGGTAAAAAGAACTAAAAAATAGGCTCATTAATTGATCTGAAAAATCTACCTGAAAAAATAATTTTTTGAAAAGCTTCAAATTTGAGCTTCTCAAAAAGTTGTATTTCACCTTCCAAAAAAGTCATTTCTATGAAAAAAGTGCTTTTGAATTTTACAGCCAAATATTCAGTTTTCTTAAAAACAACAAGTACTTATTCACCCTCCAAAAGCTGAAGCAAACAGGAACGTAATCTCACTAAACTAGTTTGGCAGAAGCTTGTAATGTCTCCTTTTGATGTCTTTTATGGCTTATCAATGAATTCTTTTTAATTTTCAAAAGAAAATCATGTAACCAAGCGAGGAGGCAAGGTTGACAGTAGGTTTTTTCGAAGTAATATTCTTAGCATTCCTCTTCATTAATCTAACTTAAAATTGCAAAAAAAAAAGATGATGTAATTATTTTTTACTATATGATGTAAATTGTAATATTTTAAATATTTTATGTTATTCTTAGTTTTATATCTACATACGAATTAAATTATCTTTTTCTATATTAATTAAGATTATTGTTTAGATGAGAAATGAGTGAAAAGTAATATTAAGAGAAATAAAAATACATTTATATCAACTTATATCATTATGATTTTTTGAGATAAGATTGATGTAAATGTGGGAATTATAAAGTACAATATATTAAGAAATTATTTTCTAATTTTATATAATTTAGAAACTATTTTATTATTTTAAAATTACTTGAAACAATACTTGATTTTGACTAATACTAATATTACATTGCCCCAAAACCAAATTTAGTAACCTGTAGTATAGTATTCATAACATTGGTTATAAGATACCTTAATAATTATTTTTAAAAAATATGATAATCATCGTCAAGCGGCCATTAAGTTTAAGTACCATCACGACCTTATTTTCATTCTCATTTCTTCTTCCTAAGAAAAGAAGCTAACATCTCTTCTTCGTTGAGTGCGTGCCTATATAAGTGCCTACCCACCTCTGTTCATATCTACCGCCCTGCTATTAAATCCAAGTTGAAAGAATCATATAACATGGCTACTCAGTTCCACAATAACGTGAACAAAAGTTCGTTCAATCCCAGCGACACAGCCGGGAAGATCATATCTTGCAGTGGTAAGAAGCTGATTTTGCAATTTAAGGTGACGCTAGATCCTTTGATCTGTTTTACTGACAAAAGTGCTTGTCATTGCTGTTCCTGGATAAGCTGCTGTTGTGCGCGGTCCCAAACAACAGTTTCTCATCGAACAAATTCGGGTTGATCCACCTAAGACGATGGAGGTTAGGATCAAGATCCTTTATACTTCAATCTGTCATACGGACCTCACTGCTTGGCAAGGAGAGGTAAATAATTATATTATATGAACTTTATGCACATGCATATCCATAAACACCCATGGCAGTTCAAGGTAACAAGAAAGTTAACACCATGTCGTCGTGCTAATGTTTGAAGAACGAAGCTCAGAGAGCATATCCAAGAATTCTAGGCCATGAAGCTGTGGGGTAAGCCATTTCAGCCATAACTTTGAGTGTCTTCAATATTTAATTTTGGTGCATTTCGTTTCGTCAAGAGTTTGATTTCTTATTTACTTTTCCCCTGATGCAGAGTTGTAGAGAGTGTTGGTGAAGGGGTGACCGATTTGAAGGAAGGTGACCATGTGATTCCAATCTTCAATGGAGAATGTGGGCAGTGCTTATATTGCAACAAGAGGACAACCAATCTGTGCGAGAAGTATCGTGTCAACCCATTCAAGAACGCGATGACAAATGATGGCAAGTGCAGATTTTGGACGAAAGATGGGAAGCCCATTTTCCACTTTCTCAACACATCTACTTTCACGGAGTATTCGGTGCTGGACTCTGCTTGTGTCGTCAAGATAGATTCTAACATTCCTCTCAAGAAGATGAGTTTGTTAAGCTGTGGTGTTTCTACTGGTATGAGGTCATAAAAATAATATTTTGAAATTGTTACATTTAAGTCAATTTACAGTGCTACGAATCTGGTCTTTATTCACATGGGACCAAATATCTTCTACATGACACTATTATTTTATGCCTATCCACTTAATAAATAAAATTTAAAAAAATTAGACTGAAGGAACGACAAAGCTGTCGAAATAGAAGAACTGTTCCCTGTTAATTGCAATAGGGAAATGAAATTTACATTTTGATGGCTACTTTAGTCAACTGGATTGGTTGATTAGATGCTTTGGTATTGATGAAGGTGTGGGGGCTGCATGGAACATCGCTGACGTCCAAGCTGGATCTAGTGTGGCTATTTTCGGTTTGGGCGCCTTGGGTCTCGCTGTAAGCCTCACAATCTTTAGATTTTATGTTAGAAAAAAACAAAAACGAAAGCGTGTCCATTAATGCACTTAAATTTTCAACTTTACTTATTTTGGTCAGTGTGATCAGGAGTAGATCATAAGTTTTCTCCATCAAGATATATATATGTTGTTCTATTGTATCAAAGAGTTTTAACCATCTTCTAAGCTATTTAGTGGACCTAATAACACTCCAAAATAGTTGAATTAACGGCTATATATATATATGTATGTAATAAATATTGTTAAAGGTGGCTGAGGGTGCACGAGCAAGAGGAGCGTCCAAAATCGTTGGCGTTGATATCAACCCTGACAAGTTCATCAAAGGTAAACGGACGTGATACATTTTGCATCCCCAGAAATCAATATCTATATGCACACATAGATCTATTATAGTCAAGACTGTTCATTCACCAGTTCCATTTAGATGTAGATAAATTTGTGATGGATGCAGGGAAGGCAATGGGAATTTCTGAATTTCTGAATCCGAATGATGGTGGAAAGCCTCTTCATGAGGTTAGTTAATTAGAACTACTTACTTCACATGGCGTATACGCAATGGAACTTTTGACTGACTCTGTAATAAAATATGGGTTGGTAGAGAATCAGGGAAATGACAGGTGGTGGTGTTGACTACAGCTTTGAGTGCGTTGGGAATTTGGATATTCTTAGAGAGGCTTTCTTGGCCACTCACGATGTAAGTTAATTCCCATTCTCTTTTTTTTTTTTTTTAAGTAATAAAAAAATTCTATTGTTGATGACTTAGAATGAGATTTTTGATGGTGTGATTGATAGGGTTGGGGAAAGACGGTGCTGATAGGGATATATCCGACTCCAAACCTACTGCCAATACATCCGATGGAGTTGTTCGACGGGAGAAGCATTATTGGAACAGTGTTTGGTGGATACAAAGGGAAGAGCCAATTGCCTGATCTTGTCCAAGATTGCGTGCGAGGGGTCAGTAGCTCTGAGCTAGCTTACGGTGAATATGTGTCACATCTTTCATTTCATTAATTATAACCAAATCATCATATATTAATCGCAGGTGGTGAATTTGGATGGGTTCATAACGCATGAACTACCTTTTGAGAAAATTAACCAAGCGTTCGAGCTTTTGATTGATGGGAAGGCTTTGAGATGTGTTCTGAGGCTTCCATAACCTTTGGATTTTAACATTTGGCTTCTGTCATCACTGGATGCAAATTGTCTAATAAATAGTTTATTTGTCAAGTGGACGGTATTGTCATAGGAAGCTAATAGGCAATCCGCTCTTTGGTTAAACAAACATCTTGATTGTCGCCAACCCTTGGTTGTTGTTTTCAGTCTCGTCGACCTCTTCAATATTAGATGTGAATGTTTCCAATGCTAACGTCTCAAACACGGCACTTTAGTTGGAAACTCTTAAGATACTTCAGACATCGTAGATCTTTTCTCGAGATTCTCTGACGTTGGTTAGATTAATCAAATGACTTGGTAAACCATAGAATGCATAACCAATAACCACCATTGCAAAAGCAAGGAATTTTTCAAACGGTAAGCATTTCAAAAGGAACCATGGATTATTCAATGCAAGTTAGTTGGAGGAACTCCCAACTCCCGCCAAACCTTCACCAATTGCTGCTCATCACTAAGCAGAGCTTCCTTCTCTACATATTTTGTTACTTGACACATTCCAGTTGTGTAATAATAAGAAAGCATATACAGCGGACTAGAGATGACTCCATTTGTAGAGCAACAATAGTCCTAGTTTAACATAAAGCTTCCATTTGTAGAGCATTGATTTGTATAAAAATTCTCAACTTTTGAAACTCAATAAGCATATTGAAAATTTAATTTAGTTTATAAGAGTATGATGTTTGTAGATGCATTAAGAGTTACTATTAACAAAATAAGAGTTACTACATGAAGACAACAGAAGCACAAGTTAACTAAAGCATACAATAAGTTGTTTCCTAACTTGTATTACATTGAGGAATGGTGTAATCCTAAATATGTAGATAAACAACTTAGCACATATGGACAATGAAACCCAAACAAACCTAATCCAGCTCATTTTAGTTTATCCTAAGCATCAGTCGTCTGTTGTAACCCCTTGTGAAGTACAAAATTGATAATGGAAAGAATGCTAACTTCTGGTTTGACAATTGGCACCCTATGGGCCCTTTATACACCATGAAAAAAATTCCAAACGGCCTATTATTCATATCAATACCAAATTCAAATTCATCATCTTGAATGGTTCGTGGTTATGTCCTTTCCAATTTACTAGAGGTGTTCAAAACGTTATTTGCAACCGGCCTCATTAGTCTCCAGATAGAAACTCTAATGACTACATACACTAGCTTGGGGACAAGTCTCTTCAATTCACTATAGAGTGTGTTTTTGAGTGTTTTCTTATGTGATAATCATGTGTTTAGGACTTAAATTTATGTTTTTATGTGTTCTACTTGATAGTTGTTGATTAGGACAAGAATATTATCTTACTTGAATGATTGTGACAAAGAGGTGGTGCAGGAAGCCATGCATGATTGTGCAGTTGTCAAAAATCTAGATCGCGAGATTTTTATTTTAAAAAAAATATTTTGAAGCTATTTTTGGAACAGAATCAAGTGTGGAAATCCTAGAAAGATCAAGGGTATAAAAAGGAAAAGAAAAAATGCAAAGAGGCAGGAAAGATCAGGACTAAGCCAACCCAGTAGAGAAGCTGATGGAAAAAGAAGAATAGCAAGGTGCATTAGGCTAATGGGGAACAAGCACTAAGGAAAAGGTGATCCACGTTTACACAAATGAGAAGAAGAACAAACAAAATGGGCAGGTGTAGAAAGAAGTAGGAATGGAGAATACAAGAAAATGAGTAGGAATGAAGGGTTGTGCCATGGGTTGGAGTGCCTGTTCTAGCCTTGTTCCCCTTAATCTGGTCTACATATTCTCACATAAATGTGTGGATGAGATTTAATAAAATATGGTTGGAACTGATTAACTGGAACAGAGGATCTAATCTCGAGGCGCCTAGGAGCTAATCTGGCTCTATGCAGCTGGAATGGAGCAGAAGTATCTACTATAGTAGCCAAGTAAATACGATCTGGCCATATATAACTGGTGGAGTTTAGAGAAAAACAAAAGTTTCTGTCTCTAAACTGCTCTTATCAACGTAATCTTTTCTTTCATCTTTTAATTTATTTTCAATTTAGTTTTATTTTATTGTCAATGTGAACGAATAATTACTCTTTTTAATTATTTAGTTCATTAATATTCTAGGGCTTCTTCCATAGATCAATACTCACTATTGTATTACCTTAAATCGTAAATAACATTTTATGGTTTAAAAAAAATTAGAGTAGAATAAAAAAGCTCACCGTGAATAAACAAGAAGCTTGATAACTAAAAGACTTTGCCTGAGTGACTCATGAATGGTAATATTTTATGGTAAAAAAGAAAAAACTTTTAAGAGTAGAATAAAAAAGCTTAACAAGCTTGGTAACTAAAAGACTTAGCCTTAGTATAAACCGTATCTAACGACTATAATAGTTGTTATTAACTGAAACCAATAAAGTCTAGTTAACGAACAATGATCCTCTTATCTCCCCAAGTTTTCTGTAATGTTTGATGTTCGTTAAGGTGACGTTCTGAAGAATTGTAACGTGAAAAGGAATAGTATATCACCCAACAATGTCACGACCGTTCATCTGTCATGTATCGGAAATTGCCCACTGGTTCCATCTGACATTAGCGAGCAATAAACATAAACCTTCCGATAGCCTCAAGGTTCAATTAGACTCTCTATGTGTTGCTAGAATAACAAAAAGATGATTTGTCATTTGGGAAGAGAGCAAATGATCATAAAAGCACAACAGGAGTAATGATACGGGAGAACATCTTTACATTGCGTGTGCGTATCTAAATATTTATAATCGGGCACTAAAACTCAGCTGTGAATGCCAAGATTGCTTCAATCCACAGTTAGACAAGGAGCTCGTGGCCGAACAGGAGTCTTTGATGGGCTTACCCTGAACACAGCAAATGCAATGGTCAAGCAAAGTAACGTTTGGAAACAAAAAACTGAACCTGTCCAGGTAACGTAAAATCATCTGACCTTATTGGCAAAGTACCCAGGACAACACCGCTACAGTTGAGTGCCGCAATTGCACTATTAGCCTGCATTGGAAATAAATCCATCAACTCACAAACAGCAGCAAAACTTCTCCAGTCAACCAAAGAAACAAGACATTTTTATGCATTAAACCCAAATGTTCTGAGTTTACCATACGTACTTTCTACCAGATATCACAGGTTCCAGTAAAATCTTATTTCATTTAGACCTCATAATGATCGTATATAAGTTATTTCATATTGAAGGATCTCGCAGATAAATAGATAGGTAGATAATCCATGTGCATAGTAGGGCCTCTCAGGATAGACCAATACAAAGAAACAGCCATAAGCATAGAGAATTGTGCTATGCAAGCACAAGGACTTGGGCTTCCAGAAAGAAGTCGTGGAGTTAACCGCAAGGGATGGCAGATTTTTACTTGTGAACCTGGTTTCCCAGGTGTTAACCTTGTACATAATCATGTAGGAGATGGCATGTGCTGCATCTAAAATGCAATAAAGAAGTCTTTACTTCACAGAAGGAATCCACAGTGTGTAGATTCAATTAGGTTAATCCTTTCGATAAAAACGTGGGGCTGGAAAAACATGTTAAGTCTCAAACCCTTTCAGATACAGATACTTAACATATTAAAGCTCAAACTAAAGGAATTTACACATGCAATGATTCCCCTGTTCACATACAAGTATATGTGATAGCAGATAACAGCATCTACGTCCGTTACCATGAGATCCAACTCTAACCAAACATTACTAAAACCTTTCAAGCTAATACAAGCATTTAACATCAGCTTTCATAGCTTAGAAGTGATGTAGATAATTAACACAACCAATAGGTGTCACATTTTTATCTCATAATGAAAGGCTTACTACATGCATTTCAAATCCATTAAACACGACTAAAGGGAAACTTGCACAAAGCTGAAATAAACAGTTGCCTAGCCTCCAAAAACTTCGAATGAAAAGGTCAACCACCTGACAGAAAATATAGTAATAGCTGCAAACTTCCAATTGCCCCATGGAAAAAGTTAAACTAATCATTTTAGGGGATTTTAAGAGAAGCTAATTCAACTATCTGAAATGAATTTCACCATACACTAGAAAAAGTAATTCCCAAAGAGGTTATGCATCGCAGGAAACACTCCACTTCCATTCTCACAAACTCAACTCACTCACAATGGACCCCCTTCAAATAGGGAAACAGTGACTCAACTATCATCCATCCTATCCAATACAAAGTCAAGTGATTTCATTTAGTAGTGAAAATTTGTAATGGGACATCAACAAGCATGGTAAAGAAAATGAAATGCACGAAATTGACATAATAATAGCATTAAGGCCATAAATCAGTTATCACATAAAACAAAAAGTTCTTCAAATATATGGGTAGAGCATAGGATGAGAAATTTCATTCTTAACGGAATCAGATATCATCTAGCAGTCAGTGGCGTGGCATAAACTAGAAGAAGAAGAAGCCTTGTGGATAGATTTGAGAGAGAGTTTGAGGAATCACTTACTGCATAGTAGCTTCTAATTGTCAGAGGAAGCCTGAAATTTTCATTACACATGGATTTCATCTAATTTTCTGAGATTTATTACATATCAAACTCTGGATAGGGAATTACTTTTATTCTGTTTTAAGGTTTAAGGCTCCCAGCCACTCTTACATTTCTTATTCAGCTTTTATAGCAATCTAATTTCTCAGTCAACTGCAGAGTCTGTTTTTTCTACTTCATGCTACATTCAGGTAGAGTTGCAATCTGCAGCTAATTATTAATGAGCTCACTCAGCAGTACTCACGGTTAAAATCACAGAAAATAAGCACTGTATTTTAATACCTTAAAACAATTAACAGAAAAGTAGATACTTATACGGCAAGTTATTTATAAATTTAACTGCAGTCAAAAGAAAGATGCATCGATCTATGTAAAAGAGTATGTTATACTGTTGTCTGAAAGGAATTTCTCAAAAATGAAGCTGCAATAGACTCCCAACAGCTTCTAATTGTTTTCATAAACATTTTTTGATGTAAAATCCATTTTGGAGGTTATTATGAAATTCAACTCTCTGGCATCTCATAAAAGTATTCATCTGAAGGTAGCATTTAGAGCATCGTAATCCATATTATCACAAGAACTACCACCAATTTCACTAACAAATTAGACTTGTACCTTTGTCAAGACGTTTAATGACCTCAAGTCCTCACCCAGGTCCCCTTACCAATTATTCAAAAACACCCTACTAACCACAAATCCCTAGCAGGGTATTGTTTTATATATCATGTTCAGAAGGAAAAGATTTGCAACAATGACAACAATAGGAAAGCAGAATTCACCATAACAAACTCCACAAAAGCAATACGAGTAGGATGATGATAATCTCCTAGCAGCCTCAGACGATAAACCTGCATTAGACAATCCCCTCTTTACCAAAAGTCATTTGTAACCTTGCAGAATTCATATTAGATAACTTTCTCAGTCGACAAACAGGTATAATCACGGACCTCTCCACAGACTGATTCAAAAAAGATCCTAATTTCTGCTTGAGTAACCTATGGTCAAAAAAACAAAATAATAAATCAAAAATTCATCGTGAACTTTGATCACTTTAATAATGAAATTGTTATAGAAACTAATGGAACTACCTTCTTATCAATATTTGTACAGTAGATAGTTCTTGAGCACATTTCACGTTCATCATCATTCTGAAAACCAAAAAGAAAGTGATATGTGGATTTCTTAGAGCACATATCATTTGAAGCTAGAATTGCTTACCCTAGGCAAAAAAGTTGGGTTAACTGGTGCAATAGCTGTTTTGGAAGGCAGCACCTTCACGGGGTAAAACCCAAGCATTGTCCCAGACAGATTTAATGCAGCCCTTACACCTTCTATATCACCAAATCGCCAGAAAGCAAACAAGGAAACAACATTAAATGCAAAAGCACTCACACATTGTAGACTTCAAATAACCATCATGTAGAAAAACTATGACAAACACGCATGCACACACCTTGTGGTTTCAAATAACAATCAGGATGAAACTCTTCCATTCACACACCACAATCCTTGATAAACAGTTGTCGAATAACAAAAGCAGATAGTTAACATACCTTCATCGGTGAACTCAATAAAGGCAAATCGAAGTATAGAATTGGGATCACCGCAGATGCGACAGTCAACAACCTTTCCATAAGGATATATCTCAGAGATACAAATTTGAGAAAGCTACTGAAATATGAATCTAGAACAATATTACCTGTCCACAACCAACAAATAAGGCTGCCAGCTGCTCTTCAGTGACCTTATTCAAAGAAAGCCAACATCTTAATATACCTGGATAATATAGACAAAAAATGTTTGAATAAATATAAATGTCAAGTTTAACACATACCTGTTGATCAATGTCGGAAACATAAACAGTCCTGCGAATTATCTCCTCTCTTTGAGCCATACTTGTTCTTGTGTTCAATCTCCGTTTTTCGTGACCAAAGCTTTTCCTCTGAATGGAAGAAGAGCAACCATCAATTTATACAAGAAATCATCTACCTAACGCCTTTTCAAGTGGTCAAAATTTCAAGCTTCAAACTTTTTATGAAGAACTATGAAGACTAGGATTATGCACTTTGATCAAAGAAACAACTTGATCATAGTTCAAGCAGGTTGATCAAGTTCCAAGACATCCTTATGTTTAAAAACCAACTGCTTTGTATTCTGATAAAATCTGGACAAAAAGAAGTGGCAAACTCTAAGCATAAAGAGGAAGTCAAAGCATATATAATATACCCTCCTAACAGCGCTCCCGTTAATCTGACCATCCCCAGTTCCATTGCTATGAAAACCCACTAGTCCAAGGTTGTTGAGATCCTTGATATTGTTCGCATAAAAAGAGGCATTGAGTCCATGAAGACCGTTAAGACCATTGGTATTGTGGTTACTAGGAAGCGAATGAGGCACAAACTCCTCAGCCATAGGGTTCAGTTTGGAGAAAAATTCCTGCAACTCTCTGATATCCCTCTTATAGCTATCCCCAACATCCTCACCACTCTGGAAATCACCATCCCCACAGATGGATCGCCTTTGATGATGATGGATTACAGGCAGATTCTGGACGCCACCGTTGGTGGGAGACTGGAGCTGAGCCTTCATGTAGAGCGGCTGAATCTGGACAGAGTTATTGATGCGAGGCAGTATGTGATTGGAAAGATGGTGATCCTGATAGTTGGATGATACTGATGACACACTCGAATTTTGAGTCGACGATGAGCTCGAACCCGCGCCACTACTCATCCCCGAATCTCCATCAACAGCATTTCCCACGACCCCCATGATTTTCCTTTCCAAATCCTCGATATCAGCTACCACTTTAACTTAATCAACTGGAAAACAACAGGAAACAAAACAAAAAAGTAGATATTTTACCAGCACGGTGAAAACAAAACAAATGGAAAGGTGCCACCTTTATTGTCTGTCTGTGTTTGCAAATTAAGTTAAGAAGAAAAATCATGGGGAGAAAAACTAAAAGTCATTTCTTGGGAATATAATAATAAACTTAACCCAAACGAAGCGGAAGATAAACAAACAAATTGGAAGAAAAAGCAGCACCGTTTTCTTGGATATCCATTTCACAAGCTTCCTAAAAGTCTTTCTTTTGTTTCAGCTAATCATGATTTACCTGTATCACACACCACAGCAACTGTATACTTATTTAACTTTAGTTTATTTTTCTTCAGTGAACGGATTCCCAGAATACTAAGCCTTTATTTTCGTGAAAATAATCAATCTAAGCTGCCAGTTCCTCTTCTCTTAAGTGAAGTCTTAAACCAGTGGGCGTCGTGGTCACCCTTCCCACCAAAAGCAAGCAAAGGCCAAGTGTAACGTGGTCACCCTTCCCACCAAAAGCAAGCAAAGGCCAAGTGTAATTTTGTTGAAAGGAATCGTAGGTAGCTGAGGCTGATTTCAGCTGACTGATTGGGGAATACGCCTACGCGAGGTTATTATGGTAAAATTTAGACTTCTGAACTGTGAAAATAAAACGACGATTCCTCTATGTCGCTTGGGTTTGGCGCTTTTTCTAATTATTTATTTTCGATTCTTTTTCTCTTTGTTTTATTACGGACCCACAAGATTTCAGGTAAGAAAATTTAATCTAATTAATGGAATAAATAAGCTTCAACATTTTGGAGTTGCTTGTTAGGAAAATCAATACTTAAATAATTGTAAAAAAATTTAAAACCTTGTTGATTTGGATGATCTCACTTTTATCATCTTCTGAAATTTGAGCCTTATTGTTTGCTTGCTTACTTAAGAAGGTTCAACGTTAAAGTTCTTCAACATACCTATCAACGCAAGACTTTTCATCTTTTTAATTATGAAGAGTACTAGCAATGATATGGCTACTTCAGGTAGGAATATCAATCATGTATCCATCAGGTTTATTAAGAATATATCACCTTCCTTCGTAACAATTAAGGCCTCATTTATAAAGTCTGGTCATTTAGATATTAAAAAGTACTTTATCTATATAGTTATTCGTGAGAATCCCTGCTTGGAGACTTTAACTCTGAGGCTAAGCTAAAGTTAATTAAGTTAATAAGGGTCAAGTTTGAGAAGATTAGGGAGAAATTCCTTATCTTTGAGGAGATTAGGCCAAGATATCATGAAGATGAAGAGCGAGCTTGCTTCCCTAAGGTCCTGTTTGGTTGGATGTTAATTAATGAAATAGAACGGAATGGAATGGAACGGAACAGAACGGTTTATAATGAAATTGAATATAATATAGTGAAAAGTTGTTTGGAATGGATGGAACGGTTCATAATGTAATGTAGTGAAATGTTGTTTGGAAGATAGATGGAATGGAAAGGAATATATAGTAAATGACTATTATACCCCTTAGATTAAATGACTATTATAAACGATGGTGATTCTTCTTCTCCTTCCGAACCTCTGCGAAATTTTCTTCTTCTTTCTTTTCTTTTTAATCAACTTCTCTAACTCATCTCAACCACATTTTCGACTTCCATGCAACTCAATACATTCCAAAACATATCAAAAACAAGAAATTAACACTAAATCACTACAAGAAATACATGCAGAAACTAGAATTTGCATGTATGAGAATCTGATTTTTGATGTTTAAGTTTAAACCTTGGATTTTTTTATTTGATTTGTTTTGTTGAGCTGAAATTAAGCTAGAAGAATTGGTTTAAGTGTTTTATGTGTTAATTGAAGAAGATAGAAGTAAGAAAAATCAGGAAAAAATTACAGTAGTAAGAGGAAGTATATGTGAAGTTTTGGATTTTTAATGTTTGAAATGTAAATTTGAATTTGACTTGTTTAGAGATTGTATTGGATATAGAAATGCAAAATAGATTATTTAGGAGTGATTAAATCTGGAAATAATGAAAGAAAGAAGGAGAGAAGAAGAAGAGATGTTCGGTGAAGAAGATAAGAATATCAGAATCTGATTGGAATTTGAGATAAGAATTTTGTTGAGGCTTAAGAACAATTATTAATCTTTTAGGAATAACTTTCAGTATACTGACCCAAATTGGATAAACTTTGTATCATTGGAAACCTAAGACAAAGAGGGACAACATTCTAGAAGGAAGTATTACTAATTACCTTACCTTCCTGATATCTGTTTGATTTGAATAAGTTAAATTATGTTTTGATTCTGAAGGTTTATATCTTTTTGTGTTATGCAGTTCTGATAATTATAATATATGTTTTGAAATGCTTTATGTCTGATTTACTGTTAAAGAAATCTTTTAAAATAGATTAGTTTTTACTCACTAAGCTATATGCTTAGCACGGTGGATTTGCCCCGTGTAGGTTCGGAGAGAAGGACAAAGGGATTGGGACAAGTCAACCGCACTGGCCAATGGAGGCTAAAATTTGTTTTGTCTAAACTATATTTTGAGTTTGCTTTTGGATCTATATTTGATGTTTATGACTCCTAAATTTTTGTATCAAGGTTTGTAATAACCTTAATTCAGACTGGTTTTTGAAAGTATAATATGTGATGTATGTTTGTTGCAATTTTGGAAATGCATATATAAAGTGTTTCATATGTTATGAAATGTTTATTTGTGAATGTTATGCTTCCGCGAAATGTTTTGCAATCAGTATGTTATATTTTGTTTTGTGTGGCGCTCGCAATATCCTCCCAGGAGGTATTAGGGCATCACAAATCCCTAAAGGGTTGCACGAATGAAAAGATAAGTTCGCCTTTTTATCAAATAAGATAGTGTTACAGTCTTTTGCATCATATGGAGGGGAGTAGATGATGAGCATGAAATGTATGATATATATATATATATAGATAGATAGATATACACGCACACACACATATTGCTATGTTTTCCATACAAATTACTTTGTTTTAGTTTGATTTAATTTATGTTTTAGGTAATTGTGTAAAAGTAGCTAAAGAATGATGTTTCCAAGTGTTAGAGGAGTTCGCAAAGAAAATATTAATAAGAACCCAATTTTGGATAAATATGGCTTGACACAATTTTACGTGTCGGGGCATGTTCTTTATTGGAAAGGTGACGTTGAGAACATGACATGTTACACAAGCAAAATGAGACTGTTTCAAGTGGTGGAGAAGAATTTGAGAGAAATATGGCCTAAGATATAAGCATGTCAGATTATGTCTCTCATTGGAAAGACTGGAAAAAAAAAAGTGATACAAGACCTCATAAATAGGAGAAACAACCTACGATATGGCTATTTCCCAAATCATGTCTATGATAAAAATCTACAAAAAAAGCGATGCAAAAACCCAAAAAAGGAGGCTTGATTTAGTTTAGTTTTTTCATCTTTTATTGCTTTAATTAGGGTTAGGTTCGTTTAGGAAGAAACAAACCTATAAAACATATCTTACATCCATTTTCAACATTCAAGAAAGATTAAAATCATTCCAAGGAAGAAAATCACATTAGGAGATCTATATCATCATCATTAAAGGATAACTTACAATAATTAAGCCCAAATTATTGTTGATTTAACTAAGCCCAAATTTACGATTTTTGAGTGAATAAGGCCTTATTAAGACTTGTTCCTTAATAATTGTGTTCATATCTTGATAAATCATATTATTTCCTTAATTTAAGAGATATCCACATTCAAGATTGATTTGTATCTTCAAATTAAGGATTTCTTTTCTTATTTAGGTCTTTCCGACTTAGGTGTGAAATAGGAATAGGTAAGAAAACCCTTTCCTTATAGGATTAGGATATTATAATGCCTATTTAAAGGGTCATCTGATGTATTACGATATCATCATCACTATCAATAAAAATTGAGTTATTTTCTAGCAAGCTTTGTTCTTTTATGTTATTAGTGGATGATATGAATGCTTGAAATGAAAGATTGGATTATTCTAAAATAACTATATGAAATGTTTGTATTCATAATGAACTTGTTGAAATATGATGTATATTGTGATCAAGTGATATATGGGATTTGGTTATGAATGATGTAAGATACTGTTTGAACTGTGTTATACACTTGTGATGTTTATGTTCTGTTTTGAGTGAGCACATCAATGATGGTTCACTCACTGAGTTCGCAAAACTCATCAAAATTGCAAATGATGATTTTCAGGTACTGTGGAGACCTAGCTTCTAAGGCAATCTAGTAGCAGTCTAGTATTGTCAATTTTGGAAACAAGAAATGTAGGGACCCTGATCTTAGGCCAGGCGGCCCTACCGGGGTGGATTTCCCCTCGGTATTGTCCTCTTTGGTACTTGAATGAGTCACCACTCGAACCCAAGACCTCACGGTTTTGTTCCACTTTAAGTGGGCGCCTCTCACCATTGAGCCAATTCCTAAATGTAACACCCCACTCCCACGTGGCCCGAACCCGATATCATTAGTGATATCTGAGTCCGTGCCCCGCGAGGGTGGCGTACTACATCAGTCGGTCAGACGAATCTTGTTTTTTTTCCTTTTTTCAATACTCTCATGTGAGCGGAAAAGACAGTAAACAATCGAGCCCACGTTCAGAAATAAACAGTCTCAGTTTCAGAATTAAACAGTTTCAGTT
>JAOTAX010000198.1:26193805-26213197 GCA_025629825.1 Erythroxylum guanchezii | reverse complement strand
GGGAGACTTTGAACATGATAATCAAGGGCACGAAACATGGTTTCTCCGATGGTATACTTGTGAAGATAACCTATACGAATGTCGTTTATGCAATTTGGAGGGAAATGAATAAGAGAAATTGAAAAAGGAGTGCAAAAGGGCAAACATCAGTTAGCAGATCACATTGTCAACTGCACTTGAGAAACTATTATTGCTCATCATCAGCAAAGAACTATTAGCCAAATTTTGAGTAGAAGTTGGTTACTGTAATTTGATTGTATTTTTGTATGTAAGGTTGCTTTTGATTTGAATATTTTGTCCTAGATAGAGTTTCATTGTAACACCCACATAACCCCTGGTAGGATATGCAGATGCCGCACATATCAGCACCTAAAACACATCATACCAACAATTCCAAGCATTCTTAGAAACTCAAGCACCATACATTACATTACATTTCATTGTGTTTTAAACATTCTATATAGAATGTAATAACACAAAACATATTACATGCCTTGAAATCCAAATTTCTTCCTGTTTATAAATATTGGAAATCATATATGCAAAATACAAACTGTCTCATCATACTGAGTACAAGTCAGTAACATCAACAAAATGAACATTATTCACAACAAAACACGCGCTTTATTGGCCACTGTAGTTGTCTTTGTCCCAGTCTTTATACCCTTTTATCTGAAGCTACACTGGACAAATCCACCATGCTAAGCATATAGCATAGTGGGGAATAACTAAATAGGATACATAAAGAAAACTATCTCTAAATATTCACTTATTCAAAAGCAATCCAAATATCATGAATCCCAGAACATAATATAACATAGTAGAATATAATATATATTTGTTCCAGAGAAAAACTCACCAATATCAGAATTCAAATACAATTTATTTTAGAACTGAATATAATTTATCAATATAGAATATGTCTCATGTTGAAGCAAATCATTTAAGACTCATATCAGAATGTACAAATGCTAGAACTAAATATCAGAATAGGGTATAAACCCTTCAGATCAGAACATGATTTAAACCAAAACAGACTTTGTTTATATCAAAACTAAACATGTATCAGAATACAAAACAAGTTAGACTACTAATCCGTTTTACAGATGTGGGTAACAGGACTAATACAGGAGATATCGTGATCGGTATCACAAAACAAGAGAGACTTATGTCTTAATAACAGGAGACACCGAAGTGCCAGTAATAGGAGACACCGAAGTGTTAATAACAAAAGATACCGAAGTGTTATAGGAGTAGCTATAGACCCTTATAGGCATGCCTATTTATCCACGACTAGGACCTAACAGTTTTAAAACAAAACAGGTTCATATGTCATACAATTACAAGTATGTGCAATAATATATCAATAAAGGTATTGAGTCATCACAAATAGGAAGCACTTCTAATACAATCCTAAATATCAAACTCCTCAGACACTGATGGTCTGAAATTATCACAATATTATCGCAGAAATTCTCAATTCATAAACATCCATAGCCAATTCATAATACATAAGACTTTGAAACTCATTCATTCATGATCACACCAAGCAATTCAACATTGTATTCATCATTATTAAAACATACATCCTTTACATTATCATATCAATTAATAATGCATAATTAAACTAACTATTACTCAATTACATCGAATACCCAATTTAAGTTCAAACACACTTTAAACAAATCCATTTAAGTCCTATTGTACCAAATAAATTAACTAAACCTTATATAGTTCATCAATTGTACAAAACCCCATGTTTGTCACCTTCCTAACCACTTCCGACAATTATGGGATAAGTGACTCGAAACCTTCAAATAGCTGTTTTCACAGGACAGGTTTTTGGATCAGTTTTGTATGGACATTATAACCTAGAAAATGATGTTTGAAACAATATGTTCTTTTTTAAAAATGTTCATATATGTATTAAGTTTCTAATGACACCAAATTTATGCAATTTGGTTCAGTATTTTGAAAGTTATACCCAAATTACTACAGATTGTCCTCAAACAGTGACAGAATCCAGAAACTAAACTTTAAGACAAAATTTGACACTCTTAATGACAGATATCAAATTTGACTCCTTCATGAAAGTTATAGATATATGTATCTAGTTTAATATGAATTTAAATTCATCCCATTTGGATACCTACAGGTCAAGATATGGTCAAAATACCGATACCTGTCCAATGGAACTACTCTTTCTAATCAGTATCCAACATGTATCTAACCTCAATTCTTTCTTAATTCAGTACATATTTGATCCATTTCAAACATCAAACAATACATGTTATAACAGGATACCAAGTTTATAGTTCCCTTACCTTATTAAACTTTAAATTCAACTTCAAGAACCCAGCTAAACCAAGCTTCCAAACAACCAGCACATACCTAAGTTTAATGTGCAACTTTCAGCAACAATAAGGTAATAGTACATAGAATCACAAGACCTACTCCTTAATGAAATAACTTACAAAGCTTCCAAAGGTTGATAATCCAAAATCTAGAAAATTCCAGAAGTTGAGAGAAAATGGGAGGGGTTTCGGTGGAGAGAAGAAAGCAAAATGAAGAAAGAACAAAATAGAAAATGTTTCTAGCAGAAACTTGCTTCATCATCATCTAGGTGTCACTACCACCATAAGGCATATGTCTTCTTTGCATGTGTCACATATGTCCTACACTTAAGCTACCATTTGTCACACTTCCATTAAACCATTTTTCACTTAATGAATGCTTCCAATGCCACAATTTAATTAGGCCACTTGTCACTTTATTAACAATGCCATTTGTCACATTCTTGCCAAGCCATTTGTCACACAATAGATGATGCCAAAAGTCAATGCATTAGCTATGCCAAATATCACTAATTCATAGGCTTAGTCATTCTAATTTTCATATGCCAACTTAACTTGTCACATGATAATTTTCGTAGCCCAAATATACATTTAAATACCTTAATTCTCTAATGGTATCAATTAATTCCAATTTACTAACTATAGTCCACTTGATCAAAAATTCAAGTCATATGTCTTTCATATTCTAATCATAATACAATTCTAACTCTTATCACACATGTACTTTCACAAACATGTATTATTTCAACTAGGGTATATTTTGGGGCCTTACATTCATTGTAATGTCGTTAAATAACTTTTGCTAGTTTAATAAAATTTCCTTTATTTCCAAAAAAATCTTCTTGAAATTTGGATCAAAGGTTACTCTCTGTTGGAGCTTATGATGTAATCTTCATATTTTCCTTCATCCTTTGTTCATAACTGCTTATTATTTGCTTTTCTAAAATCTAACCCGACTACAAAACTCTTCTCTTTTTCTCCAGTCTTCATAATTTCCTTTTATAAAAAAGATAAGGTTTATGGAATATACACAGTCACTTACATGGTCATGTAGGTGACCGTGTATCTCAAAATTTCCTCTAAATCACAACTTTACACAGTCATAAAATATTACCTGGGCAACATAAACACCCATACATGGGCGTGTATCTTTACACGGGCACAAAAATGACTTTTAAAGCTTCACACGTTTATAGTGACTTACACGGTCCCTACACACGGTCATGTATGTCCAAAGTAACTTTAGATCTTTTTTTATCCCTCAATTTTGCTCGAATTTTTCTCCTTTTGGTATATGAATGCAATTATCACCTACAAACACACTTGAAGCAAAATAAGTATAAAAAATACTATAAAACTATTAAATAACAAGCAAAACACACTAAATATAGGTTTATGATTATATTCAATTAATCTTTTATCAAATATAGAAGTTTGGGATTATGTTAGTCTAAGATTTAACCTATTTAATTTGACAAATATTATGGACTTTTTTAATACTGTCAAGTATTAATTCCTAACTTAAGTTTTGGTGCAAACATAAGGGGTCAATGCTTCCTTTTTTATAATAAATATGTAAGGTGATTTTTGAACCTTACAATTCGTAATTTGTATTTTAATTTATCAACCTCCATTTAATAATTTTTATTATCAAATTAATAATTTGATATTTTTAATCAATGTTGATTATGGCTTAATTAAGCTAAAGAAATATTTAGGATTGAATTTTAGTTTAAAGATTTAATTAGATATTTTATTTATTAATTTAGTTTTCCATGTTTACTTAATCTTATATCACACTTTGACTATCATCATTAACCATATCAACAACTATATAATTCAAAGTACCTATTCGATGCACTTTACTAAGGAATTTGTTTAAAGAAATATAAAGGGTTTAATAGTAATTTAAAGACAAGATAAATATGGATAACTTAAATTTGTTACATAGCTTTAGATTAGGAATTTGATTAGTGAACTATCAAACTAACATCCTAATTGTTATATATTTGCAAAATATTTGAGAAGCAAACTTCTTTTGAACTCCTAACCATCTAAATTTCTTAATCATTTGAACACAATCAAAATCTCAATAAGTTTTAGCGTTTAATATCTAAATTTAATGAAATGTCTTTCTTGTCTAGCAAGTGATTATTTCACATTTATCAATACACATTGAACAATTTTATTGCAAAATTAATCACATTATAAAAATTAATTTAATATTGTAAAAATAAAACTAGTTAATTGAAAAATAAATTATATTTAAAAGAAAAAAGTTACATATTTCATATACTTTATCTTTTTCTCTAATTAGTGGGCTATTTTTTCATTTTCTAATTATTGATTTGGATTCATATAAAGGCTTTTATGATATTTTCATAACACATTTCTCCTTATCACTCTTCTTTGCGTCTATACAGATGTTATAAACGAGTTCTTAAAAAGCAATTCGATTCCAACCTTTTTAATTTATTTATATCAATTGTAGCTTCTATTACTTTAAATATTGCAAAGTTTAATGTATAGTTATTATAAGACAAATTTATTCATATGTAAAACAAAAATTATTAAAGAATTTGACAAAAATGGTGAAGTTCTTTTACTAAAATGCATTATTAAACAAAGAATATTTAAAATGATATTTTTAATTTAAAACTTGAGGAAGGAGGAAAGTTTGTATCTTTAATTTTAGAAATAATAAGACATTAAACAACTAATATTGTTTTAAATATGATATTAGAACTAATAAAGTCTGAAAATAACATAATTGAGAGAAAAGTATGCATAAATCAAGCATGAAAAGTTATGAATCAAGTGCTAGGGTTAAAATTTGAAGAAGAAATCATAAAATCACTTAAATTGAAGAAGGGAACATGAAGTTGAAGAGTGATGACTTAAGTTGAACAAGTATATTTACATAATTTTCTTGTACAACATACTTCTTCACTTCAAAATTTTTTCATATAAAAGTTGGATAACTATTTGGCGATTAACTATATTTAAGAGGTTAATAAAATAGTTTTTGTATTTTTCTTGATTTCCATTGATCATTTGTCTGAATATATACATGTGTGAAGTGTAGCGATTAGGTAGTAAATCAAGCCTAGACATATGATCAACTATTATAAATGCATTTACTAAAAGATCTTGATATCAATAATAATGTTGAATATACACTTTCCTTATCACTCCCCCTCTAGATGAAAGTGATTGCATTGTCAAAAGGTCTCAAAAGGATTGGATCTAACCTTCCAATAATGTCTTACTAAGAATATTAGTTGTATTGTCATTAATGGAAATATAATAGACATGAAGCTAGACATTTGAGGCTAATTCTTGAACAAACTAAAATTTAATCTCAAAATAATTTGAAAAAGAATGTAAAATAAGATTGACAATGAAACAAGTAGCTCCTAAGTTGTCACACCATAACATTGAAAAGGTGCAAGAAGGAAAACCAATTTCATGAAGTAGAAACTTAACCATTGGGCTTCATTTGCCATCTTGGCTAATGAAGACTCAGATACAACCCATTACTTTTGTGATACCTAATAGATGAAATTTAGACTAAAAAAGTTAAAGTCAGTAATAGATTTGTGGTCATAAGGAAGGCCACAATAGTCAGCTTCAAAGTAGGCATAAAGTTGAAATTTTGATGACTAGAAAATGAGAAGACCATGTTGAATAACGCCGAGCAAGTAATGAAAAATGCATTTAACTTGCTTGTAGTTTCTACATTTGGGATTATATTCGTATTAAAAAACTTGGTTGATAATAAAGGCAATATCAAGTTGGGTAATACTAAGATACTATAGGCTATTAACAAGCTACCTTTATAGTATGTCATGTTCAAATTGCACTACTAATGAGAGTAAGTTGGAATTAAAGGGAGTGACTAAAGTAAGGACTCACTTGGAATTGAGCATGTGACTTTCATTAAAAAGATCATGGATGTACTTTGGTTGAGTTAATAGTAACCCATACTTAGTTTTTATTATTTTGATACTAAAAAAGTAGTGAAGAGGTTCCGTATCTTTCAAAATAAACTGAGGATAAAAGGTTTTAATAACTCACTTGATCATGTCAACATTGCTACCTATTAATATTATATCAGCAATATAAGTCAGAGAAAATAAATAATCACCATTACATGAGGCTATTAAGATTATATCATCTCACATCTTGTGTATATTCCGATGACAAATGTGAATGAGATTGTGATAGTGAATATGAATATGTAACATTGAGCACATTTGATTGACTGAATATATGTGATGCATTCCATTACAAGAATGCATGATATTATAAAGGCTGTTGTGACCGGAGTGACCAGTCTGAAAGAGCTTTAAGCTCAAAATATACACAAGAGCCACAGGCTCAGTTGTTAATGTGGCCGGTATCCACAAGGGCTATGGGACAATATCTGAAACAAGCCCAGTATCCACAAGGGATATGGGCCAGTAAAAAGGCACTCGGTCACAACAATAACAATTGGAAGTGAGTCCCATGTGCATAGCGTATTTAATTGATATGTATGTTTGAAATGATTGAACTGAACTACTGCTCTAAATGTGAAATGTGAAGAACAAAAGAGTTTTGTGACGCTACTTGATGATAAATGAAATGATGTTAATTTTGTGATTATATGATTTAACGTGATATATGATTGAGTGAACCATCAAGGACGGTCCACTCATTAAGTTTGCAAAACTCAACCCAAAATTTTCAACATTTTCAGGCTTAGAGAAGATCTCCAGTTAGATAAATTGGAGTCTAGCCACTGGATTTGAGTAAGAGATAGAGGTCAGGATCAGTTCGCGTCTGCATTTGTATTTCATTATTTTGTATCAAAATTGTGTATTCCGCAATTATTCCTTGGGTATTTGAATAATTCTATTTTGTAATGACTTTCCAAATTAGAAATGTAAATGAGATTGATCAATGAGCGTAGTAACACTTGTGATTGAAAATGTTTATGAATAAAGTGGGCCTAATTTTATTATTGATTTCTTAAATATGCATGTGATGTTAAATTTTTTTTGCAATGAGTGTGATTGTTTGACTGTTCTAGCATGTCGGCCTCATAGAGTATGTTCTTGAATATTATCGGTATGTTCGACGATATGCACTATAAGAGTGGGGTGCTACACTCGTAGTTGGCTCCTATAGATGTACTAGTGGAGGTTGAATATCCACTCTTAGATGCTACATGATCTATACCATAATGTTGCCTAGCTAGTTTATATAAGTTGTAGTATATGCTAAAATAAGTAGATAATGTGCTGGTGAAAATGGTGGTGGTGGTAGGGGAGGATCTCTAATAAGTCCTATAATCTAATCCTTCTGAGTAGGCACCTCTTCATTTACTTGTAGTGGTGCACCAATGAGCGCAAAATGTTGCCCTAAATTTTCTATCCTCAAATTGATCATCCATATTACCCGGAGACTCTTTAATGTTATGGGTATAAAAGTAGTAGTAGTATAAGATTCATATCATCGAAAGGCACTCCTAGTTCTCTCCCTTATTGCATATATTGAATGGATTATGAGCTTGTTCATGAACTATAATTGGTGAAATAAAAAATCTAATGCCTTGGACTTTGCAGGCTGATAAGATTGTACAATCACTATTGACCATTAGTAGCTGTTCACATTTGTATCTAGAAAGTCCTATGCAATTTGGATCTTATTCAATCTTAATAATCTCATATACTCTTTAGTGTAGAATCTAAAATGGACTATAAATTAAATATAGCTTAGGCTATCGTCTATACTCCCTAGTATGAGCATAAGTACTAATGGGTCTGCCCACAACATCTTTGTATTATCTACCTCTAGTATACTGATAAATTCTAGCATAAGTTTTCTAAAGACTATATTATAACAATCAAAGGCATCATACCACCTATTTATTGAAATTATCTTATGCAACTTGTTAACAAGATTGACCTATCTTATAATGCCCTGATAAATGAATTAAGGTGGCTTAAACTATCTAGTGTAGAATGATACCTATTCCTCTATGCCTTAATAGCAAAATAAAGTAGTAGGTGACGTAGCTACTATCGCTTATCCACATGAGTCTATAGCTCTAATGGAGGCAGTTGTAGCATTGGGAATGTTTGCACTAGCCTCTGCTACCTCCTCATAGTGTACGCCTTTGGGGTAGTGATATGTGATGAACAGCTGGTCATGTCCATTTTGGCCCTCCTATGCGATGGTTGACGTACATGTCTTTTGGGTGGTTTAGGTGGTCTTTAAGTCCCTACTATAGTGTCATATCTAAAGAAAAAGATAAATAAGATCAAGAAAATGATACATGATGTCATACAAATTTATAAGTGTGGAGTAAAATGTAAAATTAAGCAAAACGAAAAAAATGAGCCACTAAGTAAAATGTAATTGGCCTATAACACTCCTATATTGTTTTTCTATTATGTGTGAATATTGTAATTGTGTTCTACATTGTATAATTCTAAATTGTCAAACCCTATAGAGTTTAAATTTATTAATCCCTAAAATAAAGGTAATAAATCAACATATATGAGTCACATCAAGAATGTTTGACCATATAAAGTATTATGTTGCAATTCACATAAGTCATTTTCTAACACCCTAAAAATAAAGTATAATGGATATCTAATCATTAAATAAGCATAACACATAGTTCATATAATTAAAAATTCCAAAATGCATCTAAATAATGGAAATAAGGGTGTGATAGAAAAATATCATGATGAAACTAAAAAAAATAATGAGGAAAAATATAAATGTGTATTAGGATACTTTATGTATGATTTAAGATGTTTTTGGGGTAATTTATGTCTATAAGAGCTAAAATGTCTATAAGAAAAATCTAATCATGTAATGCTAATAACACAAGTTTGTTTATGTAGCACAGGAGCATGTTGTTTGAATTAATGCATTTTAGAAATAAGGAAAATAGGTAGGGATATATAAGGAACTATATGAGACCATGTAGGTACTGTGTATAAAAGTGTCACTCTCTATTTCTTGAGTCTTTTATATACGAGCTTAAACACTAGACGTGCATACTTACCTTAGGGTATATTTTAAAATAGGTATGGAAACGCTATTGTGTACTTGATTTTGTTAAAAAGTGGTACACTATTTAACTTTTGGTCCTCTTTTATCGGTGAACATGAGTCTACCTTTAGATAAATACATGGGCATATATATATATGGCCTCCTATTTGATGCCATGTAGGTGTCATATATAAAAGTGGTATGTTCTATTTCTCTGGGTGGATTTCCATGGGACTGAACATACTAGTGTGTTAAAGCCCTAAAGCCTATAAAATGAAAAATTCACTAACTCTAAACACTTAGTGAGAAAAATTCAACAAGTTAAGATTAAGAAAATGATATGAAACTAAGAAAATAAACAACTTATAACCTAAATGCCTAGAAACATCAAAATTCAAGGAAATTAAAGGTAAAGAATGTTAAGCTGTAGCCTAACAAGAACTTGTTTTAGGTTATATGCTTGAACCCCTTTCCATCAATATTAATCCAAAACACACTTACTAGTGGGATATAAGAAGCTTTAAGATTCGCTTCTAGCTTTAATATTCTTCTTTTTCTTAAAAGAATGAACAATTTTTGGGCATATTCCATATTCCTTTACAATGTATTCGCCTATTCCAGTTACTTCCTTCAACCTTGAATCTATCCCCTTTACATCCTTACTTCTACTTTATGAATAACATAAGATATATTCTCATTAATTATACCAAACTAGAGGAATTTGTTAGACTTACCATCAATAGGATTTTGGGATTTAGATTTCTTAAATTGTAATTTCTCATTCCCAACCCTTAACATTAGCTTTCCTTGATGAACATCAAATGGGAACTTAGAAGTGGCTAATAAAGGTTGTCCTAAAATTAAAGGAACATGCCTATTCTCAATCATATCCAATACTAAAAAATATATGGGAATAATATACTTGCTAATTCTTACACGTATATCTTCTAATATACCTACCAAAAATTTATAGGAGTTGTCTACTAATTATAAAGAGATAACATTAAGTTCAAGATTGCCCACCTTGAGCTTCTTACAAATTGATACAGGTATAAGGCTAAAGTTTATCCCTATATCACACAAGATGTGATCAAAGCTTAGGTCTCTAATAGTACATAGGATGAAGAAGCTGCCAGGATCCTTGAGCTTCAGAGGTGGTTTGTTATAAGTTATGGACTTGCACTCCTTACACTAGGTTGCAATTTTATACTCCTCGAGCCTTTTCTTTTTAACAAAAATCTCCTCTACGAACCTAGAATAAGAAGGCATTTTCTTAGCATCAGTAAGAACTTCCAAAATCTTCCCAAATTCCTTATTTAACTTCACCTTCCTCAATATTTGTGGAATGATATGGTAAGCTTATAGGGTGTAAGGAGAATGTAATTAGGTTCTTCGTTTTATCCTTTTCCCTTTCAAAATTCTTTTCCTCTCTAATAGTTGTCTTCTTTCCCTGGAATCCCTTATAATAACTTCTAACATAGAGTTCTTAATTAGTTTGTCACCCTTTAACATCACAGTATTATAGTGCTCCTTGAGGTTCTTAAGTTTGCCAAGCAATTGGCTAGGTTCTTTAAAAATAGAACTAGCATACTGAGCAATTTAAGACTCAAACATCTTATTGTGGATAAAAATATAGTCCACCTTAGAATGAAGCTTCCTAATCTCCTCCTTTAATTCGTTATTCTGTTTGGATTGAGTGGTAAGGGAGTTTTTTAAAAGGAACCTTAAGTTTGATTTTTAAGGAGGGGCATTTAATGTTTTAGGATAGAAACCAGGTGGCTGCCTATTTTGAAATACAACGTTAAAATTATTTTCATAAGAGAGATTACGGTTATTTCTCTAAATAGGATTTTAGGTTTTTGAAAATGGGCCATTCTTCTAGTTAGGATTGTTAATGAAGTTAACTTGTTCCAAAGAAGGGTCATATGCAAACTAGTTCCTAATTGGTATTTTGTAACTAAGTGTTTTTAAGATCCACAAATGCAACAAACCATATTAGTAACACCAATAACATTGGCATTCTTATTATCAAACTTTTAGGATAAGTCATCTACTTTAGCAGTAAGACAATTCAAAGCATCCAAATCATTCTTACCTATAATCTTCTTAGGAATGGCCCTTTTGCTTAACCATTTGTAATGAATCTAAACTATGTACTCTATGAGATTATATGCCTCATCCATTGTCTTATTCATTAAGGCTCCACTAATAACAACATCTACAAAGATCTTTATATTGTAGGTCATTTCATTATAGAAGGTTTAAACTATTAGACATTTCTCTAAACCATAGTGGGAACAAAACATCAACAACTCCTTCTATCTCTCTATGTCTCGTATAAAGACCAGCCTTCCCTCTAGAAAAAGGTGATGATTTGGTTTCTTATCAATAAGTCTTGCTTGGAGGAAAATATTTTTCCAAAAATGTGTGAGAGAGTTGAGAGAGTTAACTGAAGGTAGTGATTGACCCGCTAGAAGGGTCTATAACTATACTTTAGCTTTATGGTGGCGTGTCGTAACTCTACACCAAAATAAACTAGACTTACTACTTTATTTTGGCGTGTACTACTATAGTAGTGGCGAGTCTAGGTCGATGCTATAGAGAGTGTATGTAAAGCTATCGAAATGAAAATAATTGATGTTTAGGTTATGGGGGTTGGTTTATCGAACAAGAAAATAAAAATAAAACTAAACTAGTAAAGACAAATTAAAGAAAACATGCAAAAATGATGAAAATTGAGAAATGTGTTAGGTACTCGGTTCTTTGTTTCAATCTCGGCCTATACCTAATTAAACATATTTTATTGAATTTTTTTCTTCACATATCTCTTTAAACTATTGGTCATAGATTAATAACAAACTCTGTTAATCATGATTTTCCTTAGGTCATAGTTAATTAAGAATAGCTCATTAATTAATGCTAGCTATTGGATAACCTAGGAGATGCTCTCTAAATTTAATCGGACAGTTGCCTTAGGAAATAATCACACAAGCTCGGACTATTTAACCTAGGTTACGTTATCACTAACGATTTAATACTGTTAGTTGCCACATATAACTTCAAACATGACTACTATGTATTGCGTTCAAATTCTAGCAATGGGTTTTCATGAAAAATGATTCAATAGAGCATCAAATCATTCTCATACAATAACCAATCAATATATACAAGATAACGTAATCAATCAGAAAAAAGAGTAAGAATAACAAACATAATGAAAAATATGCTTAACTGGTTCGTAGGCGTCAATGTCACCGTCAAACCGGCATCGGGACATCTAGCCCTTCATCTTCTCCATGGGTCTCCAAGCATCAGCCACTCTCTTCATTTTTTCTTCCAAAATAAAGAGAAAATGGAGAAGAAGTTGTTGTTCGGTTTTGCCCCTTTTTCTCCAACTCTCACACCATGTTGAACACCGAAGAGAATAATGAATCAACTCCCTCCTTGCTGTAGCTATCTTGGTTCTACTACCTCTCCCAAACAAGATGAGACAACGTAACAGCTGCTTTCTCCCTGTCAAAACTGAGAGCTCTTTGGAATTTTCCAAAATAGAAACATCCCCCCAATGAAGACACACCTTGCCTTCACCAAGCTATTGCCTTTATATGAAAAATGTAAGGATAAAAAAATGGGACAATTGTCCACACTCTCCCTTGGTTATTCCCAAACAAAAGCATACCCTTTTTCCTTCAACATCCGTTTGCTTTTATATAAAAAAACTATGTTTAGATTGGTAAGGTGTCAAGTGCTCACAGTGGTGTGTCTTTGGCTGTGAGCACAATCTTTATTATCTTTCTTTTTGTCTTTATTATATGGATGGCTCTTCTCATGTGAATGATAGATATCCTATGGTGTGTTTAGTGTATCATATGAATGTCCCATGGTGTGTGTGGTGTGTCACGAAAATGTCCCATGGTGTGCTTGCATGGGACGTCTTACATGGGTAGCTTGCTTGGGCTGTAACATTTTAATGCATTGTCTCACTCGCTTCGTAATCTTCTTCTTCTTCTTGCTCCATGAAGATAAGTGAGTGTGAATTTTCAGAAAATGGCCAAATATAGTTCTTTCAACCCACTTTAGATCCTTTGCTTCTGAATTGTGCCTAAAACCATATATGAACTAAAGTAAGTATCTTAAGCATTTTCGTATCATTAATCACTAAGTGTTATTGAATAAATATACAATCAATTAAGTACTTATCACTTTATCCCTCAAATAGAGGGAACAACTGAACCTCAATTGCATTAAGGGACTCGTTATTCAAATTTAACATGTCACATTACTTTAGAAACATATATAGGTGTATTTTGGGATCTTCAAATAATGAACCTCTAAACTGATTCTATTGCATCATAGACAACAAAGAGGATTTTAGCTCAAAGTTAGCAACTTCAACGTTGGGCCACGTAATGCCCTGGGCATTTGATATGTGATCATGTCGTTCGAGCTTTAAAATTTATAAGCCCTCAAATACTGCAAGTGCACCGGTCGCAACTGTAGTATAAGAGGTGTCGATCTCACAAGGAGGGGGACTAATCTGAAAATAAAACTATAAAATTGAAAATAAAAGATGCAACTAGAATTAATTACGAGAATTTAAGGCAACCAATCAAATTAGAAATTAAACATAAAAGTATTAACAAGTGAGCAATATGCAATCACAATAGAAATCAACATAAAGAATTTACCAATTTATGAGAAAGGAGACTTTACTTATCATTAATGCTAACCTAGCTGATTATGTGTCAATGGAGTGTCTCTTCTAGACTATCCTAAGGCTGATTACTCTCTCTCAAGTTATAACCATTAAACCCTAAATTATAAAACCTAATCAGATTATGGAATTTGCAATCTCTCAATTCACAAATTATCCAAATCCCTAATTAGATCTGAAGCACTCTAATAAATTATCAGGACATCATATGGGATCTCTCTTTGTACAATTACTAATATGATTTTTCACGATTTCTATTAAATCGCCTAACTCTCATTAATCCGATTTAATCATTTTTCATTCAATTCACCATCTTAGTTTATTACTGAATTATTCCAGAATGCAATCAAATCGTGACATTCATCTAATAAACATTTTTTTTGAAGTGAATAACAAATAGATTAATAAAAGGAGGGTTAACACAAGAAAAGAAGAGGCCCAAAGGCACTCAAAAACTATGTACAAAGGATAAGCCATAGACGGCTCTCAAAACAAAACAAATAAGCCACAGGCGGCTCTCAAAATAAAACAAAAAAAGTCACTAAGTGGAAAGTCACTAGATATGCCGCTGAAGATCAGGTATTTAAAGACGAGTCTCAAGACCGAGAAGCTGAGAATGGATGATCTCAATTATATCCTCAATAATGTCGTGTGGTGATCGATGTTGCCTAATGAAGATGAAGTTATTTCTCTCATACCAAAGAAAGTAAATAGTGGCAGAGAGAGCTAACCATGAAAGCATGTGTCGAAAATCCTTCTGCCAACGAAGATAAGTGCAAGCCCACTCGAGAAGAGGGACTCAAGAAGTCGAAGGCTAGGCAGTGTGAGTCTTCGACGAGAGCGAATCCCAATCATCCAATAAACACAATCGACTAAATTATCATTAAATTAAAATAAAATCCTGAAGGAGAGTTTAGAACATCATCAATATTCTAAATCTTATCATCATACTATCCATCTTAATTCTATACATAAATAAAATCGAAACGAAAAGGAAACACGACTTGGAATAGACGATGGAAGGTAACGACGTTAGAAAACCTTCTGACCTGGGAAGTACGTCGAGTCAACTTTGTCTTCCTCTTCCTTCTTCTTCTTTCTCTCCCTTGGTATTCTCTCTTTAGGGTTTCAAGTGCGAATGCACAAAAAAGCCCCCTTTCTCTCCTCTTGTTGTTCTTTAAATAAATTTTTATATTTTGGGTAACCCTAGGGTTTTTCAGGGTCCGAAAGGTTTAGAAAGTTCCTCGAAATATGAAGTTCGTAAGCGTTTGTGCGTATGCTCAACGCAAGCGATGATCGTGGCTTACATATGAGATGCCACGGTCATGGGCCATTCCTAGAGCTTCTGTCATAATCGTGGCATGCAGGCCAAGATCGTGGGCCTGTGTTATGGCCTAGATTCCCTCTGAAACTCCTACGTTCTTCGATATTGACTATGAAATACTAACAAACACATCAAGGTACCTCAAAAACATAATATTTAAGCTTAAAAGCTTTTACTAACCCATAAAACACTTAAAACACAAATAACTAATAAACTAACACAATTCTAACCTAAACATATACTAAATGAACGATTTAACGGCTAAACACATATCAAACTATGCCCTAAAACACGATGCAATTTACACTTATCACATCCGCACACTAAACATTTGTTTGTCCTCAAGAAAAAAAAAACAAAGAACAACATAAAATCATAAAGCACACAAAACAATAATGAGACAATGGCTTTAACTTCATAAAACAAATTTAACTTTAAACATAATCATTCAAGTTATTCCAAATTATTAACATGTAAAATCTGTGTCTAGGAACTATGGACTAAATATACATATCACTCAAAACCTAAATGTCAAGTTTATTCACCCCTTTTAATTTTACAAACACATTAATAATTATTTGGTCAATCAACTCTATAACTACTCCTAAGTACATTTTCATGAAAAGTTAAGCTATATACAAGTTTGGTAGGTTTTATTAGAATTATTACTTTTTGTGGACATGGACTTAGTCTTTTTACACAGAGGCAAACATTGGTGATGAATGTCGATCTGGTTACTTGACTAAGTCATGTTTTTAGTAAGTTGCTAGGTTGGAACGTCATTACAACCTTTTGACGTGAAGGCACACATTTGTGATGCATGTCAATCCGGTTACTCGGCTACATCACGTTCTCAACTGACTACTAGCTCTATTCATAACCTGAAGGTCAACATAATAGTTATTTATTTAAAATCTATAAACAATTTTTTAATTAATGCCTACCTTTTTGCTTTAGCTACTTGTTTCCACACAAAAAATACTAGCAAAACTACTTAGTCGGAAGTCCTAAAATTATGAATGAATGTGACAACTTATAGGGTGATAAATTAACACTGAATCCTAATTAACTTGCATATTTTAGCCAAAGAACCTAGATCATTAATTTCGCAAGCTAATGACTTTTCACAACCTAATAGATTATATTCAAAATCAAATCGATTTCATTCCATCTAAGCCATCGATACATTCACACAATTCACAATATGCAAGCTAAACACAGTAATATAACAATATGCAAAACTCACACTAAAAAGACACACAACCATCCCCACACTTTAACAGCACGTTGTCCTCAATGTGAGAAGGAGACAAACAAACACACAAAAGGGAGTAACATAAAATAAAATAAAACAAAAATTAAATTTAAAAGAAAGGTTTAGAAACAAAACCTTACGGTGATGGAGGTGATGATGTTCAAGGAGGCAGTAGTTGCACACCTTGATCCTCGAAATACCTATGAATACATCTAATGCCCTGGCTCTATCGCCTTTGTTCCTTTGCTATGCTCGTCATTACCTTGGAGTTTTTAGCCAAAGCATCTCTCAGAGTTTTGGTTTGATCAGATATTGTTGTCAGTACTTTCCTCCATCCCGATTCTTCTTCTTCTTCCTTTTCCTCAAACTCCTCGCTAGTCAAATCCTCTTCTTGTTGTTGCTGAGCGTTCGAACTCATTTGAGTGGTCCTGATCTTGTCGTATGTTTGGAACTAATATCCTAAAGTTCCATATTATAAGACTTCAGGATTTTAGCTCGCCACAAATAACGATGATTCATGAATTCGGGATGGTAGACCGTGACTCCATTGCACTCAACTCTGTAATAATCAGCTATGGCCGAAATCAAGTAACCCATTCTTAAGTTATCGATCTCTTACATCGAGTAGTAATAATTGCGTTGAAGATGTAGGTGGTTGTGCAAACTGGGGTGTTGTGGTCCACGCAGTACAACAGGAAAAGTTCCTTTGTCGAACAATTATTAGTTTATGTCTTGTCAAAAACAGTTTGACATATAAATTTATGCATTAACAAATGTTCATGACTTCTGATGATGTTGTTATGTGCATTCTTAGTGTCGAAGCGCTCTAACCCAATTAATTCAATCCAATAAAAGGTGACACGGAAATCATCATGCTGATCCACTATAGACGATTCGGGGAACCCACAAATTTCATACAGAGTATCATAGTTAAGCTCATAAGGTTGTCCCTACAACCTAAACCACAATTCCTTAGGTTTATTGGATTCGACCTGAAGGGATGTAAAACATTCTAGGGTTAGTTCTTTGTAAACTGGATATTGAAAATGAATAAACTGTCCCCACTGAATTCTCTCTACTAGATTCTCGACCTTGTCTCTCAACTCTAGTCTATCTAAAGTCTCCAAATGGAAGTACTTAGGAACCATAATTTGCTTATTGGAAAGGGAGTGAAAGCGGTTACCTTACTCGTCTGAGAAGATCGAGAAAGGCGCTCTGTAATCCGCTACCCTATCTCTTTTGCTACAGCTTGATACTTGGGTTTTTCCCTTGGATTAGGTGCGCTTCATAGTCTGCTTGATCCGTGGCCCCATTAGGAATGAGAGTGTGTAAGAGTTGGGAGAGTAAGGGAGTTGAGTGTACGTAGAGGGAAGTAAGAGCCTTTGAATTTTTTATGTGTAGAGAGAGAGAGTCTAAATGAAGGTGATGGAATAAATGAGGTTAGAATTGAATATATAGGTGAGGTGAGTGCAACTTTGTAAGAAAAAGACTAAAAAACTTGTGCCTATAATGCCCTGCCGCAGACCACGATCATGGACTGCAATAATTTCACCATTTCTATTTCTTTTCATCTTTTGTCCTTATACACACCCCTTGAGATCCTTTCCTATCTTCTTTTTTAGCACTATCGTCTCATTATACTTTCCATCTCGATCATCTTTATCAAAATTAATGCCCTACTCTTCCATGATATTTATTTGGAATCGGAATATCCTAACAACGGAAATTAAACTATCTAAAATCAAGGAAATAACGTTAATTTAAAAACAAATGGGTTGCCTCCCATAAAATGCTTCTTTTAATGTCATTAGCTTGATGCCCTTCTTTATTTAAGGTGGTTTAAGAAAATTCTTCGATGGTGACTCGGTTGTCAATCTCATAAAATGTATGTGCGCCACCTGGTTGCTTATGCTACCTCCTTCCTTTTCCTGATTCTTTCTTCTCCTTCTTTTGTGAGATTTATTCTTTTCTAGGGAACACTTTTGATCATCATTCTTCTCTTTTCTCCACCAAAATATGTTCCCTGCATGATGGTCATAGGTTAGAGAGGATTTTTATCATTCTTGGTTACGGTGAAAGACACTTGTTCCTTTCCTACCCTTAGAAACAACTCACCCCCATATACATCAATAATTGATCGGGCAATGGTCAAAAATAACCGCCCGAGGATAACTAAGGATTCAGCATCTTCTTTTATGTCCAGTATGAAAAAGTATATGGGAAAGGTAAACTTTTCCACTCAAACATGCACATCTTGTATGATATCCTTTGGACGATGAACATATTTATCTACCATTTTTACCAATATTTTGGTGGGGACTATCTCTCTGAACCCTAGCTTTTGATATAAGGAACACGGCATCATGTTTATGCTAGCTCCCAAATCGGCGAATGCTCTCTCTATTTTCACACCCTTAATAATGCAGGCGACATAAAATTCCCTTGGATCCTCCTTCTTTGGTGGTGACGTCAATTTCTTTTCTTCCTCCAACTCTTTTTCCGCCTTTCCCCTTATTGATTCCATTAATATAAGTCATGCTTCCAGTTGCTTGATCATGTCTACAACTTCATTCAGCTCAGCTTCTTAAGATTTCCTTATAACTTTGATCGGGAATGGAATTAGTGTAGCATCCCGTTACCCATGTTAGGGCTAGAATCGTAAATTGTGTGAATTTGTGAGAAATTAGGATTTTTA
>JAOTAX010000198.1:26174507-26185132 GCA_025629825.1 Erythroxylum guanchezii | reverse complement strand
TGAAACTATTTCTAGATATTTTATTATTATCAAAACATAAAGGGATTTAATTTGTCAACCACCATTGGTCCAACAATTTCTAACCTAAACATATACTAAATGTTTGAATTAACAACTAAACACATATTAGACTATGCCCTAAAACACGATACAATTTACACTTATCACATCCCCACACTTAAATATCCTTAAGCAAACAAATCAACAAACAATACAAAATCATAAAGCACACAATGCAATAATGAGACAATGGCTTCAACTTCGTGAAACAAATTTAACTCTATACACATTCATTGGTGTTGTTCCAAATCATTAACATGCAAAATCTACGTATATAAGCTTTGGACTAATTATACATATTAATCAAAACTTAAATGTCAAGTCTATTCACCCCTTTCAATTGTACACACACATTAATAATTATTTGGTCATTCAAACTTTGTAACTAAACCGAAGTACATTTTCATGAAAAGTTAAGCTACTGATAAGGTTGGTAGGTTTTTATTTAAAAACATTCTTTTTTGTTACTTTTTGTGGACATAGACCTAGTTTTTTTACACAGAGGCAAACATCGGTGATGAATGTCGAGCTATTTACTCGACTAAGTCATGTTTTTATTCAGTTTCTTAGTTGGAACTTCATTATAGCCTTTTGATGCGAAGCCACATATTTGTGATACATGTCGATCCAGTTACTCAGCTACATCAGGCTCTCAATTGGCGACTAGCTTTATTCATAACCTAAAGGCTAGCGGAATAGTTATTTATTTAAAATTTACAAACATTTTTTAATTAATTAATTAATGTTTACCTTGTTGCTTTAGCTACTCATTTTCATGAAAAAATACTAGTTAAGCTACTTAGTCGAAAGACCTAAAATTATAAATGAATGTGACAACTTATAGGGTGATAAACTAAATGTGAGAAGCAGACAAACAAACACACATGGAAGGAAGTAACATAAAATAAAAGAAAACTAAACTAAAGTTAAAAGAAAAGGGTTAGAAATAAAACCTTACAGTGATGGAGGTGATGATGGTGAAGGAGGCGGTAGTTGCACACCTTGAGCCTCAAAATATGTATGAATACATCTTATGTCTGGGCTCTGACGTCTTTTCTCCTTTGCCATATTCCTCATACCTCGAAGGTTTTAGCCAAAGTATCTGTCAACGTTTTGGTTTGATCATATATCACTGTTAGTACTTTCTTCTATCCCATTTCTTCTTCTTCATTCTCCTCCTTGGACTCCTCACTAGTTGAATCCTCTTCTTGTTGTTGTTGAGCGCTCAAACTTGCTTGATTGGTCCTGATCTTGATGTGTGTTTTGGCATTAATATCCCGAAGTTCCATATTATGAGACTTCAGGATTTTAGCTCACCATAGATGATGATGGTTTATGAATTCAGGATGGTAGACTATCAATTCGTTGCACTCAACTCTGTAACAATCAGCTATAGCTGAAACCAAGTAACCCATTCCTAAGTTATTGCTCCTTTTATGTCGAGTAGCAATAATTATATTAAAGAGTGGGTGATTGCGTAAACTAGGATGTTGTGGTCCATGTAATACAACAGGAAAAGTTCCTTCGTCGAACACTTGTTAGTTTCCATCTTGTCAAAAATAGTTTATCATATGAATTTGTGCAGTAAAAAGTGCTCGTGGTTCCTAATGATGTTATTATATGCATTCTTAGCGTTGAAGTGCTCTAACCTAGTTAGTTTAGTCTAGTAAGGGGTGGCACAGAAATCATCATGTTGATCCACTACGGACCATTTGGGGAAACAACAAATTTCATATAAAGGATCATAATTAAGCTCGTAAGGTTGTCCCCGCAACCTAAACCACAATTCCTTAAGTTTATTGGATTCAAACTGACGGGTTGTAAAGAATTCTAGTGTTAGTTCTTTGTACATTGGATATTGAAAATGAATAAACTGTCCCCATCGAATTCTCTACACTAAATTTTTGACCTTGTCTCTCAATTCTAGTTTATCTAAAGTCTTAAAATTAAAGTACCTAGGAACTATAATTTGCTTATTGCGAAAGGACTGAAAGTAGTTACCTTCCTGATCTGAGAAGATTAAAAAGAGCACTCTATAATCTGCTCCTGATACTTAGGCTTTGCCTTTGGATTGGGTGCATTTAACAGTCTGCTTGATCCGTGGCCCCATTAAGAATGAGAGTCTGCAAGAGTTGTGAGAGTAAGGGAGTTGAGTGCAGATAGAGAGAAATGAGAGTCTTTAAATGTCTTATATGTAGAGAGAGAGAGAGTCTAAATGAAAGTGATGGATGAAATTAGACTAGACCTAAATACATAGGAGGGCAATTTTGTAAGAAAAACTAATGAAAAATGTATGGTTATAATTTCCTGCTGCAGGCCACAATCGTGGCGTACCATTTCTAATTTTTTCTTTTTTAGTCCTTATACACACCCCCACCCCTAAGACCCTTTCCTAACTTCTTTTAGCACTATCACCTCATTATACTTTCCTTCCTCATCATTTTTATCAAAATTAATGCCCTACTCTTCCACGAAATTTATTGGGAAATGAAATAACCTAACTACAGAATTCAACTATCTAAAATCAAGGAAATAACCTATAATTAAAAGAAAATATGGGTTGCCTCCTATGCAGCACTTCTTTTAACATTGTTAACTTGATGCTCTTCCTCGCTCAAGGTGGTTTAAGAAAATTCTTTTGTGGAGACTTGGTTGTCAATCTCATAAAATGTATGTGTGCCACCTAGTTGCTTATGCCACCTCCCTCCTTTTCTTGATTCTTCCTTCCCCTTCTTTTGCAAGGTTTATTCTTTTCCAGGGAACACTTTTGATCATCATTCTTCTCTTTTTCTCCACCAAAATCTGTTCCTTTTATGATGGTCATGGGTTAGAGAGGATTTTGTCATTCTTGGTTACGGTGAAAGACACTTGTTCCTCTCCTACCCTTAGAATCAGCTCACCCCCATCTACATCAATAATTGATTAGGTAGTGGCCAAAAATGGCCACTCGAGGATAATTAGGGCTTATGCATCATCTTCTATATCTAGTATGCAAAAGTATATGAGAAAAGTAAACTTTTCCACTTAGAGATGTACATCATGTATGATACCCTTCGGACAATGAATTGATTTATCTGCTACTTTTACTAATATCTTGGTGGGACTATCTCACCGAACCCTAGCTTATGGTATAAGGATTATGGGATCATGTTTATGTTGGCTTCCAAATCGGTGAAGGCTCCCTCTATTTTGATTCCCTTAGTAATGTAGGGATATAAAAATCCCCTAGATCCTCCTTCTTTGGTGGTGTCGTGAATTTCTTTTCTTCCTCCAATTCTTTTTCCACCTTTCCCCTTATCGATTCCATTAGTGTAAGTCATGGTTCCAGTTGCTCGATCATGTCTATAACTTCATTCAGCTAAGCTTCCTTATATTTCCTTATGGCTTTAATTAGGAATGGAATTGGGGGTTGGTGCTTTTTATCTCAAGCAAATTGCACCTTGATAATAAAGATACTTCCTTATTCTCTTGCACCTCTGCCTTCCCCTTATTCCTAAATGGATTTGGCTTTTGTTGTTCTAAAATGGGGTAGGGATTTTTATGTTGATGCTTCTGGGTTGTTTGTAATTCTGGTTCACTTCAAAAAACATTCTTATCAACCTTATTCTTATCCTTCTCTTTATTGTCTTTAGCTTGGTGTGATTACTCCTCAGGTGCTAATGTAATGGCCATAATTCGTTCTTTCATATTAGACTCAGTGTTACTTAGAAGGGTTCTTGCATTTTGGGTCGCTATTGCTTCTACCAATTCACCTATTTAGATCTCCAGGTTATGTATCGAGGAGGCATGATTCTTTGTAACTTGCTCGAACTTACCTTCAAGCCTCTTATGTGCATCCTCCATACCTCCAATTTAATCTAAAATTTTGTCTAATTCGGATTCCATCGAACTTTATTTATCTTGCTAGAAACGTGGTGGTCCTTGAGGTCTGAACTATCCTCTAGCATTGTTTGACTAAGAGAAGTTTGGGTGATTTTTCCACCCAGGGTTATATGTGTTGAAGTAGGGATTGTTTCATCCTCCTTGACCATATTGGGTTCCCATATAGTTTACTTGTTCTGATCCATTATCCTTTATCTAGAAGCAATCAACTGTATCATGATCCATCTGCCCATTGAGCTCACATTTCAACTGAACATCTTTAACTATATTTGAGGGTAAAGCCTTCATGTTGTTTAGTTGTTGAGTTAAATTATCAATTTTTTAGCTTGCATTTCTATCATTTGATTGATAACTATGACTCCTTTTTTTCTCACGGAGAGTTGCAAGCTGTCTAAATCGCTCATTCTTCCATGAACAGCAATTACTCGCCATTTCTTTTAATATATTTTTTTCTTCATGTACCGCCTTCCTCATAAGTGATCCTCCTGAATCCGCATCAATTGTGCCTCTTATATGTAGGGTTAGTCCATTATAGAATGTATGAAAAAGAAATTCTTTAGGTAGGTTCTAGCATGGACATTTTCTTTGTAAGCTTTTGTATCGTTCCTACACTTCAAAAATCGATTCCCTATCACCCTGCTGAAAGTTTGTAATGTCTTTGATAATCTTCGTAGTCTTGGCAAGGGAAAAGTAATTGTCTAAGAAGGCACAAACTAATTGGTCCCAAATGGTGACATTAATCAGGTTGAGGGAAAGGTACCAAGTTTTTGCTCTATCCCTTAATGTAAAAGGAAAGAGTCTCATTCTTACAGCATCCTCCGACATTTGATGATAACAGTATCACAGATTTCAAGGAAATTGACAATATGTGCATTCAGGTCTTCATTCATTAATCCATAAAATTACACTTTTTGTTGAAGTATATTTAGAAGGTCTGGTTTGATTTCAAAGGAAGCTGCTTGTCGGGGTGGCCTAGCTACACCTTGATTGGCTACATTGAAGCCCGATCTCATGAAGTCCATAGGGGTTCTCGGCTAATGCCCTTGGTTTGCTCCTTGATCCAACTATTCCTAATGCTCCTCAATCATTATTGCTTTCGCGGTTTCTTCTTCTTCTTCACATCGAGCTCTTCTAATTGAATGTTCTAGATGAGTGATGTCAAGCTCTATAGTTTCAACTATATGACTCAAACGTTTTGTAACTGTTATGTTCATACAAGAGCACGAACATACACAGAAAAAAATGGGAAGAACAAAAATCTAATCCTAAAAATATAAGGCTAAAAGGACATGAAATTAAAAATAAACAATGCAATGGAAAGGAAATACGAGAATTGAATTCAACCAATTAAATAAAAAATTAAACATGAAGGATTTAACAATTGAGTAATAAGCATATGTAATGGAAATCAACCAAAGAATTTACCAAGTTATAAGTATACCTATCATTAATGCTAACCTAGCTGAATATGTGTTAATGGGTGTTGGTTCTAGATGATCTTAGGGATGATTACTCTCTCTCAAGTTATAACCATTAACCTTAATTTATAAACCCTAATTGGATTATGAAATTCATAATCTCTCAATTCACAAATTATCCAAAACACTAATTAGATCTGAAGCACTCTAATAAACTATCGGAATATCACACGAGATCTCTTTATACACAATTACCAATATGATTCGTCAAAGTTTCTATTAAATCACCTAACTCTCATTAATCCGATTTAATCATTTTTAATTCAGTTCACCATCTCAATTTATTACCAAATTATGCTAGAACGCAATCAAATCACGACATTCATCCAATAAACACAATCAAAAAAATTATCATTAAATCAAAATAAAATTTAGAAGAAGAGCTAGAACATCATCAACATTCTACCATCTATCATCATACAATCCATCCCAACTTTATACATGAATTAAATTAAATGAAAAGCAAATATAAACTTAGAATGGACGATTTGGAAAGGTAGTAGCGTCAGGAAATCTCATGATTTGGGAAGCACGTCAAGACTGCTTCTTCTTCGTCTTTCTTCCTCTTCCTCCTCTCTTTCTCTTCCTTTTTCTCTCTTAGGGGTTCCAAAAGTGGTTGCACGAAAAGCTCCCTTCTTTCTCCCTTTGTTGTTCTTTAAATAGTCTCTTATGTTTTGAGTAACCTTAGGGCTCTTCTAGGGTCCAAAAGGTCCATAAAGTCCCTCGAAATGTGAAGTTCATAAGTTTCTTCCTATTTGCTCGACGCAGGCCACAATTGTGGCTCACATGTATGCCTTCTATCATGATTGTGGCATGTAGGCCATGATCATGGGCCATTCCTAGATCTTCTATCACGATCAATCGTGGGTCGTTATTTCAGCCCGATTGTCTTTTGAACCTCCTCTGTTCTTCGATATTGACCCTGAAACATTAGCAAATACATCAAGGTACCCCAAAAATATAATATTTAAGCTGAAAAGCTTATACTAACCCTTAAAATACTTAAAACATAAATAATTAACAAACTAACATAATTATATCCTAAACACATACTAAATGATTGAATTAACGGCTAAACACATATCATACTATGCCCTAAAAATCAATGAAATTTATAGTTATCAGTATGTATATTTGGTCCGAAGTACTTAGACATAGATTTCACAAGTTAATAAGTTAGAACAACTTAAGGGATTGTGTTTGTAGTTAAATTTGTTTCGTGAAGTTTAATGTCATTGAACCATTATTGCCTATATGTGTTTGTTTTTAGTTTTGTTCGGTGTGTCTTTGTTTTTGCTTATTTTGGTTTTGCTTGAGGACGAGCAAAAGTTTAAGTATGGGGATATTGATAATGGTAGGATGCATAATATTTTAGTGGGTAGTTTAGTGTGTATTTAGTTGTTAAATTTAATAATTAGTACATGCTTAGGTTAGGATTATATTGTTTTGTTAAACATTTGTATTTTGAGTGTTTTATGGGTTAGAGCATGCCATAGAGCTTAAATTTTGTGTGTTTGAGGTGCCTTGATGTGTTTGTTAGTGTTTCAGATCAAATATTGAAGAACAAAGACGATTCGAAGGAAACTCGGAATAAGGCCCAGGCTTATGATCAGGACCCTTGGGATACGATCATGACAGAAGCATGGAGGCTTTGTCACGATCGTGTCTCCTTCTACCATAATCATGGCCTATGCAATAGATAGCTACCCGAACGTGACTTATCGAGGGACGTTTAGGACATTTTAGACCTGGGAAAACCCTAGGGTTTACCTAAATGAAAAATACTATATAAAGTGAGAGAAATAACCTTAAAGAGAGCTCCAACCTCTTCCACTTTGAGAAAGATCCAAGGAGAGAGAAAGAAGAAGAGAGAAGAAGGAGAAAGGAAGAAGGAAAAGAAGGCCTAGAGTGTTGCCATCTTCGCGATCTATTCTTACCCGTTCAAGTGACTTTTCATTTCACCTTTATTGTTCTCTCTTTTGAATGTATAAGATGGAATTGATAGTGATGGATTTGGGTTTGATGATGATGTTCTAAACTTCTGTAGAGATTTTTTCTTAAATCAACATTAATGTGATTTCTTTTGATGTTAATACATTGCATGTTGCAATTATTTGTTGTATTTACACGCTTCGGTAACAAATCGAGAGAGTGAATCAATGACAAAATGATTAGATTGGGTAATGAGAGTCAAACAATCTAATAGATCTCATAAATAATCAAATCAAGAATTTAGACGAAGAGAAATCTCATATGAGAACTTTGTTGTCTATTAGAGGGCTTACGATCTAATTGGAATTGTGGGGTTTTTTTTTTGTTAAATAAGAGATTGTAAATTCCATAATTCAATTAGGGGTTATGATTTAGGGTTTAATGATTATAACTCGAGAGACAGTAATCCACCCTTCAAAATTATAGGACTGATACCTTATTAACTCAAAAGTAATCATATTAGCATTTGATGATAGGATAAATACCCCTTCTCATAATCGACTAATCTTCCTTGTGTGATTTCCATTGTTAATTTGGTGGTGCTCAATTTGATTCCTTGTGTGTTAATTTTACATTTTAATTCCAATCAATCATCTTCACGTGTTTACTTTTCTGTGCAGTTTTGTTTTCATTTTAATAATTCTTTAGGCCTTTGATAACTTATAATTAGATTAGTTCAACAACTCCTCAAGGGATCGACGCCTCACATACTACACTCACGACCTTGCGCTTGTAGTATTTTGAGGGTTTTAAATAGATTAAAACTTGCCTTAACACTAAACATGAAAAATTAAACAACTATGAAAAATTAACAAAGTAACACACATAAATAAAAAAAACAATTAAACAAGTTTAATTAGAAAATCACTTAACAAACTAATTTAATTTCAAAATTAAAATTAGGAATTATGCAATTAACAAATTAAACTACCTAATAGTTAAATTATAATTCTAACCTTAAAATTGAAATTTAAACCCCTAAAGTCATAATCACACCAAATTGATGCAATTAAACATAGTCCCATGCAATTTAGACACAGGCCTTGTCTTATTTAGTGTTAAAAATGACTAATTAACATAATTAAACATAAAAATATCAAAATTAAACAAGTAATGAGTCAAAATTGCAAGATTATGCAAATTAAGTTAAATTGTTACCCAAATTTCATGAATGTTCGTCAAGTTAACACATTAACACAATTAGGTAAGGCAATTATTCAACTTTAGAACTAAAATTAGACAATCAATCACACAGAATTCATATAGATTCCCAATTCCCAATTCAAGAAATTTCACACAATATATACAAAAATAAAGCAAAATATTTAATTAAACAAGTACCAACAAGCGAAATTGAAGTAATTACTTACTTGTGTGTCACTATATTGGTTAAATTTTGCAAGATTTTGGAATGGGAGAAAAAAAGGGTAGCAGAAATTTGAGAGTGAATGAGAGGGATATTGGGAAATTTGAAAGGTTGGAAATTTTTAACATGCATTGTGAGAGTGCATTGTCTAATGAAAGTTGCAATTCAATGAGTTGCAACCTTTCATGTGTTTGCACATTTTGAAGCACGGCTATGTAGACCAACAGTAGTGTGTTCAGAGAGAGTGCAACTTTAAAATTTATCCCTCAAACATAAAAATCTTGCACGTCAATGTTATAACACATACCACATCGCCCCTAAAGTCACTATTATGCATAATTCTCCCTTAAGATGCATAATTTTTTATCTTAAGCACTTAAAGACAAAATTCAATTAATTAAAACCTATAATAACACAAAAACAAACAAATAAACATTGAAATTAAAATAAAACTACAACTAACTCATGAGTTGCCTCCTATGTAGTGCTTCTTTAATGTTAGTAGCTTAATGTAACCTAAACGTTTCCATCATTCGGGATCTATAATAAGTGACTTGCTTCCACCCACTTCTCTGCATAAGGGTTTTGCAGGCTGTAAGTAAATCACCTATTGCAAGATAATAACAAGTACATAATTTATCAAATTAATAAATCCAATCATATGCATTATTACCCCTTTTAATGAAAAACTATTAATAAAAGAGGGAATAACAAAACTCCCTTAATCGTCTATTAACTTGAACTGTTTATCTTTGAGGAAGTCGGAGTTGTTTGTACTTAAGGTTGCTAGCAATGCTTTACTAGTAGTTTCCTTATTTTGTTCCTCTACCATAGAGTTTTTCTTCAAACACCTTTTTCCACTCTTTTTCGTCTTCCCAAATAAAGGTTTCTAGCTTATCTTCTTCAATTATCTCCTACCAATTCTCTACTTCTTCTTGGATAGAGGCTTCTCTCTCTTCGTCTTTTTCTAGAAACTCATTTCTACACCTAAAGACAATTACCATTCCATGTTCTTTAGCATATGTTTTACTAGAACGTGGCAAACTCCTTCGTATCTTGTCAGATATTATGTTCATAAGCTAGTCGATCCGATTCACCATATTTTGTATATGAGCTCGTATTTCTTAAAGCCTATTGTTTGATTCTTGAATAAGTTGAGCCATCATAAATTCTAGAGTAGTAGTTACCTCCTCACCTTCTTGTAATATATCTTTATTCATGAAATCCATTGACATATCTTCTTCGCTATCGTGTTTCCTGGCAGCTCAAATAGTATGAAGCATTATGCTCACCATGTGTAGGTAAAGAAAATCTCTCATCGAATTCATATTGACTAGCTACTCTTTCAACAAGGCAATCCTTTAGGTTTTTTTGTAATACTTTTATATTTAAACAAGACAACCGGAAAAACGGAAAACAAAAAACGAAAAGCGAAATACAAAACGGATCGGAGGTCAAACATCATAAGTAAAAACATAAGCGAAATCGAAGAATCGAACAAAAAATGCGGAAACAAACGCGAAAGCGGAAGCATCGAATCAAAACGAACGATTCGGAAAGATCGGATAACAAATGCGGAAACGGAAATCGAAGGAACGGATTTTGAAGCAAACTAAATCAGAAGCAAAATGAAAACAAAGCAAACAAGCGGTTCTATCGAACCGAAACACATGTCCGACATCCGGTAACGGATATTTTAGAAAATCCTTGCATATCGCGTTGGAAACCCTAAGACTAAACCAATCCAAAAACCGGTATAAATTTTTTTTCCTTTCTTATTCATTTTATTCATCTCTCATACAAATCAAAACAATTTCCCTTTTTGGAAATTCATCCATAAACAAACA
>JAOTAX010000198.1:26126967-26145680 GCA_025629825.1 Erythroxylum guanchezii | reverse complement strand
GACTCCCATGTCCGTTTGACGGACACAAAATCCCCACACCCTCTTCAAAGTCTCTTAGCTCACGTGCACCAAATTTTTAGGGTCCTAACCCTTAGTAGGGGGCGGGATGTTACAAGTCAGATGGGAGAAGAGTGGCTGTGGGCATTATTGCAGTGATAGGGTTATTGTGATGAAGAGTATTGCATGGGTATGATTGGAAGACTCCAATTTCAACGTTTAAAAACAAGAGTAGCAGTCATTTATAATTGAATTCACGTGAGTTGCTGGCTGAATTGAATTTATAAGGAGCAGTGGGTTTTAATTACACATATAAATTAAATTCACCTTTGTTTTTCTGTTCCAAAGAGGTTAATTGAATTCAATGTTGTAATTAAATTCAATTAACCTGGTTTCAAACAGGTTGTAAAGTGAAAAGAAGTTTTTGATGTATCGTAGTTACAACAATGAAAGGCAGTCTTAACTTTTTTAGCATTACATGTTAAAACTCTACTCCATATCCTTGCAAATATCATTATGCAATTTACAAACCTTTTGAGAATTAATATAATTTTCAATTTGTAAAAAGAATGAAGATACTCCCCGTGCATATCTTGTGACTGAATATTTGAAATGTTTTAAGTACTATTTGTTGTTTTTTCACTTGCAAAAGTATTTAAAAAAACAAGAATCATTTTTAATGTGAAGAGGCTCCACATGTATGTTTTATAAGTGAACATCATAAATATAATAAGATTAATACAATTTTAGTCCGGTTAATGCAACATCTAAATACAAGTTTTCAATTACAGACACTATTTTTACCTCACCACAAATTCGAGAAGAATGGGCGGTATTAGTATATGACGCTAGGAGCCAATGGCCAATAAGATTGAGAGAGGGACGCCACATCAAATCCCGGAACAAACGTAAGGACGTGAGCGCACATCTACCGTTACATAATAGAACAACGAAAACCGGTTTAGAGAGGATAAAGGCATTCTGTTTTTCAAAAAGATCGATCGTACAAACGAACAAGCTGATCGCTAACAAACCTTCTCTCTGAAGGCATTCTGTTTTTTAAAAAGATGCGGTAGATCGATCGTACAAACGAACAAGCTGGTCGCTAACAAACCTTCTCTCCAAAGGCATCCTGTTTTTTAAAAAAATGCAGTTGATAGATTAGATCGGTCGTACAAACGAACAAGCTGATCGCTAACAATCCTTCTCCCTCGCTCTCTTTCCTTTTTTCTAGGTTTTTTATTATCACTGAGATATGAAGGGGGCGCTGTCGCAACGTCTCCAGAGTCGTCATGATCCCCACGACGACTGGATTGATGGCTCGTGGACGGTGGATTGCGTTTGCGGTGTCAATTTCGACGACGGCCAAGAGATGGTCAATTGTGACGACTGCGGCGTCTGGGTGCATACCCGCTGCTCTGGCTATGTCAAAGGAGATGACCTCTTTACTTGTGATAAGTGCAAGTCCAGCAACATCAACAACCCTGAAGAAACTGAAGTTGCTCAGCTACTCGTTGAATTGCCCACTAAAACAATCCCCTTGGACACCAGTTTTGCGGCTTCTCGCAGGCTCTGGACCCATACACCAATGGAGGAGCGAGTGCATGTTCAAGGGATTCCTGGTGGGGATTCCGCGTTGTTTTCTGGCTTGTCCTCGGTTTTCTCGTCGGAGCTCTGGAGGTGTACTGGGTATGTGCCCAAGAAGTTTAATTTCCAGTACAGAGAGTTCCCTTGTTGGGACCAGAACAACAATGGGGATCGTGTGCATCAGGAAGACGCATTGAATAGCGTTTTGGCCACCTCTGCTGCTGCTTTGATTGGCTTGAGAAGTGAACATAAAGAGGAAGGGTGTGATAAGAAGGATGACGATGTTAGGCATCAGCAGATCGGTGTGAAACAGGAGAGAAGTTTGCTTCGGCATCTTATGGTTTCATCGGGTAAGAAGAGAAGAGAGGATTGGGGATCATCCAAAGATATTCCAAGTGGAAAGAAGATGGCTACAGCTGTTGACAAGGACGAGGATACGACCGAGAGAAATTTACATGCCTCTGCTAGTTACGGTGAGTTTGGCACACTTGAAATGTTTTGGTTGCTCGTCATGATTCGTTTAACCTGTGTTTGTTATATTCCAGCAAGTTACAAGAGATTGTTTTCGTATTACTCACACTACGAAAGGAATAATATGTAGTAGGGGATCACATATTGTAGTTTTAGATTTGCTTCTGCTTACTCGGATTCTCTCTGTGCTTTTTTTTTCCTTCTTTATTCTACAATTAGTGTGTAATGGAAAATGATTGGCCTTTTATGAAGACAGATGTTCAAAGTCTTTCAAGAACAACAGTCAATGTACTCAGAACGAGAATTTGAGGGATCCTCTTTGTTGCAAGGATCTGAATCAGGTAAGACTAATGCACTAGGCAGTGGAGCTGAGAAGCCTAGAAACAACTTTGAGCTTTCTTGGGAAGCTTTATCTTTCGACATGTCCAAATATAACTCCCCAATTTTCTCTGGATCCGAAGAAGGGGTGCATAGCCTTGTGGTGGTGGTAGCGGTGCTTGACGAATCTGCCGAAGTCATGGCGTCACCAATACTGGAGCACGCAGATGTTGGGAAATCACATGGGAAACTAGAGGTATGCCTTTAAATTCCATCAATATCGTTTATCATGCTGTTTCTTTGAAGGCAGTGCTTCACAAATCTACCATGCAGATGCTGGGAATCAACTTTTGGATCAACCAAAGAAGTTGACTCCAAACTTTTTTTGGGTTTCTTTAATTCTGTTGTACGGCATGAATTGCTCAAATGACTTGAATTATGCATTTTATAGGGAGATTCTGTTCCAAATATTAACCTGGATGGTAACATAGAAGTATATGCTGCAAGTGATGTGACGCCTCCAAATAATCCGTTGATTACTGCTACCGCAGAAGTTAAAGGAAACCAGACTGAAAGTGGTGATGATATGTCTCCCAGTTCTAGTTTTTTTAACCCCAATCTCAAAGTAGATGTGGATAACACTGATCCTGCAATTGTGTTGAATTCTTTACCCTCACTGGAGTACTCAAAAGATGGGATGGTCGTTGATAACAAGCCTGAAATTTTCAAAATGAATGGTGCGCAATGGAGTGCTTCAACATTTATTGATCATAGGGCCGAGGAGGTTGGCAAAACCTCCGAAGCTATTGGTGATTATTATCCAGATAAAGCCCAGGAATTAACAAGTGACAGTTGTCAGGCTGAGCAAGAATTGGATGGTGCAGAAGGTGCAGTGCCCATGCAAAACTGTGCTTCAGAAGCCCATCTTAGTTCAGTTCATGATTCACCAAAGAACCATCAATATCAAGTGGAACAAATTTGAGTTTTTGCAGATTACCCAGCCAGCATAGAATGGTTACTGGAAAATCATCTTCTAGTTCATTTATTGTCAACAACTTGCAATCATCTATGTCTGAAAACTTTAGATCTGATGATACCATGAAGTCTTCTCTTGATCCTAAGCAGGTGGTCCTACTTGAGTCTGATGCTGGTTCCAAGAAGGATCAAGTCACAACTGACGTATGCAGTGATAAAGACCAGCTTGACAAGTCAATAGAACTTGTAAAGGAGCACCCAAAAATTTCCTCTAGTTTTACTTCTAAAGTGACAAACTCAAGCAGGATGTCACATATTTCTCTTTGCAAAAGAACTGTTTCAGAAGCAAAATATTCATTGCTTCACTCTTCTAAAGCACCTTTGGTTCAGAGTTGCGATGAGACTGCAGGGTCAATTCAAAATGAATGGGATTCACTTGTACAAAATAGGGTACCATCATCAGCATTACCCTCAAGGAGTGAAAAGTTTAATTATTTTGGCAGCCAGTCACAATCTAAAGCAAATCATGCAATGTTGTTGAATTCTTCCGCAGCTGCTAAGACTCTTGCAGCTTTAAGTGACGTAGAGGTATGACCATAATGTTTTGTTTCTTCTATATATACTTTTATTTCATTCTTTGCACTATTATGGGTTTACAGTCAGTGAAACTGATTTATTTACTTTCTTGTCTTTTCAGATTGCTTTGCTTTTACACCAAGTACTCAATAGTTCTCCCAGAGTACCTCATGTTCGTCTAGCTGGTAGCTTAATGCAGCTGGCATCTCCAACAGCAGATAACATGCTTGCAAAGTGTAAATCTAGTTCTGGAGGAAAGGATTATGGTTTGGTAAGATATACGTCACTTGTTCAGTTAAATAAGGAAAAAAGGAGGAAGTAAAAAGCTACATAAATCATTCAGGTACTGAGTAGTATTACTGTTGGTACAGATAATTAGCACAATCCTTCATTCTAATCTGTATATTCACTTTTCAGAGTTCTAAGAGGAAAAATAGGAATGGATCTGAAGATTGGGTTTTCGGTTCTCACGAGTGTGATAATCAAGATAAAACGACAGATAGAGTATCATCATCACCTGATTGGAAAAGACCAGATACAGGATATTTGGCTGACATGTTGTCTAAGAGAGAGGGCGATAGTTCACCGACATCAATACATTCTATCAAGAAAAATGTCCCTACAGCATCCACATCAATAGTAAACAGTGGTCAATCTTCCTTTACTGAGGTTAATGACCATCATGTTTCATCTGTACTTAATTCACCAAGGACTATATCTGATGAGGAGACTGGCAGGGTTCATGGTTCTGTTCTCCAAACATTACCATGTAAGCGACACGTCCTAAGATACTAAAGCACTTATGTGATTTATTGCTTTGTGAGTATCTGTATATTTGTGCATATAGATGAAAGAATAAAGCTACTAGCTCGTTTATGTTCCTTTTATCTACATTTTTTGTGCTTAGTGTAAGTCCTTTGTTATTTACATTTTCTTTTTAAACTTGAGGCTTAATCAATGAGATCATGAGCAAAGGCAAACACATAACATACGAGGAACTATGTAATGCTGTCTTACCTGTGTGGTTCCATCTGTTGTACTTATTGTTTTTTATTATCTATTAATTTAATTCTAGTACAATAATGTCTCAGACTAACTTTTAAATATTTTGTTCTCAGCAATTGCATAACTTGAAAAAACATAATGGAGAACATTATGCATATGCAATTCATTCTCAGGCTGTTCTTGATTGTTTGAGGAGCCAACATGAATGGGCTAAAATGGTTGATCGTGGTCCAAAGGTATGTTGCTAATTCTTAATAGTATGCTCCTCTATGTATGTGCAATAACTTGCAGCTAAAAAAGTTGCAAATGCCTTTTGGTTAAAGGTTTTAATTTTTTCGAATGGTAGAACATTGTTTCAATTTAAATTTATGATGTTCAGTTTTTACTGCATGAGAGGATAGATCGTTTTACAATGTTAGAATATAGATAACTTTTGTATTTCATTAAATTTGAAACCCATTTGGATCATTTACTTCTTGAATATCAGTGAAGAAAATCACAAGTGAAAATGCAAAAATTGTGGTGATTTTCATAGGAGGAAAACCAACCCTTGACTTGCTCCTAAAAGAAGTCAGTGGGAATTCTGCTGCCTACTAGCCAGTGTCCTGGAACATGGAAGAGATGACTTACAATCTTCAAATCACTTACCTGCTCCTCCTTTCTGGAGAAGAATTATTTGATGGAACTGTCTTCAGACATCTCAATATCGGTGCTAATAATGAATGTGGTACATTTAAGTGTAACTGCTTTATAACAAACAGAAGTCACTTCATGTCGCGGTTAATATTAGAAGGAAATTTCCTTCTCCAATCTCCATCCCTTCAGAAAGAAAAGAAAAAGGCTAAATGAGAATGGTTACCCCAAGAAGTATTTGTTTCTCTTACCTGTTGCAACTTATTCAATAGTAATTTGTATTTATCTATTTTTCTCTCAGATGTGTTGATAATTCATGGTTCTTGGGTAGAGAATTGTTTCTTATACTGATTAGTAAATTTACCTTGCAGCAGATAAATTCAAGTAGGAAAGGACAGAAGCTTGATACTGAAGATTCAGAAGATACTGACTATGATGATGTAAGAGCTCAAGAGAACGGAGAAAGTAAAAGCCTCGAGTCACAAAAAGAAGATTGAAGATTACCCAATGGGCAAGTGGAAAGAAAGGAAAGGAAGGAGATTAGAACTGCAAGGAAGAGGTATCAAAAGACTGAAATCAGATTCAGTAACTGATGATAGTTTTGGCGCATTTTCTAATTCAAATGAGGAGAGCATGTTTGGCGAGGATGAGATTCAGGGTGGTGGAGGAGATTCAGTTGGAATGGAGGCCTCAGCTAGCTCACATGATGCAGAATAATGCAACTCTTCAAGGTTTACTTAATTCTTTGTTTTTGCGACTAGTTTTCCTTCTCTAGTTCTAACAGGTCGATTCTCTCCTGCCTTCCATTTCTGTACAGTTAGTTCCCCTTTAGGCAGCTGCCTCTGGGCTCAGCAGCGAAATGCAGATATTGCCATTCAACTGTAGATATGCAACTTGATTTTAGATCAGTTTTACTTTTACCTGAAACTTGGGATGCAACTGAATTCCGTCAAATTTCCGGTAACATGTTATTGATAGACTGTGAAAGGAAGTCTAGGGTCAAATAATATTCTTTTGGAAAAAGGCATTATCTGCAAGTTTAATTCATAATGCAGCTAAGACTTGTATAAGATGTCCACTTGGTCAAAACGGCTATTTATGATTGATTGGAGTGGATTCATTGGCAGTGGCACCATAGCCGAAAGAATACATAAAGATTACTACTGTGATGGGCTTTTCAGCAATATGTAACTTGTCGAGGGTTTCATCTCCCCAGTCCAGTTTGTTTTCACTTAATTTATGATTCAAAGGTGTTTATTAAGTTAGATTTTAAAGGCTGTGTCACTCACGTAAACAGTCTTCTAGCTTATTAATTATGTATCTCATTCTTGTGTAATTATTTATCCCTTAGTTCCTGGCTTGAAAACAAAAATTTGTCATCGATTTTTAGTGTTAATATACTTTGGTTCTTTAATTTTATATTTTATTATTAATTTCATTGAGTTTAGTAGAGAATATTATAAAAGTCTAAAGTTAATTTAAAAGATGCAAAGTTCTGGTGTCAAAGTACACCTAAATTTAAAGCTTGACCACAAATTTGGACAATTTCTCTCTTTTAAATATATAACAGTTGGTCCTAAAAATTTAGGAAAACCTTTTATTATCACATAATAGTTATTGGAAATTTTCTCAACGTGTGTCGGACCAGATTAGTGTATGGAGTGAATAATGTTTAGGCATAGCAAAAAATGGAAGGTGGAAACTACAACCAGTAATACGAGCAGCATGATAAGCAATCATATGAAATCCTCTTATATCACAGCTAGTAATATAAAAATATTTCTCAATCTCATCCATATAAATTCAAATTATGCATTAATATTTTGAATATATTAGAATAAGAATAAAACGCACAATAAAATCGTAATAATCAATCAATATAATTGCTTTAAATAAAAGATTAAAAAGTATTGCTATCTTAAACTAGGGTTCATCACACTTAGACATTAAACATGTTTTGACAAATTCTTCATGTTTTCCTTTTCTCTTGATTAAAATCGTCACTTCTTTAGTTGTCTTATGTCTCAAAATTGTTTAATAATTTGGCTCTTTTAATTTGTCTCTGTTGGTGTCTTTTTATAGTCAAATTTAGGATTTCTAGGATATACATGGTTACTTATATGAGAGCATAAGAGACCGTGTATAATAAAAAAATAGTTGAATTCGTGATTTCACATGGGCACAGAGACTTACACAGGCAATATACACAGTTATGGATATCACAATACACAGGTCCGTAAGTCCACACGATCATAACTCAAATTCTTTAATCTTCACATAATGACAGAGACTTACATCGTGACTATACACAGTCGTATAGGTCCTTAATTGCTTCAAATCTTCGTTTCGTACCATAATTTCATCCAAATTGTTATCCTTTTGATCCATGAAGGAAAATGTGACCTATAAATGCACTTAAAGCGAATTAAGTACCTAATATACAACAAAACTATGAAATATCAAGCAAAATATGTTTAATATAGGTTTGTAATTATAGTCAAATTAACATTTATTAAACATCCTCACACTTAAGGTTTTGTTTGTCTTCAAGCAAATCATAATATAAACTATTAACTTCACAACATCCATCCTTTATTAATCCCGACTTGTCCATCCATACTCTAAATCATCATGTCATATTAATCAAATTAACATACAGTAGAATTAAGTTATCTTAAAACTAACTTCATAAGTCAAGATTAACAATAATCAAGTCAATAATCTTACTTAAATCAAAAGCAAATCTTTACATACTCACCAAGGTTTCACTCAATGCACATAAGTGTTTAGGGTAAAAAGTATCAAACTTTCAAATCAATACATAATAGAACTCTTAACCATAAGCTTGCAATATTATCACATTTGCACCACTTGTATGTAAACTAGAAATAAAAATCAAAAGGTCTTTATAAAATTGTAATAGTGTTTAGGTAAGGTATGATTGGGATAATATAAATGTGATAAATTTGAAGGAAATTTACAAAGAAAAGATTACAGGAAACTTGTTCACCATATATAGGTCCTTTCTTTATAAATTCATTGGTACTACACATTTTGTTCAAAATTTTCAAGAATTTATCATGTAACAAAATTACAGAAATATTAGACCTTTCAAATTTTCAAGTTTCAAACATTCAAGTATAACCTTTAGGGTTCAAAACAATTAAAAAAAAGGCTTCAAAAATTACGATAAAGGTTAATATTGTGGTTATAATCAATGAAAATGGTTAAGGCTCAAAATTGGTTATTCCTAAAGATAAAATATGGTAAAGTAATTATTAAAGAAATAGGCTTAAACAAGTGTTGAATCTAAGTACCTTTATCACTTCAATGCTTCTAATTTAACAAATATGACCTCAATTTGCACAATAAAAGCAAGTTCTAGAATTATTCAACTATGCATGATATCACACATGAAACAATAAAAGAACTTAAAATTTTATGTATTTTGCTCTTTGGCTCAAAAGCTCATAAAAAAGATAGTTTTATGTGTATAAATAATATGCATTTTTATTGAAATTGACTATTTCAATTATTACTAAAAATATGACTTATCAACCAATTTTATTCTAATTATCATCCTTTCTCATACTAATTCAATTCAATAATCAACAATGAAATAAAGTATTTATACATATATTTCAACTAGTTCAGGATATCAATTAATAAAATTTAATAACCACGATTATAATAAACTTAGTAAAATCATAACCCCCTTCTCCACACTTAAAATTGCACATTGTCATTAATGTACACAATATAAGCATATATATAATAAGTGAGAAAGTGAAGTTTGGTACTTCCCCGAGTTAGAAGCTTTTCTAATTCCAATTTTCATGATTTTGGGACTATTTATCCGATATGATATACTAACATCCTTACAAAATACAAAGAAAAAGGGATTAAAAATTAAAGAAAATAAAATTAATAAATACAAAATAAATACAAAATATGGAAATAAAAAATAACATATCAAAAATATATCTTAATTTTTAGGTTGCCTCCCAAGTATTGCTTGGTTAACCTCTTTAACTTAAGGTATCTTTTTAAACTCAAGGTGGCTTGTACATATTATGTTTTTGTAGCTTTATCACGGGTTTTATGACATGCAAATAGGCTACCTTATGTCGCTTCGTGCCAAATTTCTCTTTCAATTTTTTCTCTTTCGATTTTTTCCCTTGAACTTGTGAATGATCCAATGGACCTTTAAATGTAGAGTCCTGTAAATATCATACATATTACAAGACTCATTGGTTTCAATGACATCCATAATGTTAACTTACCTTTGTTAACATCTATTATTGACTTTGTAGTTACCAAAAAGGGTCAACCAAGAACTGGAGACACTTCTATGTCCTCCCCTATGTCATGAATCACAAAATCAATTAAGAATATAAACTTATCAACCTTAATTGAAAAATCTTCTATAATTCCCCTAGGATATTTTACCGATCTATCAGCTAATTGCACACTTATTCTAGCCGGTTTAAGTTCTAATATTCTCAATTTCTTGAACAAAAACAAAGGCATCATATTAATAGCAGCCCCTAAGTTGGACAAAGCCTTATCTATTTTTTAAACTACCAATTTCACAAGGAATAGAAAAACTCTTTAGATCCATTTGCTTCTCTGGTAATTTGTTTTTCTTATTTTCCGAGCTCCTTTTGCTCAACTTAGTAGTCTCTAACTTCTCTAATTTCTCTTTATTTGATATTAGTTTCTTCAAAGGTTCCATATGTTTTGGTAACTGAATAAGAGCTTCAAAAAGGGGTAAATTATCTTGAATTTATTTCAAAAGATCAAGAAATTTACCCAACTCTGCATCCGTCCAATCTTTATTCACTTTAGTAGGACATGGGATGACAGGATGACATTCCTTTACTTTTTGCAGGTGATGTTCACCTTTAGCTTTTGAGTGACTCTCAGGAGTCATCTTCTTCTATTTTTAGAGCTTTTTCTCACTGATCTAGGTGATTGCCATTATCTGTTTCTTAGGATTCATTTTTGTTGTACTAGGCAAACTCCTCTTTGGTCTTTCAGCCACTGTCTTTGCCGGTTGATTGATCTGAATATCCAAGTTACGTATGGAAGCCTCCGTTCAATGATGTTTCTCATTATAATCTTGAGCAATTTTGATAAGTGTTTAATTGATTATTTAATTATTTCATAACACTTAGCGATTAAGGAAAATAAATTGCTTAAGATACTCACTTTGACTCGTATGTGATTTTAGGCATAATTTTGCAGCAAAGAAGTTAAAGTCAGTCAAAAGTATGATATTTTGGTCATTTTTTTAAGATTAATTTTCAGTTGTCTTCATGGAGTATGAAGAAGAAAATTAAAAGACAAGAAAGAAAAAATAAAGAAAACATAAAAGAAGACAACCAAGAAGTTGTCAAATAAAACAACACAACAACTAGAATGAAGCAAAAACGGTAGCAGTCTATGAAGCAAATGCCAACATTTGGACAAGCAAGGAAAACAATGGAACGACAATACAACAGGTGGACAACCATCCAAGTAAAAAGACAACGCAGATGGGAAGCTGAGAAAGACCAAAATGGCAGCACAATCAAGAGCAAAATGTGCCAACAACACCAAATGGGCGTAAGCAATGTTCGTTTCATGCGAGAAGACCAAAATGCAACGTCCAAGGAGCAACACACATCAAGTAAAACAACAACAACAAGGAAGAAAACGTAAGGTAGTAGGTTGGATGCAAGAGAGAAAATGCAAATGTACAGCCAAAACGCAATGTAGGAGGACATTATTAGAGGCGTGAATAAAACGTGAATAGTAAGATGGTCCAAGCGATTTTTTTGTGACATCATGAACAGTAGCGGGCAGAAGAAAGCTTGCTTGAGACACAGCTGGGGGGGTTTGACTAGGGATGTATGATGAGGGATGAAACATTTTTTAGGGAGAGATTCATGGATGGCCAGACATCCCGATGCTAGTTCGGAGGTGACATCGACGCTGACGACCCGGGTTAAGTATTTTTTATTGTTTTGTTGTTTCTTTCTCTCATTAGAATTTGATTGTGTTATTCTATGTTAGTTGATTTGGGTATTATGTATTGATAATCAGATTTTCGTTATTGTTCAATTATTTGTGTATGAACCCATTGGGTATTGTGAAAAGATGATTTTAATGCATTCATTGAATCGTTTAATTGCAAACCCATTGCTAGAATTTCGATATAATCCGTAATTGTTATATTGAAATTCATGTGCAGCGACTAATGATTCGTAATTATTAGAAATAACATGACCTAGGATAAATGATGCATCGTATGTTATTGTTGCCTTGATTAATCAGTTTTCCTAATTCATAATGTTATTGCCTAATTAAATCTAATCGTATCCTAGGTTATTTGGTAGTTATGTTTAATTAACGATCGTATCTTGATTAAACACTACCTAAGGAAAATTTTGGGTTAATTATTAACCCATGATTAATTGTTGCTATGAGAGGTTTGAGAATAACAAATCAATGAAATATGCTTAATTAGGGTATAAGCCAAGATTGAACCAAAGAATTGGGTCCCTACTAAATTTTCCACTTTTATCATTTTTCTAATATTTTCTTTAATTTGTTTTCATCAGGTTAGTTTTATTTTATTTTCTTATTCCAAAATCCAAACCACCTTTTTTTCTTAAACACCGATTAATTTCATTTCATAAACTTTTCACACACTCTCTGTAGGATCGACCTAGACTCACCACTACTATAGTAGTAGTCTAGTTATTTTATTTTGACTAGCGTTACGATGCGCTGTCAAATTTTAGCATCATCTCTTCCACACAAGGCTTCTTGGGTTGAGGAGCTTGCCACCAGAATCGAGGTGGAGGGTTATTTCTCGTTTAGCCCTGATTTTCCAAGAAAAATTATGGTGATTCCTCCATCCTGGATTGTATATGCTACTATATGGATTATTTTAGGATCTAGGAACATTCGTCCACATGCTCGGGTTATGCTGCTTGATAATCTTGACTTTAATGATCTAGCCAACACACTTCACAATGTATAACTTGACCTTATGGAGCCATCATAAGTTTATCGATCTTTCTACTCAAGGCTTCCACGTGGCCCATTAACTATGTCACTACGTCCACTTCATATACTCCCACTGGCTTATAATTTGTGATCTACATAAACACCACAGGATATTGTTCATAGCCATGTCTTTTATCATGTCTTGGCCTACTTTTGGTGTATTGTTGTTAAGAGTGCTCCTAGCTACTGCATCTATAGACTGCCTGGTACTTTAATTCAAGCCATTGTAAAAAGTTTTGATTTGCACCCAAAGCAATAGACCGTGGAGTGGGCATCTTTTCAACATCTCCTTAGACCTCTCTCATATATCGTAAAAGGATTCAACTTCTGCTTAGGAGTAAGAGGAGATGTCATTCCTTAATTTTGCAGTCTTAGTTGGTGGAAAATACTCAATTTTGCAGTCTTAATTGACAATGATGATTGTGACATCGAGTTTAATTATTGTTTAGCCTTCCCTCTTAAAGAAAATGAGAATAACCACAATTTAATAGCAAGCTTTGTTGATTTTAAAATTATCACAAATCTTCAAAAAATTAGAGATATGTGTGTTTAGATCTTTGTCTCTAAGTCCATCAAATTGAACTAACTACTATACCATCTATTGATAGTTGTAGTTTGCATTATGATTTAGTGAATAATTTAGTATGTTTTTAGTTGTTAATTAGATGATTTGTGCATGTTTAAGTTTAGAATTGTGTCATTTTGATTATGTGTTTATGTTTTTCAATGTTATGTGGTTTAGAGCATGTTATTGGACTTTAATTTTGTGTGTTTGAGGTGTTTTGATGAGTTTGTTATTTTTTGAGATCAAGGAAAGAAGATTGGAGAAGATTTGGAGAAAGCTCGAAGGAGGAGTCAAGGCCACGATCGTGACTCGTTGGCCATGACGGTGATAGAAGCTAACCAGTATGGGTCACGGAGGAGAAGTCAATGCCACGATCGTGACTCATTGGCCACGATCATGATAGAAGCTAACTAGTATGGGTCACGATCGTGACTCATTGACCACAATCATGACAGGCGTAATAACAAACATAGGAACAACTTTCGAACTCAACTTTTTGAGAGTTATTTCAGACATTTAAGCCCAGGTAAATCCTAGCTTTTACCCTAAATGGAAAAACTCATATAAACGCAAAAGGAAGAAACCCTAAAGAAGAGCCTCCATTTGTCATTTGAAGAAAGAAGCTTAGGAAAAGGAGAGAATAAGAGGGGGCTGCTGCTGCTGCCACACCCAGTCCACTCCAAGTTACCTTTCTCTTTCCATCTTGTTATTTCTTTTATTTGATGTATAAGATGGATATGATGATGATGAATTTGGGTTTAAGGATTTTCTAAACTCTTTTAAAGATTTGTTCTTGAATCAATGTTAATTTGATTACTTTTGATGTTAATATGTTAGGTATTGTGATTGTTTGTCATATTTGTATGCTTCGGTAATAAATTGAGATAGTGAACCAATAGTAAAATGATTAGGTTGGGTAATAAAAGTTAAACAATCTAATAAATCATACAAACAATCAAATCGATAATTTATAAGAAGAGAGATTTGGTGTGAGGATCCGATTGACTATTAGAATACTTAAGATCTAATTAGATGTATGGGTTGTTTGCTAATTGAGAGATTGCAAATTGTATAATTCAATTTAATTAGGGTTTATGATTGAGAGTTTTAAGATTAGAACTCGAGAGAGAATAATCTACCCTTCGAAATTATAGGACCGATATCAAATTAACTCAAAAGTAATTAAGTTATCATTAGATGATAGGATAAATCTCCCTTTTCTCATAATTGGTTAATCTTACTTATGTGATTTTTTATTTTTCAATTGGTTGTGCTAAATTTTGATTTCCTTGCATTAATTTAGAATTTCAATTTTCAATCTATCCATATTCAATTGTTAAATTTTCTGGTCATTTTTATTTTCATTTTAATTACACTTCTAGGCCTTAGACAAGTTAGGATTCGATTAGTTCACGAATTCCTCGTGAGATCGACACCTCATATACTATACTTACGACCTGTGCACTTGCGGAATATTGAGGATTTTATAAGATTAAAACTTGTTCAACATCTATGTAATACTCGGCTTTGATCTCGAAGTTATTGGCACTAACAGTCAGTCTCACGATGCTGACTTTGCTGCAGTCAAGTCTAGTCTAACATAGTCAAACATGGTCCTCATTTGAACAACTATGTTATGAAATTCTCCAATATCCATTTGACCTTCCAAGTCTTCTATATGATGGTCCAATATCGTTGCGTCCTACGAAGGTTTTTGTGGATTGTTCTTTTGATCTCTAAATTTGCGTCAATTAAGCTCTTAGAAGTACTCTAGTTCATAAGCTAACTAAGAGTCAAGATCTACAAAAAGAAAGAAAACTAAACAAATTAATCAAATAAAATAACTTAAAAACAAAAATAAAACAAAATAAAACAACATTGACTAAAGTAGTAAAATCTAGGTGCTCCTAATATTGTTGTCCTCAACAATAGCGCCAAAAACTTGACTGGCCTAAGGTTAAGGTCAATACTAATTTTACTACAAGTGCACGGTGTAGGTGTAGTTAGCACAGGCAAGTACGGGCTGATCCTACGAACACGGTAACTACTAGTAATTACTCCTTTTCTTTTATCTAGCCTAAGAATTGGAATTTTGGTTTTTAATTAAAAATAAAGCTAAACAAACGAAAAAAAGATTAATATCAAACAATTCTAAACTCAAGACAAGTACAATAAGAAGAAAATTCAATATCAAATAGTTGTCTTAGTGATGAATCCCCTAAGGAATGCTTAAATTATTAATCTTTTATCAAAATTTCGTAAAGTGAGGAGGAATACATGGAATCGAGCCAACGACATGAAACAAAGGCATTGCTTGGGAGGTAACCCAAGGGAAGTTTGTTCCTTTTCATTTACATTCTCGCATTTGTTGTTTTGCTAAAATGCTTCATTTTTACATTTGATGCTACATTGGGAACAATGTAAGTTGATGGTGGGGATAGTTTTTATACATGTTTGTTGCTTATGTGTTTTCCTTAGATGTTGTTAATTATATTTTTTTTCTTAGGCTTTTTAACAATCAAGCAAATAAACAAACAATTTCTCTTTTTCTATTACTTTTAGTACTATATAGTACTAATTAGAGAGTTAACTGACTAGAAAAATTCATGGCAACTTGAACATGTTCTTTTACTTTTGTGATTGGCAAATACACATCATCCTTAGAAAAGTAGTAACTAGTAGGGAGACACAAGTCAGTGAGATTTTGAGTCATTATAGACTAACGTATCTACATCAGTCTCATTGTCTTTTGTTTATATGTGACCTTCATAACATGTACATCCTGACTTTACTTTGATTTTGTATTTGAGGCCACATTTTTATCACATGCATTAACATGAAAATAATATAGGCATTATTTATTCCATAAGTTACATTAGCTAAATAGCCTACCTATTGATATTATTTCCCCTTTTGATAAGCACCCTTAAACTTTATTAGCCTTTCTTTTTATGCTAACCACATTACATGCTTTTCACCTAACTAAATGTCCTACCTACTCCTTAAACCTAGTGGAGCATTATTGATTATTGATGTTTGTGGATGCATAAATGTAGGGGTGTGCATATATGCAGGTTGGTTATAATTTATGGAATGTCATTTTATGTCTTATCAACGAATTCCAATGTTGATATAGCTTCTTTCCATTTTTATTAAAGAAAAAAGAAAATAGAATAGAATATTTAAATAAAATTACAAGGATGAAATTCATTTATTTTGCAAATTTATTCATGATTAGTCTTTCCTCCTAAAGTTGTATGGAAAGGTTGATTTGAATGTCATTTAAATGAGGGAGATGATGTTTTGAAGGGTCACTCTTTATAGTTATAGTATTTTGCTTATCATTAATTTTTATGAGTGATTCATTCTAATTCCTTATGCTTCATGTGGTTTATGGTATGAACGCTTAAATTCAAGTTATGAAACCTAGTTTTTGCATCTATCATAACTGATGGTACCTAGTTTTGACTGAATATTAGTTTTTTTTTTAACTCTTGATGTTACATTGACTATTTTTCTTGCTCACTTGCTTTAATAGTTTTTGTGCTACATTACCTAATTACATCTCACCTTAACCTTTTCCCATTTTACAACCTTAAAAAATTCCTTTGATTCATGATTATGCATGTGAATCTTAGTGATGGAGAAATGAAATGATATGCAAAGTCGTAGAATGTCTTGATTATAAATGATGTTTCAGTGTACCTATAGATTTATCTTATTCTTACACATATTTTGTCAAAGTCTACCCTTAGATTGCTCAGTTTATGAAGGGAATAATTGTTGATTGATCATAAGTAGAGGCATTTAATGTTTAGTTCTTACCATGGTTTTGAAAGTTATTCCTCTTTTCTCATGACTATCTATTCTTAGGAAATAAGTAAAATGTGAGAGTGTTTTAGTTTGTGACTTTGATTTTGTTATTTTTCCCAAGGATGGTCAAAAGCTATTGAACCACTTTCATTTTTATTCATAATTGTAAGTTCTTACCAATTAATATCAAAAAAGAAAATATTAAAAAAGAAAATATTAAATAATATTATTAATAATAAAATCGTTGATTTTTGGAAAAAAGGGAGGGAGGGGGGAAGCTTTTTTCAATATTCTTTTGTTTCAAAAAGACATTATCAATCATGTAAAAATAAAATAAAAAAAGAGAGAAAAACCAGCTATGTCGGAGAACTTGATGTGTGCTTGATTATTTATATATTCACTTCTTAATACTTAGCGATTAATATTATGAAATGTTTAAGATATTTATTTTAGTTCACATTTGGTTTTAGGTACAATTTAGAAGTACAAGAGCTAAAATAAGTTAAAAATACAATGTTTAAGTAATCCTCTTGATGTTCAAACTTATTTGTATTTGTAGAACAAGAAGGAGATGGATTATAGTGAAGATGGGACAACGACACGTCCGTGTATAAATTTGAAGGTGACGTTAATGTGATGCACGGTTACATGCACGACCTAATTTCTCCTATAAATATACATTTGAGTGGATAAAGAAGGCATGAATCATTTTTGGAATACGAAAAAAGGCAAAACACTCACTTCTTTGAGATCTAAGGAGGGCTAGTCTTCTTCCTTTTGGTTTATAGGGGAAATCGAAGTCAAAGATCACATCTGAACATTTCTTCATTTGACATTGTTGACTCTCTCTATTTAGAAATTGTTTTCATTATTCTTAGGTTAATGTTTTGCGTATTTATTTATGAATGACTAATATTTTGGTTCTTAACTAATGTTTATGTACGAACTTATTACCAGAATATGGAATACAATATGTAATAGTTGTATTTTCAATTCATTTATGGTAAACTTGCAACATCTCACTACCATAAGGCAAATACCCAAATACCCGAAGGACATTCAAGTACATACCCTATGATAATGGTATATTAGATCAAAAGCAAATCCAACTTACACATTACATCATCTAACATACTCAAAGGTCACTAAATTTTAAAAGCCATTGATTGCATTCATTCACAATTCTTACATTGTTTGCATCATACAAATATTTACAAAACCCCATACATGTTCTAACAAAAACTACAAAATGAAAGCTATAACTCTCTGACGTAAGCTTACAGAACTCTGAGTCATAACTTAGTCCAAAACGTTCTTCTAATTTAGAATAAACACTAAGTCTCCTGCCTCGTACATAAAAAATTACGTTGCAATTTTTATGAGTTTTGCGAACTTAATGAGTGAACCATCATTAATGATTTCACCGGATCACATACACGCATCACATATTGCACAATTATTCATTCTAAGCATACATTTATTGTTGGGACCGATCTCGTAACCGGATCCCAACCAAAAACACAACGAAAAATAAAAAAAACAGAATCGAAAGCAGAAATCGAAAGAACGGATTCTTATCAAATTCACAGCGGAACGAAACGGAAGCAAATCGAAACAAACGTTTCGAAACGAACGGAAATAAATTGCCGACATCCGAAAGCGAAGATTGATCGAGAACGAAGCGAGACGCGTTGGAAACCGTAAGACCAATCCGAAA
>JAOTAX010000198.1:26114675-26126867 GCA_025629825.1 Erythroxylum guanchezii | reverse complement strand
AATTCAAAACAAATCAATCCTAGGAAATCATCTAGGTTGACTCACAGTACGCTCCAATATGCTATTGCCTGGATGGACCAATAATGTCTGTCTGGCATCCACTTGTCTCCTCTAGATTATACAAAACACATGTACAAATATCACATTTTTGCACAAATGTACAATTATTCCTTAATGCACACGTACTTATAAAATATGTACAATACATGTTTAATGACAAATTATGGGGTACTTATTGTGATCCTTATCAACAAATCATTTAGATATCAAAGCCTTCATTAATACCATGTGTACTTATAATTTGGACCATAATTAACCAATGTCAAAACCATTTCACAATTTCATTGACCACTTCAGATTTTTCTTCTAATACACATACGGGTCAACTTTTCATACTAAATCTAATAAGGTAAATGGAAAAATTAGGCAACACTTCCTTCTATAATGATATTCTACACTGTCTTAAATTTCTATTGACACCAAAACCACTCAATTTGGTTTAGTAATTTGTAAGATATGTCTCAAACATTTTCGAGTTGTTCATATTCAAAAACAGTGTACTATGTACAACTTCCATCTAGAAATTGAACATCTTAGAGATTGAATCACAATTCGACTTTTTCAAATGGCTTGCAGCTCTGTTTCTCTAGTTTACTCCAAATCAAAAATCATCTCATTTGGAATCCTATAGATCCAAATATAATCATAACAATGAAGTATGTTCAGTAAAATAATCCTATTTCACTGTTCCAGCAGATTCCACACTTTGATTTGATCAATCTTTTTCAAGTCAATTCATAATGCTACAAATTTTTGTGGAGAGATAAAAAAAAATGAATTAGGAATCTATTGGTTTAAGAATCAAGTCATTTGGGTGTCTAGAGAAGAAGTTATGACCAAAAGAATCAAACATGGTTTTGTCCTCAATCATATTGAACCTGTTTCGGGACAACAACCATCTAGAGATAACGGATTAAGGTGTTCTTGGGATAGTTTGAAAGAGGACTTCAAGATCTATAACTTTTATGAAGACCTTGAAGGCAAATTCTATCATTTGTAGGGTTAAAAGTGGACCAAACGATAGGATCAGATGAACAGTGCACAGAAGAAGTTTCGGTCAACATAAGAAGAAGCAGAAAGTCAACCATAAACGATATGATGTCATCACAGACGATACCATCTATACTCCCTTGGCATCTCCCCTTATAAGAACCATAACTTTCAACTAAGATGTCCAAGAATTTTATACTATATATCGTTGGAAAGATAAAAGAAAGATTTACAACTTCCATGAAAACAACTTTGTCAAAATCTCTCTAGATCAGTACAAAAAATTCACAGAAGTTTCAGATCAAAAATTCAACCTCATAACTATTCATTCCTAGAAATTTCCAGACTTCATTCTCTAAAATCCAATACTTCATATTTTTATTTTTAGTTTTTCTACTCCATTTCAATCAACTCATTCACCATAAATTCAGACTACTCAAAAATATACAAGTTTAATCAAAAAATCATCAAAAGTCAAAAATTCATATTCAACCTATTTATGCTCTGTCAACTTTCAGTATTTCCGACTTTCATTCTCAATCTCCATGTTTCCTCTCAACTTCCATTTAAACATTCATTCCCATCTCAGGCCATCATTTTACAACTATTCTTCAGCTTAAAAACCATTTCCACAACACCTGCTCACTAACAATCCATCAAAAACTAAATTAACACTATAACCTAATTTTTCGTCTCATGAACAATGTTCATGAATATATATATACGTAAGTGCCATGATCATGCAGATGACAGTAATTCATCAAATTTATTTCATAAATCCACAACTCTAAAGAATTTATTCACTACTTACTTGTTGAAAACTCCAAAAGCTTCAATTATCTTCAAGCCCTAAACTCCATGCAAAACACGTAATCCACTGTGAACATTAACCATCTTCTGGTTTTTCTTAAGGCAGAAGAAACAATTTACAAGTTGGGATTGGTATAGGAAAAGGAAAAACACAGACATCTCTTAGAAGGTGTTTGAAGAAAAACTTTGTGTATTGGGAGGAAATTTGAAGAAGGTGATTATGAAGAAGTTAACTGGACAAAACTTAACCTTTCAACTCTCAGAGAACAGTAACCTACTTCTAGCACAAGTACAAAAAGCAACTTAACACTTGTCACTTTCCTATGGTCTAAGCTCTAACTTAGTTCCTTTTGAAACTAAACTCTTTAATTCTCATCTTTACAATCCGATTATCTCCAAATACCTTTTGATTCCTTTTTCCTATTTTCCATAATACTCTATAAATTCCGAAATAAATCCAAAATTCACAAATATATAATTCCACTAATCAATAAATTTTCCAATACAAATAAATTCAAATTTCTCAAAAATTCTTAAAAATCACAACTCAATCCAATTATACCTTGAAAATGTTAATGAATGCATGTACAACCATTTGAATGTGCAAAAAAAATGTGCATGTCACACTTAACTTATGCATGACGTAAATTTTTCTAATTTCTCATAATTCGTTATTCTAGCCTTAATATAGGTAACGGGATGTTACAACTCCCCCCTCCTGACAAAATTTTCGTCATTGAAATTATTATCTAATTGATCAAAAAGGTAGGGGTACTAATTTCTCACATGATTCTCCGTTTCCTAAGTGACTACCTTATGAACTAGATGCCAGATGCGGTGCGATGGATGAATATGTAGATCCTAGATCTACTAATGCATATACTTCAAAATGAAAAAAAAATTCACTACATCTGCTACGCATCTGGACAGTTCGGCACTTCCTGTGTAGTGATAGCATAGACCTTGGCTTGAGGTTGCGGCTAGTTACTTCGCACCTCAATCCTGACACTGGGTCCTACTAATTGAGTTCTACTTCTACCTCTGTCTCTCTGTGCAGGTCTGCCAACTCCACTCTACTGAGCCGAAGTCTCATTCATAGCTCCTCCTCTAGCTTCAGACTGTGATCCTGGCATCTCCGAACAATCTCTGATCTGATACTCATAAGAGCCACATCGAAAATAAGTTCTAGTTTCTTTCCAACACTCACCACCATGCCTTTTTCCACAGTACTCACACTTCGGTAGATGTTGAGACTAGTTGGAGGACATTTGTCCACTACCTCTTCCAGTCTAGACAAATTCGCTTCTTGAACTCGATCCGGATTGTCTCGATCTAGTCTGAAATCTAGACGATCTGTTCTAGCGTTTCTTGAAACTTTTGTCAGAATCAATCTGAAATTCATCCTGCCTCTTACCTCTATCTTCCTGTCTACTCTTTCCTTGACTATCCTTCAACAACTGTTCAATTCTGATTGAGGCTAACCGAAGTTCCGTAAAACTACCCAAATTAGAAATAGCAAGCCTCATTCTGATCTCCATGTTCAAACCATCCTCAAATCGTAAATTTATCTTCTTCAGTTGGGATCAGTGCAATTGCATACCCCATCAGCTCATTGAACTTTATTTCATACTCCGCTACTGAGAGCTTGCCTTGTTTCAAATCCATAAAATCTTTCATCTTCTTGTCCATATAAATCTTCGGCATTTAATTCTCTCAAAAGACTTTCAGAAAATCACTCCAGGTCAAACTACAAGGTCTGGTGGTACTGCCCGAGACAATCTTCCACCACTGGTATGCAGGACCTTGTAGTGGTGAGACATCATAGTCAAATCTCTCATCTGTTTCACAATCCATCTGGTCGAACACTCTTTCAGATCGCTCTAACCACCCTTCTGTCTCAGCTAGGTCTGTACTTCCATAAAAGTCTACAGTCCCTTCCTTCCTCAGCTTATCATATCTCCTTTCTCACCTCATGAGAATTCTCGGAGGCATATGAGCAAACTCAGGTACAGGAGACTCTACATTGGCTCCTACAGACTCCATGTCAGCTGACTCACCAATTGGATTTCTTATAAAAGGTGACCTATAACAAACAAAAGTGGTGATCACTGCCTGAATATCTCACTATTTATCATGTCTCAACTCATATTTGTCCCTAAAGATGCCAAACCATACTCTGATACCAAAAATTCAACATCTCACTACTATAAGGCAAATACTCGAATACCCGAAGGACATTCAAGTACATATCCTATGATAATGGTATGTTGGAACAAAAGCAAATCCAACTTACACATGGCATCATCTAACATACTCAAAAGTCACTAAATTTTAAAAACTATTGATTGCATTCATTCACAATTCTTACACTGTTTGCATCATACAAATATTTACAAAACCTCATACATGTTCTAACAAAAACTACAAAATGAAAGCTATAACTCTCTAACGTCAGTTGATAGACCTCTAAACCATAACTTAGTCCAAAATGTTCTTCTAATCCAGAATAAACATTAAGTCTCCTGTCTCGAACTTGAAAAATCACATTGTAATTTTTATGAGTTTTGCGAACTTAATGAGTGAACCATCATTAATGATTTCACCGGATCACATACACACATCACATATTGCACAATTATTCATTCTAAGCATACATTTATTATTCAGATACTCACATAACATGGCATATCATATAGTCATTCAATACAACTTTGCAAAACATTCATGAATTTCAATCTTATTTGAATTCTATATGCATGAGACTCACATTCGTTCTTATTGTTGTGACCAAGTGTTTATCACAAACTTATACAAATACTGGCCCATAGGGCTCAGTCATAACAAAATCATGGAGCATAGCTCTACGTGCAGAATCAGAAACCACGGAGCAAAGCTCTACGTGGAAGCACTTCAAACTCGCTACTCAAGTTACAATGCCTTTATCTGAACTTGTATTTTATAAAATGCATCAAATACTGAATATGTCATCTATCACAATTTTATACAAATGCTTAGACAAGATTTTCACATTCATCGGATCTAAGTCCTGCATTCAACTTTCGTTAAGAATCAAATATCATTTAGAAATTCATAACAAATCAAAACATTTCCAATACATGCCCAACTATTAAATTCCTGAGACTTCAAGTACAGAATTCATAAACAATGTACAAACAATTCAGTAATATGGAAGTTTAACAAATCAAATCAATCCTAGGAAATCATCTAGGTTGACTCACAGTATGCTCCAATATGCTATTGCCTGGATGGACCGGCAATATCTATCTGGCATCCACTTGGCTCCTCTAGATTATACAAAACTTATGTGCAAACATCACATTTTTGCATAAATATACAATTATTCCTTAATGCACACGTACTTATAAAATATGCACAATGCATGTTCAATGGCAAATTTCGGGGTACTTTATTATGATCCTTATCAAAAAATCATTTAGATATCAAAGCCTTCATTAATACCATGTGTACTTATAATTTGGACCATAATTAACCAATGTCAAAACCATTTCATAGCTTCATTGACCACTTCAGATTTTTCTTCTAATACACATACGGGTCAACTTTGCATACTAAATCTGATAGTGTAAATGGAAAAATTAGGCAATACTTCCTTCTATAAAGTTATTCTCCACTGTCGTAAATTTCTATTGACACCAAAATCACTCAATTTGGTTTGGTAATTTGGAAGATACGCCTCAAACATTTTTGGGTTGTTCATATTCAAAAACAGTGTACTATATACAACTTCCATCCAGAAAATGAATAACTTAGAGACTGAATCACAATTCGACTTTTTCAAATGGTTTGAAGATCTATTTCTCTAGTTTATTCCAAATCAAAAATCATCTCATTTGGAATTCTATAGATCCAGATATAATCATAACACTAAAGTATGTTTAGTAAAATAATCATATTTTCACTGTTCCAACAGATTCCACACTTTGATTTGATAAATCTTTTTCAAGTCAATTCATAATGCTACAAATTTCTTTTTTAGAGATCAAAAAATGAAATAGGAATCTATTAGTTCAAGAATCAAGTCATTTGGGTGTCTAAAGAAGAAGTTACGGCCAAAAGAATCAAAGATGGTTTTGTCCTCAATCATATTGAACCTATTTCGGGACAACAGCCATAACTTTCTTTAGAGATAATGGATTAAGGTGTTCTTAGGATGGTTTGAAAGAGGACTTCAAGATCTACAACGTTTATGAAGACCTTGAAGACAAATTCTATCATCTACAGGGTCAAAAGTGGACCAGACGATAGGATCAGATGAATAATACACAGAAGAAGTTTTGGTCAACATAAGAAAGCAGAAAGTCAACCATAGACGATATGACGTCATTACAGATGATACGTCTTCACAAAAGATATAACATCATCACATACGATATGATGTCATCACAGACGATATAACATCATCACAAATGATACTATATATACTCCTGAACATCTCCCCTTATAAGGACCATAACTTTCAACTCAGATGTACAAAAATTTCATACTATACATCGTTGGAAAGATAAAATAAAGATATACAACTGCTATGAAGACAACTTTTTCAAAATCTCTCTATATTAGTACAAAAAATTCACAGAAGTTTCAGATCAAAAATTCAACCTCTTAACTATTCATTCCTAGAAATTTCCAGACTTCATTCTCTAAAATCCAACACTTCATTTTTTTTCTAGTTTTTCTACTCCACTTTAATCAACTCATTTACCATAAATTCAGACTACTCAAAAATATACAAGTTTAGTCAAAAAAATCATCAAAAGTCAAAAATTCATATTCAACCTATTCATGCTCTGTCAACTTTCTGTATTTCCAACTTTCATTCTCAATCTCTATGTTTCCTTTTGGCTTCCATTTAAACACTCATTCACATCTCAGACCATCATTTTATAACTATTCTTCTGCTTAAAAACCATTTCCACAACACCTGATCACTGACAATCCATCAAAAACTAAATTAACACTATAACCCAATTTTTCGTTTCATCAATAGTGTTCATGAATATATATATATACGTAAGTGCCATGATTATGCAGATGACAGTAATTCATCAAATTTATTTCATAAATCCACAACTCTAAAGAATTTATTCACTACTTACTAGTTAAAAACTCCAAAAGCTTCAACTATCTTCAAGCCCTAAACTCCATGCAAAGCATGTAATCCACTGTGAACATTAACCATCTTCTAGTTTTTCTTAAGGCAGAAGAAACAATTTACAAGGGGGGAATGGTATAGGAAAAGGAAAAACACAGAAATCTCTTAGAAGGTGTTTGAAGAAAAATTTTGTGTATTGGGAGGAAATTCGAAAAAGATGATTATGAAGAAGTTAACTGGACAAAACTTAACCTTTCAACTCTCAGAGAACACTAACCTACTTCTAGCAAAAGTACAAAAAGCAACTTAACACTTGTCACTTTCCTATGGTCTAAGCTCTAACTTTGTTTCTTTTGAAACTAAACTCTTTAACTCCCATCTTTACAATCCGATTATCTCCAAATATCTTTTGATTCCTTTTTCCTATTATCCATAATACTCTATAAATTCCAAAATAAATCCAAAATTCACAAATATATAATTCCACTAATCAATAAAATTTCCAATATAAATAAATTCAAAATTCTCAAAAATTCCTAAAAATCACAACTCAATCTAATTATACCTGAAAAATGTCAATGAATCCATGTACAGTCATATAAATGTGCAAAAAGAATGTGCATGTCATACTTAACTTATGCATGACGTAAATTTTCCTAATTTCTCAGTGATTTCTCATAATTCGCTATTCTAGCCTTAACATGGGTAACGGGATGTTACAAAACTAATGATGTTGAATTATTAAGGATAAGATAACATAGTTTAAATGACCCGAACTTGTATGATTGTTACCTAGATTAATTTGTTTTCTTAGTGTGTAATGCGACTATCCTACTAAATCTAGAGAGTTTATTCTAGTTTGTTTGAAAGCTAGGTTTAGTTAAAGAGTTTATTTTTGTTAAACAATCATAGATTGAACCGAAAACTGGATTCTCAACTCATTCATCAGTTTTATCAATCTTCAACATTTTGATTTGATTTACTTTAACTGATTCAATTTTACTTTATTTTCTTAGTTGCATCCAACCAAAACCTCCCTTTATTTTCTAAACATCATTTCATTTCATTACAAAAGCTATCCGTTCCCTGTGATATGATCCCTACTCATTGCTACTATAAATTTTAGTGTGCTGAGTTATGTTTTATTTTCTGGTGCATTGGACACACATCATTTACCCTTTATATATGCATGTTGTCGGGCATCTTTATCGGACTATTTCAATAAGCAAAAGGATACAAAGTTGATTGCTTCCAGCAAAACCTTCGAGGAATCACACTTACAGATGGATCGACAGGTTTGTATCACACCAATTACCTACCGGAAAATTTCATTTATGAATTTCTGTCTTCATCAATTCTTTTAAAAGCCGGGCTTTAATTACCAACTAGAAATATTTGCCGAGCTTCCACCTCCCACTTCAGTGAACATAAGGAGCTTCTATTCAATAAGTTCTTAAGGATATCTCATTCCATTTCATTTTAAATTTAATTAGTTCTATTGGAATTATTTTTATGAATTCAAAGTTACAAGAAAGTTTGGCCAACAATGGTTTCATTGATAGAATAAACAGGAGTTGTAAATCTTAAAGTGGGATGGCTAGTAGGCTATTAAAACCTTTGCTTGATCCCGTGAAACAGAGTCTGCAAGTATAGTTGATATTAGATGTAGGTCGCAGTTTCTAGAAGATACCAACTGGTAACTAATCTTTTGTTTGTGATCTAGGAAGTTTGTGAAGGTTAAGCAAAAACTTGCCTCATCTGCATTCGTATGTTCAATTGAGATGCAGTTACATGTCACGGATGTACAAGTACGAGCACCTACTGAATGAACATTTATTTTGTCCAGTCATTGTTAGTTGAGTTGAATTGGAATCTAATTATCAATGACCCATATAACTGTTTCTCATTGTGATGTTTATTACTTTTATCTACAAGACTCTTATAGATATAGATGATGGGTTTGATGCATATAACGTTCTTCAAAGAGGAGAGAGGAGTGTTTTGGCTGGCCTACAAAATCTAGGAAGTACATGCTTTATGAATAGTGCTTTACAATGCTTAGTCCACACTACCCCACTTGAATATTTCTTGCAAGAGAGTAGGTAAATGCAGAAAATCCTTTAGGAATGCATGTAAATGGCTTCTCTTCTGTCATTAATGTTTTTGGTCTTTCAATATGTTAACATTTAAATTCTCTTGTTTAATATGCAGGCAGCAGTAAATCTCTAACTTATGTTGTAGCTGTGTAGGGTGAACTTGCAATTGCATTTGGTGCATTGTTTAGAAAACTGTGGTCCTCAGGTCGAACAACAATTGCACCACGTGCCTTTAAGGGAAAACTGGCTTTATTTGCTGCACAATTCAGTGGTCATAATCAACATAATTCGCAAGAAAGTCTCCATATGATGTTCCTATCTTTTACGTTTTGAAAGATGTTTGCATTTGGCAGTTGTGCTTATGACTATAGATACTAATTTCGTGAGAGCTTTATAATAAGCTTTTCTTCTTTTATGCATGACTGAAGATGATGACATATGCCAACTTTTTCACTTGCTACCGTTGGTATGTTCTAGTGAGCTTCTACAATGTATTCCTTTGTTGAGGAACTTGATCGAACTGGCTTTGTGTCATATGTGTGCGGACTGGAGATACATATTTTCACTCTGTTGACAAACCTCTGTACTGAATGCTATGAAGCCTATTTGAGGGCTTACCTGTTTTACTATTCATTCAACTACTGAAGGATTTTTATGGGTAGGAACTTCTTGCCTTTTTGTTGGATGGCGTTCATGAAGATCTGAATCATGTCAAGCAGAAGCCATACATTGAAATGAAGGATTGGAATGGTGAACCAGATAAGGAAGTTGTTGATGTTTTCTGGAGAAATCTCAAGGCTCGGAATGATTCAGTAACAGTTGATGTTTGCCAAGTGAGAAAGACGCTCTATCTTTCTGTTTTGATCTGTATTTAAGGGCTAGCTTAGGTGGGGAAAACCAAATGATAGGTTTTCTTATAAGCTAATATTCGTGTTCATTTTTTCTTATAACTTATATTTGTGTTCAGTTAGAAGACTTCTTAACAAGGTGTTTCTTTGATAAAACTTCAGGTTTATTATTGTCTTTCTTAATTATTTTCAGAAGCCATAAAGTGCCACATTTCATGAACAAGCCAGACCGTAGAGTTGATATTGAGGAAGCACCTTAATTTCATAAATTTGTTTTGGTTCTTTTGTAACACGCATTCTAGTTGATTACTTTTTTTTCGAAACTGCTTAAACTTTCTACCGAACAAGCAAAATGAAGGATGTATAAAAGTTACATGGTTTGCTAACAAATTTTGCTCGCGAGATCTACAGGGACGGAATATTTCGACACTATTTTCGCCATTTTGTGGAAAGATCTCAGTTTTCTTTGATCTCTTTGTGTATTTATATTTGCCAGTATCATCATCTGTCACGCTGTCATTGACCGTAACAATCTTTTATGCTGATGGGCCTTCCAAAACAGTCACTGCAGAGACCTGATCCAGGCTCTGGGTGCTGCATGCTGTTTGACAAGGAGAAGCTCCTCTACCATGGCTCATGTGGGACAAAATAATGGTTATCTTTCAGAAGCTTATAGTGAGCCATCAGGTAACTGCAATGGCCAGGCTGAAGCAAAGGACCCATTAATGGAGAGTCTGGAACGTGGGGAGTAATCTGGCCGAGAATTATCATTCCATCTCTTTTTGACTGATGGTGGGTATTCAAGCTGCAAGCCCATTTTCAAGGATTCTGTCATCGGATTTGGAAACTGTATCAGGGTCTTCTTGGATTGGTATGAAATGGACCATAAATTATATGATTCCAGCTATCTGAGGGAGGTCCCAGAGGTTTATCACAATACTGCTTTCATTGCTAAGAAAAGTAGAAAACTCAGGCAAGCAGCAAGCCGTCGCTCTGTTTTCATGCTTGGAGGCATTCTTGACAAGGGAACCTTTAGGGCCCCATGACGTCGTAAAAATGTCTAATCTAAAGTTTTATAGAGTTGAGGATTTTTTTTTATTTTACTGTAACTACACTTCCCGTACGTGTGCTGCACGTAATCAAAACCATGAGTAATTATTTAATAGGCTGTGAGAAGAAAAGATCTGACAGAGACAACGACCCCTTTAATGGGCTGTTAGAAGGAAAGGTAAAATAGAGACAACGACGCTCTTATTATACTGGATCAAGATTTCTGTCCACTTTTATGGTTTTTTATTTATGGTGTTTTATTGTGTTCAGTGAATCTCAGCCATTTATTTATACGAGTCTCGTGTAGGTTTCATATAAATAAACGTGGGGCCTACATAAATGAATGGTTGAGATTTACTGAACACAATAAGACACCATAAAATTAGACAGAAGATCTGGACCCTATTATGCTACCAAAAGGAATTAATGGCCGTTAGAAAAGAAATTAGAGCTGAGGCAATCGCATTCTTAATGGGCTCCGCTAAAAAGACGGGGATTGCCGACGCGGAGACATTGCTAACAGAATTTTATCGTAATTGTAGATTAGTATAATAAAAATAATTTTTTGTACAAATTTTGATTAATTAGATGTTAATAGTAATTCTCTCTTTAACATGCCATTGGATCTATGTTTATAAGCTCGCTATGATGGGTACGTAGGGGTGTTCAAGAAAACCCGCGAACCTGTGAACTGGACTTGAACCGCATGAACCAAACCTGTAAATAAGGTTAACCGAACCTAAGGTTAAGTTTGGTTCGAACCGAACCTGAAAAATTAGGTTCATAGTTCAGGTTCAGGTTTCTAACTTGTGGTTCTAGGTTAACCAAACCTAAACAGCACCTATAACAGTTAACCGAATCGAACCTGATTTATAGGTTTAAGTATAAACATGAACCTGAAACACCCAAAAAAAACTATCATATATTTATATACAATTTAAGAGAATATTAATAATAATAAATTCACTAGTATTTACTATATTAATTCTTGAGTGAAAAAAAAAAGAAGAAAAGAAAAAAAACTACTTTAATTCTATGTTATTAAATGTTAATCTTGAACATTGTTATTTTAAGTAACAACTAATGCATAACACTCAATACTTCTGCTTCAAATAGTAATTAATATGTGTCAAAGTTATTGATCGAAGTATTAAACTATTAATAAAAAAATTCATTGACTAAAATAATATAATCATTTAGAGAT
>JAOTAX010000198.1:26076635-26093944 GCA_025629825.1 Erythroxylum guanchezii | reverse complement strand
CTTAATCTTAATTTCTCCATTTAAAACTTCTAATTCCATCAATCTAAACAATAAATCCTCCAACCATTGACATGCTAATTTAACTCTAACCAAAAGCAATTAATAAATCAAAACCTCAAAAATAATTGAAAACATGCTTATTCAATAAGAAAAGAATTCAGGGGCCAACATTGCCAATATTTCAGAGGAATTTGTTCTGCCAAGAATTAGTTCTAGTTCTGAGTGACTTTAGCAAAGAAGACAATCAACATGCCCAACGTACTGGAATCCTCCTCTATTGCTAACAATAGCGTAACATACCGACCGATTGATTTTAATGGATCAAACAAAAATAGAGATACCTTAGTTTTTTAGTACATATTGGCACTCTTAAGTATGTAAAAGGAGCATAATGGACCTTTAGAGAAAAAATAGAGTTAAGGAATCCTACATTTGGCATATTAACTGAGATATATAACTTAAATTTATCTAAGTTGACTCTTAATCCTCACATACTCTTAAATATATCTAAGTTGACTCTTAATCCTCACATACTCGGGAAGGAACTGAGAGAGCTAACAAGCAATTAAAGGGAACTAAGGTCAGCACCATAAAAGAGCCTTAGATCATCACAAATGCCATATTATATATTCCGAGTTCTTTGTATTTGTAATGATTTACAAAGGACCCGTTGGTCCCTATATTGATAGAGATCATTAATGTAAGAACTTCAATAGCTAGGGTTAAAAGGAAAGGGGACAAGGATGCCCTTGCCTTCACCCTGTAGCTCTATTAAAGATCATAGATGAAGAGCAATTTGCTAGAACATTGAAATAAGTTGACATCAAGTAAGCTTGAAGTCGTTCAACAAAAAACTTAAGGAATCCAATTACTAGTAAACAGTTGATAATGAAACTCCAATGTAATAAGTCAAAGGCTTTATAAGAGTTTATTTTCATTAAGCTAGTCCTAATAGAAGCTCTAGTATCATTATCCTTGAACAAATCCTAAAATAGTATAATGTTATCTCTTATTATTTTCCATAGATAAAGCTGCTTGATAAGGGTTAATTAGAGACTTTAAGGCACCTTTTAGTTTAGTGTGTAACAAGTTTTCAAATAACTTTATAAACAATATTACTACAAGATATTAGATGAACTTGTATGGATTTGGGATTCCTTTTCTTAAAGACTAAGCAAATATAAGTCATGTTGACTTTCTTGAGCATCTTCTTGCTACTAAAGGATTTCTGGACTGTTTCCACTAAAAATCAACATGTTATTTCTCATGTATTCTATAAAAAAGAGGTATTAAACCTGTCTAACCCAGGTGGTTTATTTGGATTTAAGCTAACGAGGGCATCCATGATATCCTAAGGAGTAAATGGTCTTAGAGAGACTATCCTTTATTTCTTAGTTTAAGAAGAATCTTATAAAAGACCTCATTGCATTAAAAGAAGAGACACAAGAGGAGCTTTCAGCAAGTAAGTTTTTATATTAATTAAAAGCAATTACTCCAATCATTGATTAGTCTTTGCACTAGTTCCCTTATTAATTTAATAAGAAGTATATTATATTTATGTTCTATAAGCCAAAATATAGTTATTGAAGAACTTAGTATTGTTGCCTCCATCTTTAAGCTAATTAATCCTTACTTAAGTAAGGAGTTGTGTAAGTGTAAAGCTTGATTATAATCATTAAGGGCCTTAATTTTCAGATTCCTTAAGTTTAGATTAGAGGGATCCCTATAGCATTCATCTTGAGCCCATTGAGGGTCTTTTATAGACTTAAGGCTAGTTTCATTATCAGGGTAGAAACTTTTATTAAGAACTTTGATTCCTTATTTGATTGCTTTAAGTTTCCTCATCATTAGATAAACTTTATAACCATTTTTATCTTCCCAATACCAGTCTTGATAACATCCTCTAGACCTCTTACCTTTAATAATATAATTTTGGAATATGAAAGGAGTTTTTAGGGGAGGAAGAAGAATTGAGATGAAGAAACTCAATAGTGGAGTGATCAAAACATAAATGAAACCAAAGCTAGCAAAATTATTAGGGAATTGCATAAGCCAACCTTTATTTATGAAAGCTCTATCAAACTTTTCCTAATAAACTAGTTTTTTTGTTGCTTATTATTTCAAGAAAAGAATTACCATATATATTTTAAATCTATAATGCCAATCTGATTTAAAACCTAGTTCATCTTCCATAATAAGTTCTTTTGGAGCAATTTAGAGCCTTCATCTTCATTCATATGCAACACAAAATTCATATTCTCTAATATAAGCCATGATACTTGAACACTCCCACAGGTTCTCTTGATATCATCCCATAACTTTAATCTCTGAAAAGACATATTAGTAGTATAAATAATAGATACTTTTAAACGGTAAGGACATCATTCTAAAAACCCTGTGAAATTAATCAACTAATCAGGCTTGTACAAATTATAAATTTGAATTGAAGAGGGATTATAGGTAACCACTATCTAATCATTGAAGAGATGTGAGGGATTAGAGATGTAAGTTGGCTCCCAAAAACCTCATACCTTCACTAACCTTATCAGCCATTGTTTTCTTATTCTATTTTATTTCCATGGATGTCAATTCTGAATAGTTTTGTTTCGAACATGATTATGGAATTCTACTTCTAGATTAGGCTTTATTCTTGAATTATTTTATTTAACTTTTATCTTGTTGAATTCACTATAGTATTGCTTTGTGGTATTTGTTGTGCTTACTTAATAAAAAATCAAAAGATTGAATCAAAGTTATTTGTGTTAAGTTGTGCAACGAGAGTGGGTATCTTAATATACTTACAAATATCAGGTTAATAAACAATTCAAGAGAGATCTTAATTGCGAGTTAATTATCCATATGATTGCTTTAAATTAACATGCTTCTATTGATGCTTGTGTATCTCACAAAATCTGAATTTTGAATTTAAAAAGGAAAAATTGAGTGGAACAAGTAAGGAGGCTTAGAAACCTAACTGGAAACCTTAAAGTAGCATAAAGCATGAGCAACAACCAACAAAACCCTTTTGGAGAACATTTTCACCAATCTAGAGTAAAATTTTTAGAGAGTTTAGGGATTTCAATCATGTAATCCTTGATTTTAGCTTTTTCTTTAGTTTTGATGTTTTGTTTTCTATAATTATGAGCTAAACCTTTTATAGTACCTACATTAAATGAATTCTGAGATGGACCTTATATTGATTTTATTTTATTTTAATTGATTCTTTAAATCCATAAAGATTCAATTATGTGTTTTTATTTGTCCTTGTATTAATATTATCATTATATTAATTCTTTTGTGATCTCATGCAATATTAAGAAACTAAATTTATGAATAGATATAACATAATTTAAAGGAGTTACATGTAAACCCAAAGATAAGTCGACATAAATATTCCAAATTAGGGTCAAACATAATAGTGAAACTCATAAATCGATTAATGCAATTCTAGGGTTTTAATTAGAAAGAGATTTCAATTAATCAACCTATGATTAGGTGTTAATAGCCTTAAGAAAGCTATTATCATAAATGAGGAATTTCCACAATAATGAACTTTAGAATAAATTGATTAGTGAAATCATGATTATATAAGAAGTCTTAGGGGATTCAACTTTCAGGTGCTATTGTTTGACTGGTTAATTTTTCATATCTTTTTTCCATTATAGTTTATTTAATTATGTTGACTTGTCCTTAGTTTTTTTTTAAAATATGATTTATCAATATCACCTCGATTGTCAATTAGATAATAAGAAAAGAGTTATTACTATTACTGATAGTCTCTGTGAGATCGATACTTGGTACTCTGAGTCTTATATTATAAAATGATAAGTGCACTTGTCTTGGACAATCTATAAATTAAAGGAATTGAGTTATATATATATATATATATCATATATGAGTCCACCATGACCAAACTTGTCATACCTAAAAATTTGGGTATGTTTATATGAAGCGTGTATCGTTTGATAAGCTTCAATCTAAATTAGATAAACTTAAGTTTGTAGAAACTTAAGTTTATACTTCAATGCATGGATAGTAAGGTTCAAGTCTGCACATCCACTCATATGTTTCAAACCATAGTTACTTTGATTACTAAGAAGAATAATTATTTTGGCATGCGTTTTCTCGTAATTGCTTTGGCTTATTATCATGGTGTTAATGTTAATGGCCTAACCTTTGTTTTTCCTGAGCATTTGAATACACACATTTTAGGCAAGTTAAGATCTTAGAATGTCATGGTATGGAATTCCAAGATATCAACTCTAAATTGAAATTTAAACACAGGACAGGCTAGGCACGTTCTATTTTCACACCACCATGGCAATATTAATAGGGTTTCATCTAGTGAAGAATTTGAGGAGGAGGAGGGAGGTTAGGAGATAGTGCTTGAAAATTTGGAGGAGCATAACATGCGCCTTAAAGGTCGTATTTATTAAAATTAAAATATAATTATAATTATAATTTAATTTTGACTTTAATTATAGTTAAAATTTTAATTTAATAAAAATTCTCTTATCTCTCTCTAAACGAAAAGAAAATGTGGACGAGTTAACATTCATGCCTTTACCATTCAAAAGTTAAATTCTTTTCCTTTATTTTATAAGCACCGTTAAAAGCTAAAAACTTAGCCCATAGTTGATGCTGTGAATTTTTATTTTTGCAAAAATTAAAACCAAATTCGATTTAGATACTTATATTCACATTATTCAATTATTTTTATCTAATCAATTACAATTTTATTCTCGTTATGTCTGTAATTAGATTACAGATAATTTCTCAAGTATAGATCGCCATGCTTTCATCTTATAATAAAGGAAGAAAAGGGATTTTTAGCAGGAATTACAATGAACAACTAAGTTTAAATCTTTTCACTGCTTAATAGTGCCTAAAATAACTCAAAGTCTAATTATTTTAATCAAAATGATATCATTTTATTTTAAAAAATTAAAATTTAAATAGGCCTGAGTTTAAACATTTTACCTCCGGACTCAATTAAAAAAATTATAATACATTTTTAATTAAAAAATCATTTTTAAAAAAATTGATAGAAATTGCCCATTGTCATCCTAAGTTTTACCATAGAACCCAAATTTAAAAAAGAAATGTAGACGATGTCAAAAAGATTCATTTATTTCATTATACTTGTATTGCGTCTTGCATTCAGTAACTTAAGCGACAAAAAAAGCATAAGCACAGGAGAAAATAACCAGACAGGCACTTAATTACAATTCCGGTTCCGTGTAAAAAGGTCCAACGTCCATATCATAAATCCCCTTTTTGAAAAATCACGTACCGTAACGCCAGCCAGAATCTCAGCCATAGAGGACTATGGCAAACCATAAACACAAGAAACATTATTAATAAAACATGAACACAACACAAACACAAAGCAAAGACAGAATTGATCTCTGCGTGCTAACCCCAAAGAGGGAAAAAAATACACTAACAAATTGTAAAATTAGAGGAACAACAACCAATCAACCGAGTTTTACAGTTTTAGAAAACAACAAAGACCACAAAGAAAACTCTCTTTAATCACATGTTAACCCAATGGGGCTTCTCCTCCTACTCCTCCACAATTGAAAGAATAATTGAACTTAACTATCTTCATCGCTAAGGATAATTATGATGACGATTAAGATATATCTTCTTAGCGGTGGGCGGTGATGAGTGTCTCTATGAACCTCAACCCGTCAAATCTTGGAGCGAATTTATCCTTATTCGACGGCGACGCACAATTTTTCCCGCCCAATTTACCTGTACCCTGTTCAGACCAGACCAATCCTAAATTCATGCCAGAGATCCATAGAACAGACGACGTGAAACACTAACAATGGAATCTAACACATTAATCCAATCAAAATATCAGGCTGTTTTCCTTTGAGATTCTTTACTGAAATATGAAGGAAGACGTACCTGGTTGAAGGAAGGACAATGAACGTCTTTAGTATCAGAGGACGAGGACGACGACGACAAAGCGAGAGTTGAAGCCGCTATGACGGACGCAACTAAAGTGCCAGGACCCTTCATCCTGACTGCGCTAGTACCAGTCGCTCGCGAAATCCGACAGGAATTGCCGGATCTCCGTCGGGCCTTTTGGGTAAGCGTGCGTCTCCTGCTATTTTGTTGCTTTGTTGAATTAAATTTCCCGAGGTGGGGGTCGTGCTTTTATAGTCGGACGACGATTTTTACATTCGTTGCAAGTTGATTAACGGGATTTAAATGTAAAATTGGTTCCGGAACCCACGGATTCTAATCAGCAAATAGTCAATTGCCACGTCATCTTCTGTATTTCGCGCGTGTTGGGTCTGGTGGAGCGCGGTAGAGTCGCATCGCATGTGATTCTTAGTTTAGTTGAGCGGAGAGTCTCCACCTTTTCACTTTTGCTTTGTCGTCTTTTTTTTTTATATTTTTTTTTAAGCGATCGGAATTCAAATTTAAAACAAATTTATGACCAATGTATCGAGGATGGACCAGTTAGGGGATTAAATATTCCATCTCGCACTCGACTTTAGCTTTAGACTAATGCTTTTTGTAACCTGAAACTCTTTGATTAACTTGCATGATGGGTTTCACACAAGACTTCGAAAGGTTGTTTTAAAAATTCTTGAATTTCTTTCTTTTTCACTTGATTAATATTTCATGACACATTCTGTTACTCACAGTCAGGATAAGCTAGTTTCAATAAAGGTTAGGCTTTCTTAGTATGGATTTTCAAGCCGACGAGGAGTAGGAACATCAAAAACTAGATAGCTGTGGGATTTTAAATTATTAGTTTATATCTTATAACCAATGAGCTACTTATAATTTTGGTGATATAATTATTTAAAAATATTATTTATCTCATATATGTTTATTTAATTAACTGATGTATAAGATAAAGTAATGGTGATATATATACATTGCAAATAAAATTATAATAAGACAATAATTATATTATATGTGAGATCTTACATCGGTTGGAGAGGAGAATGAAGTACATATTATAAGGGTATAGATATCTCTTCCTCATAGACGCATTTTTTTGATGCAGGAAGAGCAAAATTATGAGGGCCTTTGCTTGATGGGTAATCCAAAGCGGATAATATCTGTGGGTGGGTGGCCTGAGCTGTTGCATTATATTTATGTATTATCTCTAAATTATTTTTAATCATTGTTCTATAATGATTTGAAATTAATAGAGTATAAAAAGACTAGCATATATTATATTTCTGAATTATAAAAGAAATAATTGATCTTATAAACTAAAGTATATAGATACTTAAACAAATGTGTGAGTACTTAGAAAAAGTTCATTTAATTGACCATGCATAAGAATTCTATTTAGAATATTACTTATGTATTTATGAAAATTTTTAATCGAAAGTAATTGGATATATCATACATTATATTAAGATAGTTGAGTGATTAATATATGATTTACCATCCTAAAGTGATTAGAGAGAATATTTTATTACTTTTGATTCAAAAAATCCTTAGTCAAAGTGAAATAATACATTGAAAATAATTTTGAAATGTCATTAATGGACTCAATTACTAATGAAGGAACTAATAGGATTGGAGTAGATATTACTTTCATAATCTATGTTTAATTAGAATATTATGTAATAAATAGATTAAATTATATGAAAAATTATGCACAAAAATTTAGTCAAAACTATTTTGACATTCTTAATATTTGGATGATCATAATACATTGTTAGATGCCTTGCTGACATATTTCAAAACTTATAGTTCATGAATAAATGGTTGATGAGAGAGAAAGGTAATTTAATCAAGTTAGACTTGATTGTTATGTTTAATAAACTTTAGCATTTAAATATGTGATATTTGATAATAAGGATCAATATGAGATAGTATTTCTTATTTATACCTAATTGATATTTAATTATAATTAATTGTAGTTATAATCAAAGTGTAATTAAAACTAGAAATATACTTCAATTAAATTACTAAAAAGTCCACCTCATATTATAAATAGACGTAAGCTTTAAAGGACTTAACACTCCTTGCTTACCCTCTTTATACCACTTATAGCATTCCCTCAACTAGTTTGTGTGTATATCATTAGATGTTAGACAAGTGTGTTGCTATAGTGGTGGTGATAAACCTATTTTAGAAATGGTTCAAGGGAAGTTTCAAGAAAAATGATCAAGCTACGTAATAAGGTATGATTTACATTTATATTTAATTACTTTCATGCATTAATCATGTTATAAAATTTAAAGTGGTCTTAGCTTTCAAGAAAATGAATAAAAAATATTTTGTTCTTTTTATGCTATGCATGAGATCCGATCCTACCTTAATTTCTTAAAATGAACTCGAGTTATAGCGCATGCATCTTGTGCTTGAAAGAGAAATAAAAAAGAGGTTGTCACTTGTCCATAATTTTTTTATGATGGCAAACAAGAGAATGAAATTGGTTGTTAAGTGAACTCCTCTAAAAAGGGAATGCACAAGTTATTAGTGAACCATTGATAAACATGGTTTCTACAGATTAAGTGATCCTTTTTTGAAGTCCTAGGAGATAATTTAAGAAAATTTCCTTGATAATGGGAAGCATTCCTGATTGTGAAGGAGCTAAAGTCAATGTTATTGGTGGTAAAAGCTTCCACCTTCAGGTTAGTTGTCAAATCTTAAGTAATTTGTAAAGGCTATAAATATAAGAAAAGGACCTAGTAAGTATAAATTACCAAACCAAAATAATTCCTTTTCCTTATTACTTTTAATATATATCATTGAACTTCTCACACTCCCTTATATTCAATATTTGCCTCAAATTCTGGAAAGTTTTCAAACCTGCTTTAATCTACCATAAGCTTTTTCCTCTAAAATATTTGGTATGCATCTATCAAATGCATAAAGATGTATTATCTATGAATCCTTTTTGTAAGCATTTGGCTAGTAACACCTTGTTTAACAACATAATTGAGTGAATCCTAAATCCTTTTTCACTTTTTAGCAAGCAAAGGCCACACCATTTGACCTTAGCTTTATAGGAATCATTCTTCTTACCTATTCGTCAAATTGTTTTAAGTATTCTTTCAGTAGACTTAATAATATTCATTAGAAGTAAAAGTTGAGCACTTCTATATATATGCAGCCATTTAAAATTGACAATATAAGATAAAACCACCCAATAAAAGAGAGGCTTTTAACATTGTAATTGTCAATTTTATGCTTCACTTACTATAAAAGAGAAGATACTCTCTATATGTGAGCCTTAAAGTGATCAAAAAGACACTGGGATATTCTAGAGGAAGTTTATCAATTTTAAATCATATGATTTAAACAAGCTAAGAGGCTAATTTTGAATTTCCAAAAAAAAGTAGGTTTTTATAGGAATTGACAATCAGTCTGTTATAGTTTTATATAAAAACTTTTGTGTTACAAATATATAAATCGTAACTTATAGTATAAAAAGTGTTGTTCCCACGAGGATTGATTAGTCACCTAACAACTTGTATGCACTTTGTCTAAGATTGAATGAATTGAATTAAAATAAAATAACTGAATTTGAAATAAAATAAAAAGTAAACAATTGAATAATTGAAGCAAGCGATAAGAATAAAGTTAATCGATAACAGAAAATTAGGGGTTATTCTATCCTTGTTTTGTCTTTCCTTTATCTTGTTAATTCAATTATCCTTGATCCTAGATATCCTAAGGTTTTGATTACCCTCTCTTGAGATCTAATCAAGTAATCCCAATTGAAATAGAAAATAATAGAATTGCAACCTCTCGATTTACAAAACTACTCTTTACTAGTCAATTGGATTCGAAGTAATCTTAAGGATAATTTACTCACAATTAAAATATCTCTTTAATTGTTTATTAATATGATATTTATAGGTCTATTAAGTTACCAACTCTCATTGTGCATCTTAACACAGTTAACTTGACTCAATCTCTCAATTTATTATCATGTATGAGCATAACAAATACCACAAAGAATTGATATATATCAAATTTAAAAAGAATAAAGTTTAACAAAATAGTTCAAGAATAATCCCTAATATGGATTATCCGTAATCATGTTCAACATCCTACTAATCCAAATTGATATCTAAGATAATGAAATATAAGAAGAGAAAAGAAAGAAAACCAATTTATGTCTTGATATAGAAATTCTGTAAATTTTGGAGTCGTTTTTTATGCTCTACTTTGATCTACTTGTTTTTGAAGTGTAGCCTACTTTTTCCTATTTTTATTTTCCTTAAATACTTCTTGAGGCTTTGAGGGTTCTTTCTAGGATTTTCTAACCTAATTTGGTTCCAAAATAGCCCCAAAATGTTAAGAATAAAAAAATTTTGCATGCTAGAAAACACTATGCATGATTGTGCATGGATGCACATCAAGAATACAAAAATTTTGCATGCTAGAAAATGCTATGCATGATTGTGCATGGATGCACGATTGTGCATCCTGTCCATGCTCTTTGTTAAGTGCATTTTCCTATTCTTCAAGTTCTTCATCTTTTCTTTCGTTTTCCTATGTCCATTTAGTAACAAACATATCAAATAACTTTTGAAACATAAATTTAAGATCAAATCCTTGCTTTAAAACAATCAAACCATTAAAACATATATAAACATTACAAAGAACATAATTCTAAACCCTAAACAAATAATTATCATATAAGAAAATGCTTAAAAACACACTTAAACCTCTAGAAAACATACTATAATATACACCTATCAACATCTCCACATTTTAATCTTTGCTTGTCCCTAAACAAAACCAAAACGACAAATAAACAAAACACAAAAGCACATAAACATATAATCATGCAATAATACAATAATGATACAATGACATCAAATCTCACAGAAGTAACTTAACCTCAAACATTAACCACCTAAAAAGTGCCAATGGACTAACTTATTCCAATCATGTTTAAGTTCTTTAATATTAATAAAAATATTAACACCCTATTAATGAACCTATTGCATTTTTAAGTATACACTCATTAATATTGATCAATTAAAATGGTAAACTATCATTAAGTAACCCTTCTTGAAAATTATTGCTATTTTTAAAAGATCAATAGGCTTAATTTTATTGCAAGCACCATCTTTTTTAGATTTTTTTTAAACATTCACCTAGTTTTTTGATGTAAAGGAAAGCACCTTCTTATGAATGTCCCCTGGTTATTCAACTAGGTTACATTTTTTATTTATCTTGGCTGGAGTGTCATTATATTCTTTTGAGTTACTTAGCATAAAGTAAAAGAATACATGTCATATCCTAATTAACATGCATATTTATCACAAAGACACATAAAATACAAAATTCATAGGTTAATATACCATTACAATTTAAATGACCATGTTCAAAGGTAAGCAAATTCCTTTCAATTCATACTATTGACACATTCACACAATGCACACATCATGCAAAATAATATTCACACAATGCCAACCCTATCCAAACTAACACAATGTAAAAGCAAAATTCACATAGACATCATGATATTCAATTACATATGTATCCCCACACTTGAACAACACATTTTCTTCAGAGTTGAAACCAAACAATATAAATAAAGAGAAATAGCAATAAATAAAGAGTAAGAGCAAGAATACTTATAGAGATTCGGGTGCGGATGGAGTTGGAGACAGAACTTGGACACCTTGCACAGTAAAAAAATTTAACAATTTCTTTGTTTGATATTGCTGATGGTGCATGACCTCCTTAGCTGTGCCTCTATGGTTTCCAAACGACCCTCTAGGTGCTTTTTATTTTTCTTCCATTTTTCAAGTGTCGTTTCCCATACTTCCTCCTCCTCCTCCTCAAATTCCTTATTTAATGAGACCTTTTGGTGCTATTGTGCAAAACTTGAACTCATCTGTCTTGTCATGTGTTTAACTTTTGATTTGAAACTGATATTTCAAAGTTACATAGCATGGCACTCTAAGATCTCCTCTTGCCTCAAATGCCTATGATTTAAATACTTAGGAAAAACTAGAGATTAGGTCATCATCATTAATGCCATATAATTGAGCCAGAGTAGTGACAAGAAAACCTAAGTCGAGATAGCTACTTTTCTTATTAAGTGAAGTAATTGGATGTACAAACTTGAATTTTATGATCCATACATAAAAAAAGAAATAAATCATTTTTAGAGCTTTTGTTACTTTGGCTATTCACAAAACAACATGACACATAACTTTGTTAGGTGTATTGTGAGGATTAAACACATCCAACCCCATTAATTCTTCCAATATTATTTTAGCATGAATTTTTTATTTTTCAACAATGTTTTATTTTGGAAAACCAAATATTTCTTCCATGATATCATAATCCAAAGTATAAGGTTTTCCTCGTAATGAAAACCAAAAATTATCTAACTTGCTCGATTCATAGTGTAAAATAGTGTAAAATTCTAAGGTTAATTCCTTAAACACAAGATAATCATGATGTATAAATTTGTCCCATTGAATCGTAGCACTCAAAATTACCTTTAGGAAAAACCAAGTTAAGCCTTAGCATTTTTCATTGATTAAACCCAACATATTAACCATTATCTTATTTTTTGTTGAAGACCTTTTTATTGTTTTGAACCTTGAAGGTTATTTATATCATTTTCTTGTTTGAAACTTAAATTTTTGAATGGTCCAATATTTCTTTAATTTTGGTACATGATGAATTCTTGAAATTATTATAAAAAGAAAAAAGAAAAATCAAGAATGTATTAAAAAACAGAAGAAGAAAAAAGGAAAGAAAAAAGAAGAAAAGAACAAGTATATAGTACCATTAGTTTTGCAATGAAAGGAACTACGTCTATCATGCATAAGTTTCATTATAATGTTCTTTTTAGTAAACTTCCTTCAACCCCTTTTTATTATCCTAATTATACCGTACCTAAACCCCATTACAATCAGTACAAAAACCTTTTGATTTTTTTCTATTTTGTACATAAGTGGTGAAGATGTGATTTTATTGCAAGCATATGGTAAGAGTTCTTTTATGCATTGATCAAAAGTTTTAATGCTTTTCACCCTAAACACTTGATTGCATTGAGTGACGTCTTAGTGAGGGTGTAAAGAGATATGCTTTGATTTCAGTGAGATTGTTGATATGATTACTATTAATATTGCTTAGGAAGTTAATTTTATGATAGCTTGACTCCAATTGCATGTTAATTTGATTCAATAGGATATGATGATGTATAGTATGAATGGACATATTGAGGTTGATGATGGATTGATGTTGTAGATTTATAATTTTGATTATGGTTTGTTTGAGGACAAGCAAAAGATTAAGTTTGGGGATGTTTGATAGATAGATATTTGACTATATTTTTATACCCACATTTAATATATTTTGCTTGATATATTATACTTTTATTATATATTTGGTACTTAATGCCTTCCAAGTGTGTATACAGCTTATAATTGCCTTCACAAACTTAAAGGAGAATAATTCGGACAAAAACATGACATGAAACAAAGATTTGACGCACAAAAGTGGTGCAAAATTGTGCACATCTCCCAAGTTATGTAGTTTCATGATTTTCAGAGAATTTAGTGATGCACAGTCTGATGCTTGACCGTGCATCTTCCAAAACTCTAAATTTTGCTGTAAAAAGACAGTTTTGGGGGTAAATGAAGAAGAGCAGGCGTTAGGAGGTGATTCTAGATGTAGAGGTCAATCTCAAGGGTGATTTTGGTTCAGGGAAGTGGAAAAAATGAAGAAATCATTGAAAGATCCATCAAAATGCAAGATTAAATCTCTACATTGCAAAAATACTCGATAGAGGACAATCAGGGAGATTTAGAATTATGATCCCATTTTTTTCAATTCATTTTTCTTTCAGTGTATGTTTGATTTCGTGTTTGATAATACATAACTAAACATCTTTTTGGTATTTATGTTAGATGAACCCTATGTTAATAATTTGATATGATTTGATTCTTTATTGATGCAATTGGTTTGATTGATTATTATGATCTGATTACGTGTTTTATTTATGTTCTAAGAAACTTGGGTATATTAGATCATAATCTGATTTCATGCATGGAGATTGAGAAATCCTAGGTTTTAATGGATCTACAATAATTGGAAGGAATTGATTACAACCCTAGAGATAGGATGACATAAATCTTTCAAATTAGGGTCAAACCTAATAAAGAGATTCACAAATTTGTAAAGCATTCCTATAACCTTTAACATGAGTAATTCAGTTGAAAACCTTAGGATTATTTATTAGTAGACTCAAGGTCAGCTACCAACATACCATAGGAATCTTCACGGTCCAATACATCAATAAAACAATTACATAATAAAAGATCAATCTGTTAAGGGTTTTAGGGGGATTTGAAACCTAGACATTAATTATCGGTAACGATAAATTTCTAATTGCTCCCTTATTTCTCTGTTCTTAATTGCTACCTATTTTATTTTGCTTGATTTAGTTTTTTTTATTAAATCCAAAATCAATCTGTAGGCTAGATGATAGGAAAAAGAAAGTATTAGTAATCACTGTCTTCGTGGGATCGACTCATACTTGCTAGTACTAGCTATAGCTACGCTGTGCACTTGCGATTTTTACAATATTGACTAACTCATGAAATAAGTCAATAAGAAACTATAAGAAGCAGGGAAATTCTAGAGAACCTTTGTGAAACACAACCTATGATTAATGACAAGGAGAAAAATTATAACAGTTAGTTAAAGTTGAAAGAGGTAACCCCTAAATCTTTAGCTCCTAATGTTCTTACATTGAACTTAGATAGGAATAGTATAAATGACAATAATGAAGAAGAATTTCAAAATATTAAGGGGAGGAAATCTTAAAGAGGTAGTTAGAGTAAGAGCTTTAGAGGTAAAGATATATCTATATGAATATTATTTCTTAAAATGTACATGATCTAAAATACACTCATAAGCTTCAAGCTTTAAGGAATTGTGTATTTAAGGAGAAACCTGTGTGATCTTAGGTCTTTTGGAAACTAAGATTAGGTAAGAAGACTTGAATAAGTTGGGAAGATTGGGCCACACTTTATCTCTAATCGTCAATATCATTATTATAAAAGAATAATTATTGGTTATAACTAGATTTGTGGAGATTGAATAGTTGGAAGCTTATAAGAAAGTCATTCATATTTATTTTATTTCATCCAGGAAAAAGTCAGAGTGTATACATGTATTCTTTATGGTTTCAATCTTTCCTTTCAAAGGAAAATGTTTTAAGATGGTTTAAGGAGAACACAAGGGAGATGTTTGGGACCTTGGTTAATATATAGGGACTTCAACTCCATTTTGTATAGGTTTAAAGTTGATGGCCACTATAACTCAAGAAATTTATTTAAGGATCTTAAGGAATGTTTAGAGAACTTGGGTGTTTCTAACCTAAAGTAAAAAGGCCATAGATATATTTGGAGTAACAAACAAATTGCAAGCAGGTTCCTTAGGAAAAAGTTTGATATAACTTTGGTTAATATTAATTGGTTGACATAATTTCCTAAAAGTAAATCATGCTTTATGGATCCCCTTTTTTCCTCATATCACACCCTTATAAAAATTAATGAGATCTTCTAAAAGACGAGTAAAGAAGTCCATTTTGATTTAGTAACTTTTTAGCTTATGATGTTGGATTTTAGGGGGCTATAAAAGAGGCATGAAAGTTGAGAAAAATGGAGCTAAGTAATATACTGTGTGCAAATACTGAAGTGTAATAAACAAGAGTTCAAAAGCTCAACTCTAAAAAGGTTTCTAAGACTAAGTAAGTGGTTACTACTACTAAAAAAAGTTGCATTGCATTCAGCAGAACATCTATATCAATTTGGGGAATAATGAATTACTTTTGAAGGAAAAAAAAGCTCTAAAGGATTACTAGCAAGTAATGGAAGGTTACTCTTCGCTCTTAAAGTAAGGGGCAAGAGTCATCTGGATAAGGAAAGGGGACATATGCATTAAATTCTTCTTTAATACTGTTATAGCTAAAAGAAACTCAAACATAATCTATGTTATTATAACTCTATATGGCGAATTGATATCTAAGATGAGCATATGAATAAAGCAGTAAATTTATTTTGAGCTTACTATTCGATTTCAATTACTAACTCTTATGTTCAAACTCTCAGTTCATTCATGAAAAGTAAAATTACCAATGTCAAAGCTGAAACACTTATCAAACCTATGAATCATTTGAAATAGAGAAAATGATATCCAAATGAATAGGTAAAAGGCCTATGGGCTAGATGGATTAAATGGTTTCTTCTCCCAAAAGGCTTGGCCTCATATTAGGAACACGGTTCTAAAGGTAGTTCAAGAATTTTTTACCAAACATATCCTTCTTAAAGAAATCAGTAAGACCTTCTTATACTTAGCCCACAAGTCTCTAAACCATTTGTCCTTTAGAGAATTAAGGCATATAACTTGCTCCAGCATCCTTTAAAAAGTAATTTTTAAGGTCCTGACTAATAAAATGAAGGCAATTCTTAAATTGGTGTTAAATAATAATCAAAGAGCTTTTATAGAGGGAAGACAAATTAGGGATAACATTCTCATTGCTTAGGAGTTATTATAGGGTTATATAATGAAGATTTCCCTATAAAGTTGTTTAATCAAGGTGGATTTTAATAAAGCCTTCAATTACATAAATTGGGAGTTTGTACTATATCTTCTAGATGTGTTTAGTTCCCAAAGTGTCTGTGACACCTTGATTAAAGCTTGCATTTCTTCAACCTCCTCTAGTGTACTAGTAACTAGAGTAGAATTTGGGCCATTTAAGTAAGCTAAACGGCTCAAACAGGGAGACCCCTATCTTTATACCTTTTTATTTTGTGTATAAAGATTTAACCTAATTACTAAAGCATAATGACTGAGTGAACCCTGAGTTTAGATTTCATTTTAAAAGAGAGAAGATTTCTATGATCAATATGCATTTTTTATTATTTATTATGATTAAGTAGAGCTCACCTTAAATCAGTTATGGTTTCAATTGAAACCTTGAAGTAGTTTAAGAACTTATTTGATTTGGATATAAACTACGATAAGAGTCCCTTCATACTCTCAGTCAATGTCAGTCGTTTAGTTGACAGAATTTTTCTCTTAACAGATATGGCTAAAAAACATCATTTCTTGATGTAATTAGGTTTACCTTTAATAACTACAAGATTGCATTTTAAGGATTGCTTCCTTTTGGTTGAAAAATATAAAAGAGGCTTAGTTTTTAGGCTAATAAAGCTCTATCCTTAATCAAAGCTATATTAAATTTAATGCATATTTATTGGAGCTCATACATGTTTCTTCTAAAAGCTTAATCAAAACTATTAAAGGGTTGATTAAGAAGTTCTTGGGGG
>JAOTAX010000198.1:26056400-26073813 GCA_025629825.1 Erythroxylum guanchezii | reverse complement strand
AAAAACAGTGTTTGCTCTTCTTCCCTACTCTTTGCATTTGATTTTGATTAAATTGGTTTTGTGTGAATTAACTTCTGGTTTTATTGTAGAATTAATTGAAAAGCTTTAAAGATCTATTCAACCCCCCCTTCTAGATCGTTTACAACTATTTTTCCTACACTCGCCTTAGATATATCATTTACATGGGCACTTAACCATATCCCTGCATTAAAAGGTTTAACATGCACCATACACCATAAAACAAATAATTCAGCTTTAGAAACAAACTCATTGTTATCTCCTCTATCAAATATTGTAAAATTTAAAAATCAACAGATATAGCAAAGGGTAGGGTCTACTAATATAGATGATTTGGACTGATTTGGAGAAAATACTTTTCTACTATTGGTTACTTGGGTCCAAATTTATCTAGCCTGAAAATCCTCATGATAACCAAATAAATCACTATTTGGAAATCCAAAAACATAATTTAGCATATCCAAAGTGATTACATGAGGTTTATTCAACAATCAAAAATTTAAACTACCCACTGTATCCTTAGCAGTAGTTTCATTGGCTACTTCTAAAGAAATCAGAAACGCTAAAGTCAATTTTGTATATGAATTTTTCTTAAATTTAGAAAATTTATCCCAACCTATGTTTCACAACAATTAATGAACCCTATCAATAATTCCTAACTCATCAATTACTCTAGAATCTAAAAGTCTATTAAGAATAATCTAACGTTCTTTAAAAATTATGTACCTTTGGTTGTGTTATATTGTTTGAAATTGTAAGCATGTGATATTTGGATCTGGTATGTGGTCATCGCGTGGATGAGAAGATGAAACCTGTGGGTATCTCATCTATGGACCCATAGCTTGGAGAAGTTTTGCGTGGGTGGTGCATTGTGCAGAGGGGTTATTAACGATATGGAGCCTCGATGGAGGAGGTGTTGAGTGGGGAAGTGGAGAATTGCTGTGCGGAAGAACAAGAAAAATAAAAGAATAAGGCTGGAAAAACCCTTTTAAAAGAATGAGTCGCACCTATGAGCCTTATTGCATAAACATAATAAAGTTTTTTAATTTTAAGCTAAGAGTCACACTCGTGAGTTGTGTTTCCCAACTTCTAAACTTTTTTTGAAATTCTCCATAGTTTCTTGTATGATTCCAAGTCCGTATACACAAAGAAAATAGATTAAGTCAAGATTCACTTGAAAGGAATAACAAACAAATAATTGAGAAAAACAAAACATAAATTAAATGGGTTGCCTCCCATGTAGCACGTCTTGTAGTTGGACGCCTCACTATTTATGCACTAAGTGGGTCTCTCAAAGTGATTAATTCTACTGTTTTCTTCTCAATTGCTACTTCCCATTATGGTTTTAGTCGATCGCAATTAAGTTTAAAGTTTTCCTTTGTTCTTGGATTTTTCAGTTCCACAACTCCATACTGAAAAACCTTTATTACTTCGAATGACCCATTCCACCTTGATTTCAATTTTATTGCAAACAAGAATTATATAATAGAACTTTCATCCTAAGCTATAGATACTTACCTAGAAGACCTTTATCATGAAGGTGTTTTGTTCGCTCCTTATAGATTTTTGAATTCTCATAAGCCTCAGTCTAGAGCTCATCCAATTATGATATTTGAAGAAAACTCTCCCTTCCTCCATCATCTAGGTTCATGTTCATTGTCTTGATTACCCACAGTGCTTTGTGCTCAACCTCTACGACCAAATGGCAAGCCTTCCCAAAAACTAACCTATAAGGACTCATCCTTAAGATAGTTTTGTAAGCTGTTCGATATGTCCGTAGTGTATGATTTAACATTGTTGACCAATCCTTCCTTGATCGATGCATAGTCTTTTCCAAAATCCCCTTAATTTTCTTGTTACTTGTTTTCAATTGCCTAGATGTTTGTGGATGGTATGGATCGCCACCTTGTGGGTGATTGCGTATTTCCGAATAAGCTTTTCAAAAAGCTTATTACAGAAAAGACTTCCTCCATTGCTTATAGTTGCTCATGGAATCCTGAACCTGCTAAGAATATTTTCCTTCATAGATTTACCAACAACATTAGCATCATTAGTTCGGGCAGGTATTGCTTTTACCCATTTAGACAAGTAATCAACTGCAATAAGTATATACTTAAATCCAAAAGATTTAGAAAAATGGCCCATAAAATCAATTACCTAAATATACTTAAATCCAAAAGATTTAGAAAAAGGGCCCATAAAATCAATTACCTAAACATCAAATAATTAAATAATCAATTGGTTAGTTAGTGGCATTTCATTTCTTTAACTTATATTTCCAGTTCGTTGACATTTATCACATTTTAAGCAGAAGAAATGAGCATCCTTGAACAAAGTAGGCCAATACAAACTGCTTTGAAGAACCTTAGAAATAGTTTTTTGCCTTCTAAAATAGCCTCCACAGTGGAGTTCATGACAAAAGGTTAAGACACTTACCTACCCTTCCTCTAGAATGCACCTTCGAATGATTTCATCCTTGCAAATTCGATAGAGGTATGGATCATCCCAAAAGTATTACCTGCTCAGATGAAGAAATATTTTCCTATCCTAAAAGTTATGTTAGGTCTCAAAATGCCACAAGCAAGATAATTCACATAGTTAGCGTACCAAGGTACTTTACTAATAGCAAATAACTGCTCATCAGGAAAGTTCTCAGCAATTGCATACTTTCTTTGTTGTTCAAGAGGTTCTCCCAAAAAAATGATTTGCAACAGCATTATAACTCCCTTTTTTTATCTTTTATTTCCACATCAAACTATTGCAACAACAAAATCCGTCTAATTAATCGTGGTTTTGCATGCGTTTTGGTCAAAAGATATCTAAAACTTGCATGATCAAAATAGATTATAACCTTTTGACCCTAAAAATAAGATCTGAATTTTTCCAATGCAAAAATCACCACTAACAATTCTTTTTTAGTGGTTGTGTAATTTACTTATGCATCACTCAAAGTTAGGCTGGCATAAAAAATTACATGTAAAGATTTCTCAACTTTTTAGCCCAAAACAACTCCCACAGCAAAATCGGAAGCATCACACATAAGTTTAGAAGGTTTTACCAAATTGGATGAGGCATTGATGTTGTTCAACTTTCTGGTTAATACCGCTATCTACGCCTGTATGGCTAAAGCTGACTTTGTTTCCATGATTCCTTTTTTTTTTAATTTACATTGTATGGTCTATTTATGTTAGTTAACCACATATAGTTGTTAGTGGCCATATCCTCAATTAGATTGTATGTAGCATCAATGGTTTTTCTCATCAACGAGCCTTCGGTTGCTGCATTAATTCCATTATAAAATGTATATAATAACAACTCTCTTGTCAAGTAATGATGAGGACAACTTCTCTATAGCTCCTTGAATCTCTCCATGCCTCAGAGAGTGATTCTCCGTCATACTACTGAAAGGTTGTGATCTCCTTGACAATCTAAGTCATCTTTGTTAATGGAAAGTATTTGGATAGGAAAGCTTGCACTAACTAGTCCTATATAGTTACCTGCTCTAGATTAGGAGAATTTAGCCATGCCTTTCCTCAATCTTTCAATGTGAAGGGAAAAAGCCTTATCTTTGCTGCCTCCTCGGATAATCCATTATACCTAAATGTATTGCAAATTTTCAAAAAAATTAGCAAGGTGAGCATGTGGATCCTTATGTGGTAAACCATATAACTAAACAATAGTTTGCAAAATATTCAATAAAGCAGGCTTGATTTCAAAATTATTTTCATTAATAAGCGACCTAGCGATCCTTTTTTGGTTTAGATTAAACCCGGGCCGTATTAAATCCATTAATGTTCTTTGGTCACTGCCTTCATCTCCTTTATCCTCCATTATCTTTTCGATTTCATCTTGACACCTTGCTTTTCTTAATTCCCTTTCAAACTTAGTGATGTCAAGTTTGCTTAATCTGCTCTCATTTCTGAAACTTCTTCTGTCCATACACTTGATACAAACACGAAAAGAGTATCAAATAAAAATAAAAAGAAAGCTCAAATCAAAATAATTCAAATCACAATTGACTAACAATGGTGCTAAAAACTTGATGACTACTTTGTGTTTAGCTCAAAGTTTTAAAATTAATTGAAGTTGTTATACCATAAGTATACGACTCTATTAAATAGTATACTAAGGTATCGTTCCCTTAAGGATTAGTTAGTCACATTATAATTCAAATTGACTTTTGTTTAGGTAAACCAAATAATGAGAGATTGAAATTGCAAATTTTCATAATTTAAAGGCTTACAAACACACTTCAAAATGTCACAAAAATAAGAACACAATTTGGTTTAGAGAATCAAATTATAAAGGTTAGGGTCATTCTCTCTATACTATGTAATCCCTCACTTTGGTAATGTAATCATGCTTAGTCCTAGGAATTCTAATGTATTGGCCCTTTCTCAATAACCAAACCAATTAAGCCTAAAATAATCATTAAAATTTAGTATGTGATCTCTCAACCTAAACACTTTACTTAATCGCTAAATGGACATGAAGTAACATATTGGACAGTCATCAAAACATCAAAGATCTCTCTATAAATGTCATGTTAGCTTGATGTGTGAAGTGTTCTCAAGGTTGCCCACTCTCATGGTACATCCAAACTGATTTCCTAGCTCCATTTTTCAATGTATCCAAGGCATATAAAGTCCACACATTATAAGCATTAAAGAAAACCATATATTAAACCAAAGTGAGTTCTTATATAGTTATGGTAAGAACAACCCTAAAATCTACTTAGAAATCCATTACAATCATCAACAACATCCTCACAACAACTCCATACATCTTCTCCATATAATAAATAAACAAAAACAAATGAGGGAAGAGAGAATAGAAGGCTTATGAGTTGAAGAATAAAGCTAGAACTTCGTGTGGCAACTTTGAGATCTCTTGAAATCACTTGATTCACCTTAAAATTCCACCAAAAAAATGTGCCTATCTTCCTCCTTTTTGTGTGATGCATGATCCTCTACCTTTCTAGAGTTTAAAATTGGGTTTTTATACCCCTTTTGGGTGCTTAAACCGACTTAGGATGGATGTGGTGCAAGTTGGAATTGCCAGCTGCAAAATTCCAGCTTCTACCTAGAAAATTCTACCTTTCTCCTTTGAAACCTAAAACAAGTCCACATTCAAGTAACTTAATAATCAACAAAAATAAGATCCAAATCCTACCCAAACATTAACATATAGCACATCAAAACACATGAAAAAGCATGTAAAACCTAAGCTTAAAAACCTTCATTTATAACCTAACATGCAATTTGCCATATATAATCATATACACATGCAAGTTATATGAAAATAACATAAAAACCTAGGCTAAAAATCCGAGTATGTATACTAAACATACACATTATCACATAAAATTAATTGGACAATCATATAACAAATATCACTTATCATATTCCTTGATCAAAATCGTGGCCTTTGAATGTTGCTCACATCCTAAAATTGCTTAAAAATTTGACTCTCTCTTTTTTACCTCTATATACATCCTTTTATATTAAAATATAGGATTTCTCAAATATACACCGTCACTTACATGGGCATGTAGGAGACTAGGTATAATCAAGAACACCTAAATTGATGCATGTAACCTTATTAGGAATGTTGATACTCTATTTGAAATATTTGATAAAGTTGTGAATGAAGTTGGGCTAGAAAATATTGTTCAATTCATTACTAACAATGATTCCATTTATAAAATGGCTAAAAGAAGATTGCAAAGCAAGTATAATTTTTTTTTATTGGACTTCTTGTGTTATACATGACATTAACTTGGTGTTGAAAAATAGAGCAAATGCTAGATACTTTCCTATTATTGATGAAACTGTGCAGAAACCAAAAAAGGTGACTAAGTTCATCTACAATTATGCATGGGTCTTGAATTTAATGAGAAAGAATTTCACTAATGATAGGAATTTGTAGTGTTTTGCTATTACAAGATTTACAACGAATTTCTTATCACTTTAGTGTTTTCTTATGATGAAGAAAGAGTTGAGACAAATATTTACAAGTAATAAGTAGGTTGCTTCTCAGCATGCTAGGTCTAATGCAGGATTGGAGGTTTATAAAATTACACTTAAAGATAATGAATTTTGGTCCCAATGTCAATTTATCATCTGAGTGTGTGATCCTTTAGTGAGGGTACTTTGTCTGGACTGATAGTGATGAGAAGAACAATAGGTTTTTTTATGATTTCATAAAGAGGGCGAAGGAAGCAATCAAGGCTAATATCAAAAATAGGTCTTCTTTGTACACATCTTATCTTACAGTCGTCAATAAGAGATCAGAAAGGCAACTTTACTTTCTATTGTTTGCAGCTGGAGAAATTTTGAATCTTAATGTCTATTTCAGACCAAGTTTTACAAAGAAAGCTAAAGTTAATTAGGTAATGCTATTAATTATTATAACATTTGTTGCCCATAAGATGATGCAAGATTTTTTAAGCTCATAAATGGAGATTTGTAAGGATCCTTTTGGTGATTTTGGGATGTAAATTGCTATTTGTTAAAGAGACAAACTTAATCTAAGTATATATATTTTTTCACTTTTTATACTTATTGAAAATTAATCACCATATTATTTTGTTTATAATGCTACTTTTGTTGTTTTATGGTTGCTTGGTGGAATCAATTCTGAAGTGATGTTCCAGAATTGCAAAGTTCTTTTCACACCCTACTGTACTCCAACAGGGTGTGAAAAGAATTGGAACACATTTGAATTCATCCATTTTAAAAAAGGAATATAATAGAGCACAAAAGATTGAATGACTTAGTTTTTGCTCAATACAATTTGAAGTTTCAAGAAAGGTGAGTTATTATCATTATTAAGTTAGATATAATTTCTTATAATTTTAATTAATTTAATTTTATTATTTAATAAGACTCTTAATAGAACAAATAGTTCTGTAGATTCAATTTGCCTTGATCATATCGATATTTTGGTAGATTAAGTTTATGAGGAATCAAATTTGATAGATAAAAGTGTCTTGGAAGATAATATTGAATGGATTGACATGCCATTTGGTGCAATGAATTCGAATGATGGTGATAATGAACCTTCTTTTAATGATGATGATTTTGTACTAAATAAGAATTGAGGTCAATACAATTTGAGTGGGTATTAGATTGAATAAAGTTCTAGGTTTTTGTTCTCCTCTTTTTTTTTTTAATTTCACTTATATTTGATATATATTTTAAATTCTACATATGCAATATAATTGTAAATATTTTTTGTTTTAGGTTTCACTTCTAGTCAATTCTTTGACACAAACTCTTATTGTAAATTGTAATTGTTAGAGAATCATAAAAATTTATTATTCTTTTTATTTAATGTCTTATGTAATTCTTATTTATTATATGATAAAATTATAATATTTTAAATAATTTGCATTTTTAATTTTATATTTGTATGATGATAAATAATCTTTTTCATATTAATTATGAGTATTATTTATATGTAAAATATGTGAAAAATAATGTTAATAAAAATAATTTAAATTATTGTTATTGTAAATTTTATTATTATGAATTTTGATAATATGATTAAATTTTACAATATAATATATTAAAGTACCATTTTGAAATTTTAAAAATTTTAAAGACTGTTTTATAAATTTAAAAAATTACTTATTAATACCGATACAGTACCAAACTATAAATTGGGTACCAATGCCATTACATAAATAATAATATTGGGTAGGACCTACGTGGATTATGTTATGTAGGTGTATGTTTCTCAAAAAAGACGAGTTTATTTACGTTTATAATTTCTTTTAAATTGTTGGGTAAAAAAAGAATAGAGAGAGAGAGGAAAGGCGCTAGAGATTTATGGAGCGACACAGTGGTGAGTGAAATGTGGGATACGAATATGGAATATTAAAAATAATGATAATATGTAAAAATTGATTGGATCAGAGGAAAAAGGAATAGACAGAAATGGAGAGGAGCAATTCATCAGAGGGGGAGGCGACGGCGGAGATAGAAGAGGAAGTGGGAAGATTGGTGGAACAGGCGAGGGAGCTTCAGGAATCAGCAGCTTCTCTGTTCTCAAAGTATTCCGTCGAAGAACAATCTCTTCGACAACGCGCGCTCTCTCTCGATTCTTCTATCCGCCGTTGTCATTCTCTTATTTGCTCCAATAAACTTCTCCATCCTAAGTTTGCTCGTAAGGCAAGGGAATTTCTTTTTTATTGTTGTTAAGTTTAATCGTCTTTCAGCTACTTCTCGTCCTCAGCACGTTTGATTTCTTATTGTTTAATTCGTCACTATGTTTAGCTGGAAGAAGATTTACAGAGAGCCAGATGTCTTATGGTCGATGGAGACGCTTCTGCTTTTCTTCCGTCCAAGGCTCAAGGTCTATTTCAGTTACTCTCTCTCTCTCTCTCTCTCTCTCGCTATGTTTATATATTAAAAGGGAATTGCCGTTTGGATGATTGGGGTATTTTATGTGTACATGCAGGTAGGTTCCTGAGAATGTTTCTAGGTCCAATTAATGTGCGTGCTACTCGAAAAGACGTGCAACTCAAGGTCAAAGAAGAATACAACAGTTACAGGGTGCATACACGCTTCTCCACTTCCCTAAAAGGCTACGTTTTTATATTATGAATATAAGATAATTTCAATTCCATTGGTAGCAACTTGCTTTCAAAAATCATCATAATAAAAAGGACTCTTCATAGCTGACCTGCTTTTGATCATGTGCTGTGTGGTTGGAGCAGGATAGAACCGCGCTTCTTTTTCTTCTTTTCCCATCAGTTTTGCTCATCCTTAGGTCCTCGGTCTGGGGTGGGTGCTTGCCTGCATTTCCAGTTCAATTGTACCAGGTAATTTGCTCTGGTTCGAGAGTCTTGCTCTTATTCATTCTTTCTGCTTCATGGTCCATTCACCTGCTGTGCATTCCTTATCTTTGCGCTCAATTTCACCTTAATGCTATATTCATGTGGAAGTTTTAATATCTATGATTATTACTTTGTTAGGCTTGGCTTCTATTCCTCTATACTGGCTTGGCTTTGCGGGAAAACATACTAAGAGCCAATGGAAGTGACATTCGTCCATGGTAATTTCTAATCAGATTCCTTCTCTTTCTGAACTCAAGCTATTTTTCTGTTTATTGGTCTCAACTAATACAAACAAGTAAATACAATGAGATGCGTTATGAGCTAATTGAACCTATTCTGTACGTAGTTCTTAAAGCTTGAGCAGGATGCTTGATGTGACAGCATAGTTCCCATAGTTTTCATTATTGGAAGTCTTTATTAGTACGAGCTATTGGGCATTAAAATGTTTGGTTGAACTAGAGCATGCAATGGACACTTGAACTCCTTGATGCATTCAAAACCTCCAGTATTGTTATAAAGTCATTTACCTGTATTGAAGTAGTAGAGAGTATCTTTAACTAAAATTAATAACGTTGTGTTAATTTGTCAGAAATGCAACAGAGTATTATGCTTTCTAGTGAAATAGATGGTTGGTTGTTTGTATAATTAATGGGATTTGAGAAATTCCATGTTATATAATTTAGTCTCAGACAAGTCTAGCACTTTCCCCAATATTTGTTGGTCTTTGTATCTTAACCTGCAAAAGAGACAACACTTGATTGCTGTTTCTTAGTTCCTGGTGATTGGTAGTTTCTTTTGTTAATCTGTAATCATGGATGGTCTACTTTATCCAGATAGTCTGTTCTGCAACTGGGGGGATAAACATGATCTGATGGGTGTGTCAGATTTTTTAGCTGCAGTTGGCTCACTAAGCTTGTGCTCCTTTTGAGTGGGGTTTGTTCTTGTATATTACTTCAAGAAGAGGATCAGGTACCAACAGATCGCTCAAAGAGGGACAGTTTAAAATTCTGGAAAACAGAAGATTCTCACAAAAGAAAGCTGATCTATTAAAATCATAAAACATATTAGGATGGTAGTCTGAATTCAGGAATAGGATACACTTCATTTAGATCATTGTTTAGACCCACATGAAACTTTGTCTCTCTCTCTCTCATTATCTTTTTATTTCTCAAATCCATGCATAATCTGCATGATGCAAATGCATATACACTGCAGTTCATTGTCAGCCTGAAGGTTATCCATTTTCATTTTTGGTATATTCAATTAACAACTTTGTGAAACACAATTATCTACTTTCATTTGTTTCTCTTCTTGCATATTATATTTGAACATCACTTGAACAGTGGTTGCAGACAAAAGGTTGATGGCATAAAACCATATTTGTGATCTATATGATACCCTCAATTTACACATTTGGGTTTTGACTCTGCTTCCACTTTAGTCCTCTGTGCCATTGTCTTAGGCTTCTCGTTTTCTTTTAACTTTTATTTGATGGGGAGTGGGATCAGGGGTGGCTGCTTGCCGGTTGTTTGTGGTGGTGGATGGTGGCTCTTGTTGGGGGAAAACTGAAAAGATCTCTTTTCCTTCCTTTAATTAATTTTCCTTATGAATCAGAATCAACAAGAATGTGGTACTTGCATTAAAATGCATGGGAGTGCAACGGCACAAGAATTTTCAGCAGACGTATTTGATGCCTTTTGCAGGTGGATATACCATCACTATTGTGCTATGCTTATGGCTCTTGTTAGCCTTACATGGGAGATAAAAGGACAACCAAATTGTACTCAGAAGCAGGTTATTCTTCTTATTCTCTGGCAAGTTAATTTTCTTTATGTATGTACAAGGACTACTTAGTGTCTATTGAAGGCCAACTTGAATCTCTACAGAGGGGGGTGCAACTGTTTTTGCAATGGGCTATGATGCAAGGAGTAGCTATGCTTCTTCAGAATCGATATCAACGACAGAGACTCTATACTCGCATTGCATTGGGAAAGGTGGCATTTAACTCTTATTTATCATGCAACAGTCTTTGGCTCCTTTTGTTATTGCTTAGATACGTCCTGTTTTTTGTATAAGTGCAAGAGTTGATTGGTGACCACTCAGAGTTTATGCATTTCGTCCACCTTTTCTGATGCGAGTTTTTTACTGCATCTAACATTAAGAGGTTTTACTTAATGAATATGGTTTTTATCTACTGTTATTTAAGGCCAAAAGAATGGATGTTGTCTGGGGAGAGACAGCTGGCGTGGATGGTCAATTGTGGCTATTATGCCCCATCCTCTTCATTTTGCAGGTGATTTGAACTAACTCATAACAGCAGTCTAAATTTAGAAATGGAACAGTGACCTCCTCGTAGCATTCTACTAAGCTTGTGTATCTGTCGGAGTCTGCTGCCTCTAGTTTGTAACATAGTTCATTTTATTTGTATAACATGTAATTGTTTAAATAAAAATTGCAACTGAAGGTTGCCTTGTCCATTGTATTCCTGTCCACAGAAGTTATAGTGTACATCAAGAAAACGCTCTTCAGAATAATATTCTCATGATCATAAACTTCGTCCAGGTTAATTTAAGTACAAGGTTTTCTAGCAAGCGAATGATAGTGTGCTGTCACGTTTGTCTTTTTGATTCTTTGTCATAGCAATGAGGTTTAGTTAGTTTGTTGACCATTTATTGATCCTGAATTTGATTTTAGGGCTTCGAGGCATATGTTGGTCTACAGTTGCTTAGGACTGCATTTGTCGGGGTTGTCTCTGAGTGGCAGGTACCTTAAGATTATATCTTTCTCTTGTCCTGCTTTGAGAGATCTTTTGATTTGTATAAAACAGAAATATAATCAACCAACAAGAGGCTGCAAATGAAAACTGTTTTTGGCAGGTTATTCTCTGTGGGATGCTTTTGGTATTAATGGCTGTTGGGAACTTCTTGAATACTGTTCAGACACTGATGGCAAAGTCGAGGTTTAAAGCCAAAATGAAAAGAAGTAAGAGCAAGCCAGAACTGGACTAAAAGTATCCATGATTTGGACCATTCAACATTTTAGTTTCTCAATTTTGGATGTTTCTCTGATCTCGCATGCCTGCTTTCATGACGCTGAGGCAATGGGAATTTGTTGTTCTGAGTTTCATTTTGATGAAAACTTGCCTTCTGTAGGTGATATATTCACTCACCCTATCTCGATGTCTGCAGTGCCTATCAAAATCTTATGCTGTGTGTTTGTCTAATGTTTTCTCATGGTTTGTGGCGGAGATCTCAATTTCAGTGCTGTGCATATTAAATATGCTCATTGAATGGATTAAGCCGTTGGAATGATGTATCTTTGCTTTGTAAAGTTGGAGAAGTTATGACCTGTGCATGTAAAATCTGTCCGCTTCTAAAGAGTGAGTTGAAATTGTTGAATAATATTTTTTGTAAAATTTTTTTCCTAACAGAGATGAAGTTCCTCGCAATTCTTTTTTGGTGCATGAGATCTTATTTAAAATGACGAATAATAAGGGAACGGTCGACTTGCTTTCGATCGTGAGACTCAATGCAGAACAGAGAACCAAATAGATAAGCAGTAACATCCGGTATAGGCAAATACATATTCAAGTTTTTTAAGGTGCCAAAGCTGCAATCTTTAATCCATACTTTGTGCCAAGTTGGGCATTCTGTGAACTCCTGCATATGTCTGTCAAATCATGGCACAAAAGCAATCTTTAAATCCATACTTTGTAACAAGTTGGGCATTCTTTGAACTCCTGCATGTCTTTCAAATCATGGAACAAAAGCAATCTTTAAATCCATACTTTGAACCAGGTTGGGCATTCTTTGATCTCCTGCATGTCTTTCAAATCATGGAACAAAAGCAATCTTTAAATCCATACTTTGTACCAAGTTAGGCATTCTTTGAACTCCTGCATGTCTTTCAAATCATGGTACTTTGTTCTCTTTAAATAATGTCAATTATCTTTAAAATAATATTAATAAGGCAAGTTTTAAGAGTGTTTGAATAATATGCTACTTTTTAATTTACAGCCACTCTACGTACCTCATCCTCACCATGCTTAATTTTGCTTTGCGGAGACTTCATTTACCGCAATTGTGCCTCTGATTGAGATTTCAGTCATAATCAATTTTATGATTAAGACACCAATTGTTATATATAATTAATAAATTTAAAATTAATTATAAGAATACGATAAGTAACATTTATTAATCATCTTTAAAATTAAATTCAAATTGAATATTATTTTAATATAAATAATGATGTGTAAATATGATAAATCAATAAAACATAAAATTTATAATAAAAATAGTCAAATTTAATTACTTATATAAAATAGTTTATAAGTAAAAATAAGATTGTGCAACTTAGATAGGTCCGTAGGAAGAGCTAACCTATATGCCGCTAGTCCAATTCTACCAAGGATTTTATACGGACTTATAAATCTCGGACTAAGTTTTCCCTTTTTTTTCAAATTTTAACACCTTTCTCTAGGGCAAAACTTTTAAGAAAACTTTGTCATCAACCATATATTCAATATCTTTCTACTTCAAGTCAGCATATGATTTCTGTCTATCACTTGTAGCCTTCAACCATTGTTGAATAACCCTCACTTTCTCTTCTTTGTCTTTGACTATGTCAGGCCCATCATCTTGTTCTCAGCCAATTTCATCCAATAAATTGGGGTTTTACATTTTCTACCATATAATGCTTTATATGGTGCCATGCCTATACTAGACTGATAACTATTGTTGTAGGCAAATTCTATCAAAGGAATGTACCTATCCTAATTGGCTAGAAATTCTATAACACATGCTCTAAGCATGTCTTCTAGCACCTTTATAACTCTCTCAGATTGCCCATCTGTTTGTGGGTGAAAGGTTGTGTTGAGGCCCAGCCAAGTACCCAAAGTTGCTTGCAAGCTTTTCCAAAATCTTGATATAAACCGTGAGTCTCGGTAAAAAACAATTGACAATGGCACTCTATGTAGCCAAACGATCTTATTCACATACAACTCAAATAATCGATCCATAGAATAGTCAGGTCATACACGTACAACGTGAGTTGATTTGGTGAGCCTATCTACTATAACCCACATTATATCATGCTTTCTCTGTGTGTGGGGTAGGCCTATAACAAAGTCCATGGTGTTATTATCCCATTTCCACTGTGAAATGGGAATGGGATTTAACAGGCCAGATGGGACTTGACGTTTAACTTTCACCTGTTGACAAGTCAAGCACTTGGACACATAATTTACTACATCACACTTCATTCCTGGCTACCAGTTATGTTGTTTCAAGTTCTGGTACATCTTGTTACCTTTAGGATGCATGGTGAACACAATATTATGGACTTCATGTAATAATTTCTTCTTCAAGTCCTTTACTACTTGTACATGTAATCTACTCTTAAAGTACAGACTTCCTTCATCTTTCACTACAAATTCAGTTTGTTTCCCTTCTTACATTGCTTGTACAATCTGTTGCAACTTGTCATCATCTTTTTGTATATGTACCATCATCTATCTCAAGTCAAGACTCATTTTTAATTGAGCTATGAAAGCTCTATCTAATGCAAATCTCCATCTACTATGTTGTGATGACGGAGCTAAAATATAGTTCATACTCAAAGCATCTGCTACCATATTAGTTTTCCCTAGGTGGTAGTCAACTATGCAATCATAGTCTTTAAACAATTCTAGCTAATGCTGATGCCTCAAATTTAGCTCCTTCTATGTAAGTAGGTATTTGAGACTCTTATGATTTGTGTAGACTCTACATCTTTTCCTATATAAATAGTGTTGCCTGATTCAAGGCAAATATTACTACTGCCAATTCTAAATCATGTGTAGGGTAATTCTGTTCATGTGGTTTTAACTGTCTTGAGGCATAAGCTACCACTTTCCCATCTTGCATCAGTACACAACCCAAACCATTCCTAGAAGCATCACTTTAAATGGCATACTCTTTGCATGGAGTTGGTTGTGTCAACATTGGAGCTTCAATGAGCATCTTCTTTAACTGCTCAAAAATAGTTTAACATCTATCTTTCCATTCAAATTTTGTACCTCTCTGAAGTAACTTTATGATTGGAGAAGCAATTACTAAGAATCACTTGACAAAGTGTCGATAATAACTAGCTAAACCAAGAAAACTTCTTACTTTTGTCACATTCCAATGAGGTTTCCAATTGACAACTGCCTCAATTTTACTGGGATCTACCCTGATACCTTCTGAAGAGATGACATGCCTGAGGAAAGAAACTTCCTTTAGCCAAAAATCACATTTGCTCAATTTGGCAAATAACTACTTTTCTCTCAAAGTCTGTAGCCCACTTATCCAATGCTAAGAATGTTCCTCATCATTCTTCAAATAGATCAATACATCATCTATAAATACCATAACAAATTGATTTAAGTAAGGTCAAAACACCCTATTCATCAAATCCATGAAAGTAGATGGTGCATTAGTTAGCCCGAAAGGCATCATCAAGAACTCATAGTGGCTATATTGGGTCCTAACTGTAGTCTTTGGAACATCTACATCTTTTACCCGAAGCTAGTAATAACCCGATCATAAATCAATCTTAGAGAACACTCTTGCACCTTTCAATTGATCAAACAAATCTTCTATTATGGGCAATGGATACTTATTCTTTACAGTCACCTTGTTCAACTCTCTATAGTCTATACATATTTGTACGGTGCCATCCTTCTTTCTGACAAAAAGGACTGGTGCTCCCCTCGATGACACAGTGGGCTGGATAAAAACCCTTGTCCTAAAGCTCCTGTAACTAAGTCTTAAACTCTTTTAACTCTGTAGGAGCCACTTTATAAGGTGCCCTAAAAATAGGGATAGTATTAGATAAAATTTCAATAGATAATTCTACCTCTCTCTCAGATGGCAAACCCGGTAATTCTTCTGGAAACACATCAGGAAACTCATTTACTATCGGTGTGTCTTGTAAGTTCACCTTCTCCCTTTTGAATCAAGTATGAAAGCAAAATATGCCTCACAACCTTTTCTAAGAAGTCATCTTGCTTGCATAGCTGATATTACATTAGTCAAAGGACTAGACCGAATATCATGCACCACTATTTTTGAACCATTAGAATCTTTGAACACAACTGTTTTCAACCCACAATTAACTATAGCCTAGTGTTTAGACAACCAATCCATGCTCAAGATCAAGTCAAATTCATGGAGAGGTAGCTTTATCAGATTAGTAGCAAACAGTTTCCCGTATATCCTAAAAAGGCAATCTCTATACACTCTATTCATATATGCAATATGGCCCAATTGACTAACCACACTATCAGCTAACTCCTCATCAACTTCATGAGGTCTCTCCATCTCTACTATCTATGAGAAAATAGGGGCATCTGCATTATGCCAACACAAACACCAAACCATATCACACATTATTAGACTCTTATTGGTTAGAACCACCTAACTCTAATACCATAAAATGTCACACCCCTATACAGAAACTACAACCACCCATACACATGGCAACCAATTTCTTGTACATACATTTGTGGCATACATTTCTATTAGATGCTATACATATACACATTACAAAATTTCACATCACTTAATATGATCATTTACAAGTAGTATTACATCTTTACATTTACATGATAATCCAAAAGAAAACATTACAATGTCCTTCATTACATGTATAATCATCTTTAACAAAACAAAACACATTCCAAAGGTACTTTTACTCCTAGTGGTTGGCATTGGTCGCTGCAAATGTTCCATGTGCCTTTCTTCTATTACTTGGACCTACACAGATTAACACTCATGCTAAGCTTAAAAGTTTAGAATGTCCACTCACAGCAGTCATCTGCCAAGTACACACACATTCATGGAAATCATAAACTTATGTAAACAATGATGGCATATTTAAGCAAATTACATAACGCAAATATGCTTCATCATATTATCTATATACTGAAAATGCACATTTATAAGCCAAATATTGATATTCAAAGCTCATCAATACAAATTATTCATGTTGTCATATTGTATCTCTTATTTATGACTGTTAAATTTCTTTCCTGGTGTTAAGTCTACACATTCCGATAGGTATGGATAACGGGAGCTGCGGATATCTGAAGATATCAAACTAGAGATACCTGAGGGCTTTGAACTATAGATACCCGAAGGTATCGAAATGTGGACACTTAAAGGTATCAAACTGTGGATGACTGAAAGTATCAAATTTTGGAGACATTAGAGTCTCAAAATGAAGACACTAGTGGTGTCAAACAGTAGTAGCTGCATTGTAACCCTATAGGCATGCCTATCTATCCATCGCCAAGATAATGAAGCAAGAACTGTAACATTTTCCTTTAATCTGTAACACCCCCTTACCGTAGGGTACACACCAAGATACCCGGAGGTCATTCCGGTACATAACCTACGATAAGGGCGAGCTACGTTCTATCATTTCATTCACTTCACATGGCATTATTAAAATTTGCTTATAAAACATCAATAGAAACCATAATTTAATTTTTTTTTTGAAACTAACTTTTCCTCATTTCATTTCTTAAAATCA
>JAOTAX010000198.1:26005547-26056300 GCA_025629825.1 Erythroxylum guanchezii | reverse complement strand
CATATTTCGATTATGTTTCCGCACTTTGTTGACTTGATTCGATTCGTTTCCGTGTTCGATTCGTTTCGATTTCGTTGCTCCCGCTATTCGGATTCGTTTTCGCCCACTTTATTTTTCGTTTATCGTCTCGAGGTTGGGTTCCGATAACGGGTCCCAACAAGTTGGTATCAGAGCAAGTTAGGTTTGGTTGAGAGTTGAGCCTCGGGATCGGGACCCAACAAGTTAAGTCAGGATATTAATTTATAAAGATTAATAAAAATGATTATAATAAGCTCAAGAAAATCATTAAAATCATTAACTTCTCCCCCACACTTAAAGTTACACATTGTCCTCAATGTACACAATCTTGGGTTTCGATTATGCATCACATGCGTCACATATTAGAAAATATGCAATGGAAAATAAAATGAAACCCAGAAAATACAGAATCAAACATGTGTTATTAGATGTAGTGAAAAAATGAACTTAAGATGTATACCTTACAAACTCCTTCGTTCTTTGTTGTCTTTTCCTCTTCGAGTTGTCATAAACGACAATGACCAAAGGAGGACATCTCTAATAATATCCATACAAAGAACAAAGCCAGAAACCTCATAGGAAGAATGGCTAGAACCCACACAAATCGCTAGCTTTGTGGTGTGTTCTTTGAGAGAGTATTTTAGAAGATGGCAAACAATTCACCAAAAAGACACCTTTTTCTCTTACAACTTTTGCATGAAAATGGAGTGTCTTTGACACCCTTTGGCCTCTGTTAATACCTCACATCAATAGAGAGTTAGTGGGAATTAAGTGGCTTTTAATCCCATTTAATTTAGCATGAAAACATTCACCCATTTTTTAAAGGGTAATCTTGTCATCTTACCTAATAAGCAAGATTCACATTTGCCATATGATTCACAATCAAATGACCCTAAACTACCACACTTTTGTAGCTTATTTATGCATCTCTTATATTTTGGGTCCCCCATCCAAAACCATTTTACTCATTCTTTTCGTCTCTAATACGTGTGACCTATTAAGTTCTCGGTTATGTTGGCCACTTGAATTAACACTTAATTCAAGCAAGTCCTGAGCGATATCTAGCAACACATCATGATCCCTAATTGACCAAAGAGTCAGTGGTTTGACTACGAACCCTTCTATAAACAATGTTCCCATACAATTCGTCCTTTATCATTCTATACCCCACTTGGTTCAGAGTATGGTTAAAGTGTCAACTCCCACAAGGCTGACTACGTCACATCTAGCTTAAGTGATGTTAGTTATTATCCACAAAGCTCATTGCTTAATTAGATATGTCATCGAAGACTATCTTCATGACATTTCCACTGTAGATAGAGATTCTCGACTAATAACCTCGATAAATGGCTTAGGTATCATCTCCTCCTATTAGAAGTGGTTGATTGAGGTTTGGTTGTGTGTAAGTTTTAATTATTAACCTTCGATAATCCGTAAGCGCATGGTTCGTTAGTATAGTACCAAAGGTGTCGATCCGACGAGGAGGGACTAATCTAATCCTAAAATCTAAGGTCAGAAACAAATAACAAAAAGTTAAGATGAAATGAAACTAATACAAGAATTCAATTCAATCAATCAAATTAAGAATCAAACACGAAAATATTACTAAGCAATTTGCAACACACCTAAGAATCAACCGAAAGAAATTACCAATTGAAAGAAAGGAAATTTTACCTATCCTTAATGTTAGCCTAATTGATTATAAATTATTCGATTGTTAGTTCTAGACTATCCTAGGGTTGATTACTCTCTCTCGAGTTATAACCATTGACCCTAAATCATAAACCCTAATCAGATTATGGAGGTTGCAATCTCTCAATTCACAACCTATTCAAAACCTTAATTAGTTCTGAAGTTCTCTAATAAACTATCAGAAATCTATGCAAGATCTCTCTTTGCACAAATTCTCGATTTGATTCAATTCTAGTTTCTATCAAATCACCTACCTCTCGTTAGTTCAATTTAATCGTTTTTTATTTGATTCACCTTCTCAGTTTATTATCGAATTATGCAATCATATAATCAAACTACAACAATATCCAATAAACACATAAACTTTCAAATTCTCATTAATTCAAGAATAAAATTTCAAACGTGAATTTAAAACATCCTTGACATTCTAGATCCTATTATCAACTGTTCAATCCAATTCTATACAATAATAAAATTGAAAGAAACAGGAAATACGATCTAAAATGGATGGCGGGAGATAGCGACATCAAGAAACCTCCTGATCTGGGAAGTACGTCGAGTAAACTTCTTCTCCTCGTCTCTCTTCCTTTTTCTCTTCCTCTATCTCTCGATGATCTCTCTCTTGGGTTTCTCAAGGTGGCTGATGCAAAAAGCTCTTTCTCTTCTTTTTATATCCTCTTATTTTTAGGGTCTGAAAGGTCCAAAAGTTCCCTTGAAACTTGACACTCTTAAGTGGCATGTAGGCCACAATCGTGGGCCAAATCTGGTGCTTCTGTCATGATCGTGACCTAACATGCCACGATTGTGGGTCATTGTTTTGGGCCGAATGTCTCCGAAACTCCTCCGTTCTTTGATGTTGACCTTGAAACACTAACAAATACATCAAGGTATCTCAAAAATATAATATTTAAGCTCAAAGACTTATATTAACCCATAAAACAGTTAAAATATAAATAATTAACAAATTAACACAATTCTAACCTAAACACATACTAAATGATTGAATTAACGACTAAACACATGTCAAACTACGCTTTAAAACATGAAGCGATTTACACTTATCAACATCCCCACACTTAAACATTTTCTTATCCTCAAGCAAACAAAACAACGAACAACACAAAATCACAAAGCACACAATGCAATAATGAGGCAATGACTTCAACTTCATGAAATAAATTTAACTTTAAACACAATTATTCAAGTTATTTCAGATCATTAACACGCAAAATCCGCGTCTAGGAGCCTTGGACTAAAGATACATATTAATCAAAACTTAAATGTCAAGTTAATTTACCATTTTCAATTGTACACACACATTAATAATTATTTGGTCATTCCAACTCTGTAACTAATCCTAAGCACGTTTTTATGAAAAGTTAAGCTATTTACAAGTTCGGAAAGTTTTTATTAGAAAACGCTTTTTTTACATTTTGTGGACATAGACCTAATATTTTACACGAAGGGAAACATTGGTGATGAATGTCGATCCGGTTACTCGACTAAGTCATGTTTTTATTAAGTTGCTTGGCTGGAATGTCATTACAGTCTTTTGACGCAGAGGCACAAATTTGTGATGCATGTCGATCTGCTTACTCGGCTACATCACGTTCTCAACTAGCTACTGGTTCTATTAATAACCCGAAGGCCAATGGAATATTTATTTATTTAAAATTAACAAACATCTTTTTAATTAATGGTTATTTTGTTGCTTTAGCTACTCGTTTTCATGAAAAAAAAACTAGCTAATTTACTTAGTCGAAAGACCTAAAATTAAGAATGAATGTGACAACTTATAGGGTGATAAACTAACACTAAACCCTAATTAACTTCCATATTTTAGCCAAAGAACCCAAATCACTAATTTTGCGAGCTAATGACTCTTCGCAACCTAATAGATTATGTTCAAAACAAAATCAATTTCATTCCACTTAAGTCATTGACATATTCACACAATTCACAATATGCAGCCTAACAAACTATTATACAATATGCAAAATTCACACTCAAAGCAAAACACACAACCCTCCCCACACTTGAACAAAACATTGTCCTCATTGTGAGAAGGATACACATAAGTGCATAAGGGCTAAGGAAACAATATACGGAAGGAAAAAGAACAAAATAATAGCAAAAATGAAAAAAAAAGGGTTAGAACACAAAACCATCATGGTGATTGAGGTGAAGATGTGTCAGAGGTGGAGACCAAATGTGCTTGATGCTAAGATGGCTTTCCTATTTTATAATTGATTCAGAGAGAGTAAGAGAATTCGTAGGGCAATGCATTCCTGAATCATTGATATTTATTTATAGAAATGAAAAACTGTAATTGCACATCAATTTAAATCTACCCTAAGCATATTAATTTATGGTCATTAATTTGACCTTGTATCATTGGAAATTCAACCGGGATCAATTATGAGCGGCTTGCTTCCAACTTTTTCATTCAACATCAATTTTGTAGCCTGGAAGTAAGCTACAAATTGCAAAATGATCAGAAGGACAATATTGATAAAGTTGAGAAAACCAATTAATTTTAGTAATGTTCTTTTCAGTAACAAATTGTCAATAAAACAGGGAATAACTAAACTTTCTAAACCTTCTGTTAAGTCTAAAATTTTTTTTGGTAAAAGGGTGAGCTACTTTTGTTCTTCTATAGAGTGAGTTTCAGTTAGTCTATCTGTTGGTTCTCTTAACTCTTTCTTACTCATAAGTATGATAGCCTTAACTTGCTCTCTTTGATATGCTTCAGTGTTACTCGAAAGATTTCCCATATTTTTTGTAGATAACACATTGGCAAGCTGTTCCACTTGAACCTCCAGGCTGAGAATAGAAGAGACATAAGTCCTTGTTACTTGGTCAATTTGCTCTTCTAACCTCTTCTGGGCCTCATCCAAACTTATAAGCTTGTCTATGATCTTGTCCAGTTTGGAATCATAGTCATTGTATTTATCCTATTGATATCTATGTGACCCTTAATTTCTAAACTAAATCTCAGTACTATTAGACCAATGAAATTTTGGTTGGTTATGCCACCCTAACTGGTATGTGTTGAAATAAGGATTGCTATCTCCCTGACCAACTTGTGCTCCATTAAAGTTGACTTGCTTCACATTATTGTTTTCCCCAAAGAAGCAATCAGCTACATTATAACTCTCTTGTCCATATGACTCATATTCGTGTTGCGTTGCTGTGGCCGGAGAGGAAGAGGTGCTTTCAGGCTATTCAATTGCTTGATTAGGTTGTTATTTTAGCCTGCAATGTTGTCATTAAATTTGCAGCAACAATCATTCCTCTTGGGTCCCAAAAGGTTGACTGCTTTCTACTTTGTTTTAATGTCCAAAGACAACTAGTGTATGTTAAGTCTTCTAACAGATCATGTGCTGCCTAAATTGTTTTCCTCATGAATGATCCTCCACCAGTTACATCGATGGTGCTCCTTGTGGATGGATTAACTCTAGTGTAGAAGGTTTGCAATAGGAATTTGATAGTTAGGTTATGATGAGGACAACTCCTTTGCAACTCCTTATACTACTCTCACGCTTCATATAAAGACTCCTCATCATTTTGCTGGAAATTGATAATTTCCTTTATTAGTCTTGTTGTCTTGTTTAGAGGAAAATACTTATATAGAAAAACTCGTATCAACTGCTCCCAAGTTGTGATGTTGGATGGGTGGAGAGAGTTCGACCAGGCTTTGGCTCGATCCCTAAATGTAAAAGGAAAGAGCCTCGTCCTATCAACATCCTCCGACATCCTAATATATCAGAAAGTGTCACAAATTTCTAAGAAATTAGATAAATGAGTATTGGCATCCTCATTGGCTTACCCATAAAATTGCACGTTGGTTTGTAATATATTTAGCAGTGATGGTTTGACCTCGAACATACTCGCTTGCACCGATGGTCACGTAATCCATTGACGATGGGCATTGAGCTGTGGCCTCATGGCGTTCATAAGGGTTTGTTGCTCTCCATGATGTATTTCCTCCACCATCATTCTTTCCATCTCTTTTTAGCATTCAACTCTTGAGATTCCCCTTTGTTGTATGATGATATCCAAGTTGATATGTCTTCTATTTTATGCCCAACTTCTCTCTTCTTCTTTTTATAACAAAATATAGTGAAAAAGTCTTATACTATAAGAATTAAACTAATCTATGCCTCCTTGACAACGGCACCAAAAAACTTGATTGAGGGTTGGTTGTGTGTAACATTTTATTATTAATCCTCGATAATCCACAAGCAAATGGTTCGTTAGCGTAATATCAAAGGTGTCGATCCCACGAGGAGGGAAATAATCAAATCCTAAAATCTAAGGCCAGAAATAAATAACAGAAATTTAAAATGCAACGAAACTAATACAAGAATTTAATTTAATCAATCAAATTGAGAATCAAACACGAAAATACTAGTTACTAAACAATTTGCAACACACCAAAGAATCAACCGAAAGAAATTACTAATTGAGAGAAAGGAAATTTTACCTATCCTTAATGCTAACCTAACTGATTATGAATTATTGGATTGTTGGTTCTAAACTATCCTAGGATTGATTACTCTCTCTCGAGTTATAACCATTAATCCTAAATTATAAATCCTAATCAAATTATAGGGGTTGTAATCTCTCAATTTACAACTTATTCAAAACCCTAATTAGTTCTGAAGTTCTTTAATAAACTATCAGAAACCTATGCAAAATCTCTCTTTACACAAATTCTCGATCTGATTCAATTCCAGCTTCTATTAAATCACCTAACTCTCGTTAGTCCAATTTAATCGTTTTTCATTTGATTCACCTTCTCAGTTTATTATCAAATTATGTAATCACATAATCAAACCACAACAATATCCAATAAACACTTAAACAATCAGATTCTCATTAATTTAAGAATAAAATTTCAAAGGTGAGTAGAACATCCTCTACATTCTAGATCCTATCATCAACTGTTCAATCCAATTCTATACAATAATAAAACTGAAAGAAACAGAAAAGACAATCTAAATTGGATCACGAGAGGCAACAATGTCGGGAAACCTCCTAATCTGGGAAGTATGTCGAGTTAGCTTCTTCCCCTCTTCTCTTTTCCTTCTTCTCTTCTTTTATCTCTCGATGATCTCTCTCTTAGGTTTCTCAAGTTGGCTGATACAAAAAGCTCTTTCTCTACCTCTTTCTTTCTTTGTTTTTTATATATCCTTTTGTGTTTTGGGTAACCCTAGGGTTTTTTTAGGGTTTGAAAGGTCCAAAAAATACCTCAAAACTTGACGTTCCTAAGTGTCTGTGCGTCTGCCCGATGCAGGCCACGACCGTGGCCTTGTATGTCAAGATCATAGGTCCCTGGGCTTTTGTCCCGATGTGACAAGTAGGCCACGATCGTGAGCTAAATTTGCTACTTCTGTCACGATCATGGTCTGACATTCAACGATCATGGGTCGTTGTTTTGGGTCGAATGTCTCCAAAACTCTTTCGTTCTTTGATGTTGAACCTGAAACACTAGCAAACACATCAAGGTGCCTCAAAAACATAATATTTAAGCTCAAAGACTTGTACTAACCCATAAAACATTTAAAACATAAATAATTAACAAACTAACACAACTCTAACCTAAACACATACTAAATGATTGAATTAACGGCTAAACACATATTAAACTATGCCTAAAATACGATGCAATTTACACTTATCAGTGGTGAATCCTTTATTGGCTACCCAATTCCTTTCGAATACCTCAAGGTGTACCCAAACACTATCCTATGAGCAACCTCTGAGAAGAAACGAGGAATGAACTCAAAGTATAGGATCAGTATCTATGATATCCTTGAGCACCTCAAGTCCAAGGATATTTGCACCAGTGCTATGATGAAACTATCATTGACAATAGAATAGATTATCTATATGATTGTCTTATGACAGTTCATCCAATGTACTTACTATTCTTAGTAAGTATCCTCATGTTAACTCTAAACAACTTATGCTTACAGCTTGTGAGCTCCATTACTTGATCTAATGAAGGAGTATGCTTACAGCTTGTGAGCTCCACTGCTTGATCTAATGAAGGAGTATAATATGTGCTAATCTATCCGAATTAATAATGTTTCGTCTCATTAATCCTATGATTAGGGATGATTTAGACACTAACATAATTACATATGATAGGAATCTCATTATCATGATCTCATCATGATTTCCTTCATGCTATGTAATGTATCAAGGACTTCATTAATTCGATTTAAGATCACTATCAATTTATAAAAAACATGAAAATCAAATTAATGAAAATGCCTTTTATCAATCATAAAGATTTATACAATAAGTGTTAAAAGCGATTACCTTTAGAGCACTTCTCTAACACACAATACAATTATATATTATAAGTGAGAAGTTGGAGGTTGGTACTTCCTTGGGTAATATACTATGCCTGATTTCTAATTTCTGATTTCAGGGCTATCCATCTGATCATAGATACTAACATCCTTGCAAAATATAAACAAAAAGGGATTAAAAGATAACAGAAAATAAAAATAGCAATAGAGAAGATGAAAACTAAATATGAAACTAGAAATAACATAAAATTTAAAGTAAAACCTAATATTAATTAATGGGTTACCTCCCATGCAGCGCTTGGTTAACATCATTAACTTGATACATCATGACGTTACCCTCATCTTGGGTCTATGATTTGTAGCTTGCTTCCACTCATTACTCCATACAGCGATTTCGTAGCCCGTAAGTAAGCCATATGTAGAAAGATAATAATAAGAACTTAATTTATAAACTTTATTACTTCAATCATATATATTAATGCCCATTGCAATGACAACTTGGTAATAAAAAAGGAATAACAAAACTCCCTGAATCTTCAGTTGACAAAAACATTTTGTCATGGAGGAAGTGGGAACCCTCCGTACTTAAGGTGACTATTAATGACTCAGTGATATTTTCCTTATACGGTTTCTCCACTAGTTCTTCCTCAACCACCTCTATCCACTTTTCTTTTTCTTCTTCTTCCTGGACAAAGGTTTCTAGCTCATCTTCTTCAATTACTTACTCTTCTTGGACAAAGACTTCCTCTTCTTCTGCATCTGCTGCCTGTATCATATATTCATCCTTATTTATAACAACAATAATTACCTCCTTATCTTCTTGGAATAACACTTCATCCATGAAGCCAACCTTTGTCTTTTCTCCACTCTGCTGTGTTAATAGGCTTAAATAATATTCTATGCTAAGCTCAAGATATTCAAATGAAGAAAAAAAAATTCAAATTCATATCGGCTAGCTTTAAGTTTGGCAAGGCATTCCATTATTTTATCTGTAATTCTTTCTTCTTCTGAAAACTCTTTTTTACTCCTAATGGTGATTTCCATTCCACGCTCTATAGGGTATGTTTTAGTAGGACTACACAAACTCTCCTACATCTCGTCAGATAATATCTTCGCCAACTGGTCAATCCGATTCACGATATTTTTTATACTAGCCTCTGCTCCCTAATGCCTTTTGTTTGATTCTTGAATAAAATTAGCCATCATATCGTTCGAAGTAGCAGTTGCCTCCTTGCCTTCTTAACATGTATCCTCATTCATGAAATTGACTATCATCTCTTCTTCACTCTAAAATGTTAGGGAGATCAGATAGTATGAGGTATTATGCTCATCATATCCAGGTGAAGAAAATCTCACCTTGAATTCACATCAGCTAGCTACACGCTTGGCAATGGATTCTATTAGTTTATCTGTAATGCTTTCGTATTGCTACTTTTATTGTACATATTCAATTAGAGCATAGACATTTCATCTATATGCGTAAGGTTTGCTCCACTCCTAATTATACATATTCACATATGATACACCTTGAAATTTAGGTTAGTTGTACATGCTTGGTTGCTCCCACATATAGGTTAGTGTCCAACATTCATAATTTTAATTATTACTCCCACAATTGTCGTAACATGGGATGGACATCAATTGAGCTTTTAAAAACATATGAGGAAACCACTATTTCTAACATAGTGATGTTACATATTGCGAAGACATATCGTAGCTCCCATAAGAGTATTGTTTGCTTTATCCTTCTATTATGAGTTGTGGTGATGACGTTAAACCTTAATCCCCAAAATAAACCACAAACACACTATTAATGTAGAGAAGTTCAAAAGACAATTATATGAATAGGCCAAGAATACAACAAGATACAATAAAAATAAAAAAGTAAATACAAAAAATAAGGGCTAAAGTAAGAGTATCAAAGCGTTCCTAATATCACTATCTCTGAAAACAACATCAAGAACTTAATTGGTCAAAACTTAAGGCCAATATTTGAATTAACCATAAGTGTATGGCGTAGTTGTAGTTAACACAGGCAAGTATGGGACGATCCCATGAAGACAACGATTACTAGTAATTACCTTTCTTATATTATCTAGCCTATGAATTATATTTTAGTTTTAATAAAGGAAATAAAACTTAAATAATTAAACTAAAGTAGAAAACAATGATGAACAAAGAAACTAAGGAAGTTACTTAGAAATCAATCAATATTAATAATTAATTTCTAGGAAATGAATCGCCCTAAAAACATTACAAAATTAACCTTTTATCATGCAATTGTTTTATTGACTATTAGACTAGGGAAATTCCTATCCTATGTTAATAACTCTCTCAAGACTACTAGCAACTAATCCAGAGGTTTATTAACTAAAATTATTCTGGTTCAAGTTTCGAAGATTACTTATTGATTTGTGAATTCTGATATTAGGTTTGACCCTAATCTAAAGGATTTATGTCGACCTATCTCTAAGTTTACAATCAACTCCTTTTAATTATGGAGATCTATTCACACACAAGATTTTTCAATCTTTATGTTATGAAATCAAATTATGTACTAATATTTTAGATCGATTAGAGCATATATAAAACACATAATTGAATAACAATAGATTAATTAAAATAATTGCATTAAATAAAATAATCAAAACTTATTGTAGCACAAATTAGGGTTCATTATACCTAGACACTAAAAAGAGTTTAGTTACACATAATAGAAAACGAAATCAAAGATAAAATAGAAGAAAAGTGAATATAAAATAAAAAGTTCATAATTCTAAATCTCCATTCTTTTCTATTGAATGTTCTTGCAAGTTTGAGGTTTGATTTTGTAATTAATTAGATCTTTTGATGATTTCTTCATATTCTCCATGACTCTGGATCAATATCATCCCTTATGAGTTTTCTTCACGTCTGGAATCGACTCCAAAAGTCTATCCTTCTAAATTTGCCTCCATGAATGGCTTTTCATAGTACATTTTAGGGTTATGGGTAATAAACAGTTTGATACACGGGCATGTATAGATTGTGTATATTCCAAAATCTTTATAATTCGTGAGTTTGTAAGGGCTGAGAGACTTACATGATCATAGTGTCACAGACTTGGTCTTTTACCAACGAGCCACACGACACTTAGTTGTATATCTCACAACTAAGTTAGCCTCCCCCTCGAATGTTAGAAACAATGCTAGCACAAGTTAGTAAAGATGTAAGATAAAACAAGAACAAGAATGAGGAAACTTAGAGAATGCTTATATTTCTTAAGAAAGCTTTACAAGGAAAATGCTAAGAACCCTCTATACTCTCTCTATCTCTCTATGCCTCTATACATCTTACAAATGAAGTCCTTTGGCTATTTATAGCCTTCCACCTCCTTAATGGATGGCTAGGATCTATTTGATCCAAGGGCTCATAATGGCCATCTAGAATTCTCTACAACTATCTACATATTCAAGTATAATCTACAATTATATACAAGGTTCTAAAGTCTTCCAGCCATCTCTAGCCTTATCTTGAATATGGAAGAATAGTGTGGAATCTTCTAGAGAACTCTAGCTTAGCCTCTCCATCTAGTGGGAATTTGGCGGTCCGTGATAATAGACGTGGGTATGTATCTCTTAATTGCTTCCAATCTTTATTTTATGCCACGTTTTCATATAAATTCTTCTTCTTTTAGTCTATAAAGGCAATTATTACCTATAAATGCACTTAGAGTGAATTAAGTACCAAATTTATAGCAAAATTGCAAAATATTAAGCAAAAAACATGAAATATAATGTATAAATATAGTCAAATATGCATCTGTAAGATAGCTATAATTACTCATCTCTCTTATCTTGGTTTAGGTTAAAGCTTGTTAGGAGATCCTTTAAGTTACTAGGAATTCCATGCCAACGGTTAGAATTAATCCACACTTTAACTCTAGAGCTAGAGGAGTATTTGTTATTTAAAGGGGACATAGCAGCAGTGTTATAGAGAGGACTAACTCTTGTCCGATTGTCAAAGAAAAGTGGTGCAGTTTTTCCATTGCTAGTCTTGCATTTAAAGTTTTCCTTTGCATTAATATTTGCCTTAAGAACCATGAGAATATAGGTTTATTCTCCAATTAATATACATTTTTGCATTCAAAAAATAAGAATGCATCCACCTTGCTCACAAAGAATCTTTGTTGTCTAGTAATCTCTATAATCTATTCCTTAGGAAAACTTTATTACTAATATTGATATGAGTTATTCAAAAGCCTCCTTTGATTAATGTGTTGCTATATTTAATAACTACTGACTGAGCTACCTTTAACTAGAATAAGTAATAAGTAGTATTAAAATATAACAATGTCTATATAAGATACTTTGGTGATCTCAAGTAAAAGGATCACTTATACATCATCACAATAGGAACTTCCATAAACATATAGGTAATATTTTCAATTGAATTCTCACATGGGGTTAGTTTACTAAATATTTTTTCCAATAAACACCCACAATGTTTCTTTAAGTACTTTCGTACTTGTCTATAAGATCAAATACTTCTTTTATAAGGAAGAAATATAACGTGTACTAGTCTTTTTACACTATTAATGTCCAGCTTCAATAGAACAATAACTTGAAACAATTTAGGTATAATATATAAATGTAATATGAATATCATAATAATGATTTCATAACAATTTCATTTTTAATATATATTTACCCATGGAATTTATCATGTACATCTGAATATGTATAAGATAAAGAATGCTTTTAAATGATTATTACTAAATTACAATCATTTTATTGGCTATATGGTATAAGGCAACAAAAACAACTCCAAACATCTAAAGTACACATGTCTTGTAGCTTGAGACTAGTAGTAATATGGAGATTGAGAATCCCTGTTCATACCTTCTCTATGAGTGTATCATGTTTCAAGTTTGATTGATTCATTGAAATGTTGATTGTTAGTTTAGCTTGGTTTTCTAAGACTAATAAAGAGTAGCTTATAGATTAAACATGAAGCTTGTACCCTTAGATTTATTTAAATTTAATTTATTAACATTTTGAAAAAATATATATGAAAAACTAGATACATGTTTAAAACATTAGTTGTTAGTTGAAAAGTTACTAATATATGAAAAACTAGATACATGTTTAAAACATTAGTTGTTAGTTGAAAAGTTATATTGTACTTAGTAATCCTATTATAAATTAAGGGAAGTATTGAACAAAGTATAATTTAATTTAGTTATAAACAAATGAATGACAATTTATTAAGCTAAAATGATTTCTTGGTTCATATCCTTAAATAGTAGTGCATTTATATTCAATTCTTAGATTTAAGTACAGTACTTACAATTTCAATTACCCATCATTTTCATTTTCAATTTCAATACTTTTGCTAGTTAAAATATGTCTGTGTCCCCTTGGCTTTTAGTACTTGAACAATTCCTAATCACAATAGCCATTTGTGTAGTCATATAGTTGTTAGTTTATACTTTACAATCAATCAGTCAGTTATAATTAAATGACAAAATAATTTAAAGGCATTTTTATCTTATACATGTTCAAATGTATATGATAAAGTCTATTAGATAAATATACATTGCAAATGAAATTATGATATATTATATTTATGAGATTCATATGTCATTCCTATATTGTTCGTTGTCATTATTCTATTGAGACTGGACATTAATAAAGCGTAAAAAGGCTAACACATGTTATTCTTTTTTTATATGAAGTAACCGATCTCATAGATTAAAGTATAAAGATATTTAAACAAACATGTGGGTACTTGTTAGAAAACATGTTCACTGAACTGACCTTATGTGAAAAATTCATTTGTAACATTACTTTTATATTTATGGAAATTCTCATTATGATGATTATATAAGTAATCGTTTGACTTGAGATCTCTAAAGTCATCTTGTATAGAGATCTTTATGTTTTGTTACTACTTATAAACTATTCTAGTCAACGATAGCTTAATTGGTAGTTATTGAATATAGCATGAACTATATGGAGGTAGATGAGTGATCAACACATGATTTATCTGTTGGGTCCCGATTTTAGAGCCCAACTCTTGCTCTGATACCACAACTGTTGGATCCCGTTTCTGGAACCTAACTCTTGGGAAATCATGAAATGTGAGCGTATTCTCATGAAATCTCCTTAACCATCATCGATTCATCTTCTTGCTCTAATACTAAACAATGTTAGACCTTGCTTCTAGAGCCCAACATTCGGAATCATGATATTGAGTGTATTATCATATAGGGTTATTTTCATAAACCGTTATTAGGCATCATCCCACAAGGGTGGCGTGCCAACAACAGTCAAACATCAAAACAAACTTATTACGTTAACTCAACCATTTTACAAGGAAGTCAATATGAACATACCTAACCGAAACTACTTCAATCTATCATTTCATTAGTAAAGCAAAAGAGTTTGAAAAACTTTATTTATATATCAAAAGCCACACCATTGGCTTATTACAAAATACAAAATAACAAATTTGAAGAAATTCCCTTAGGCTTTTGATCATTTGATCTCTTCGCTATCACCTGAAGATGGGACAGAAAGGGGGATGAGCTTGAAAGCTCGTAGGTAACAGTTTATAATGAAAAAATAAGCAAAAACCATTGAAAACAGATAAGTAAATTCTCATTGAAATCCATAAAGCACTTGTTTCTAAAATTCTCATTATGTAGTCAAAATCTCAAACTATAAAACATGAATGCAACAAACTTGTTCACATAACATAAACACATAAGTATATCATAATGGTTTGGGTGAATCCAAAAATAGAACGTACTACACATTTCCACTTAATGGTCTTGTGTAGCCGTGAACTTATGGGAGTCCATGAAGGAGCTCCATGTCACTAACGGTGTAACATCCTGTTACCCATGTTAAGGCTAGAATAGTAAATTATGAGAAATTTATATGGAATTAGGAAAAAAAAACACGTCATGCATAAGTTAATTGTGACGTACGCATTTATTTTACACATTCATATGATTGTACATGCATTTATTGACATTTCCGGGTAAATTTAATTTATAAGTGAAAATTGTGGATTTATTGGAGTGTATTAAATGTGATTTGGCACTTTTTGTACATTTTGGATATTTTGGAAATTAAACGAATTATTTTTGAGCCGAAAAATTATTTGGAGAGTCATATTATTATTTCTAAATTTTTGGTGAAATTTGAGAAAAATATTGATTTTATGGACCAATGATAGAGTGACACGTGGCAATGATATATATAAGACATGTGGCTTACATATATGGTGACAAGTGGCTGATTTTTTTGGGTGATACGTGGGAGTCATGCACGAATACTTGTGTTTTGGTTAGGAAGAGTTGACAGTAGCTTTTGTTTTGCACCAAGACACTCAACTTTGCAGCTCTCTTCCCTGTTCTTCATAACCGAGTAACTAAATGTGATTCTCTTTGGGTTAGTGATTTCATTCTCATTGCTGGAAGAGTTAAATCAAGTAAGTGATTTAATGATGTTTTATGGTGTAAAGAAATATATGCATGTGTGGTTAAGAAATGCATTTTCGGTGGTGATGAACGATTTAAATGAAAGAATATGGATATGTTGTTTTTGCATGTTTGAGGAACAATAGGTTTTAAGATAGTGATGAAGTGAGTTTTGGAGCTAGAAAAAAAAAACAAAACATGCAGAAGTTGGAAAAAACGTAGTAGAGAGAGGGAGAAAATTTATGAAGCTTCGGATGTTAAATGTTTAAAGTGTATTTGAGTCTAACTTGTTGCCAAGATTTTTTTTAGATATGGAAATGTAGAATGGATGGTTTAGAAGTAAGAAGCTTAAACAAAAAAAAAAGAAGAAGAAAAAAAAAAGAGAGGAAGTGCAGTTCGGTGAAGAAGATGATGAATAGTGTTGAAAAAAATTCTAGTTTTGGCATTTGTAACTCATTTTGTATTTTGAGTTGTTTTAGCATAAGATAAGTTGCATGGGTGTAAAAATAGAGTAAATGTAAGGGTATAAATTTGTGATGAGAAATTAAGTAGAAGAGAGGAAGAAGATGGAGGAGAATCGATGCAAAAATGAGGAGAATCACAAGGAAAAACGTGATTCTACAGTAAAAGAGTGGTTATTGCTTGTATAAGGTTCTGAACAGAGTATTTCATTAAATAGCCCTTAGTCTTTTGCCTATAACTTTTTCATCCGAACTGCAAATAACTTGAAACTTGGACCAATGGATTCTTAAGATATTTTTCTTTCTCTCCATAAAAATCTAGAGCTATCTGAATTAATTTGAAATTGATTGATAGGAAGAAAGTGTGGAAGTATGTTGGATGTTATGAATTGGAAAATTTCCATGATCATGCTTCGGTTTTCAAATTATAACTTGAGATGTAGATCTCTGAATGAGCTCTTTTTTGATTCATATTAAACTAGAGACATAATTCTACAATTTTTTTGAAGAGGTCGAATTTTAATTCTGTCTCTTTGATTTTCAAAATTGGCATGGAACTGAGTTTTAGCTTAGGTTGTAGCTCCACCAGGGACAGAAATCATGTCCTGTGGTTATTGATTAAACAGTATTGATGTGGGCCGAATTAGGCTAAGTTTTCTTCACCAAAGTTGTAGCTCATTCTCTTATCTTTAAATTAGTATAAAGTTTGTAATTTTTTGATATCTGAGCTGAAAGGTATGCGTTGTGCAAATAGAGGGTATGAACATATACTAGCTAAAAGTTCAAATGTGTACAGTCTGTGGTATTTTGGCCATACCTCATTGAATACTGAATAAAATTGAATGATCTTGGAGGCGTTAGAAACTTACGACATTGTAGAACAACTTTCCAGAAGGAAGTGTTGCCTAATTTTGTCATTTACCCTATCAGATTAATTATGCAAAGTTGACCCGAAATTATATGGTAGAAAATCTGAAGTGGCCAATTAAGTTTGTAATGGATTTCACATTTACTTTATTATACAAATTGATATCTGATCGATTAGATGATGAGAATTTCAATAAGATACCCGGAATTGTCATTGAACATGCATTGGACATACTTTCTATACATTGATGTGCATAAAAGAACACTTGTACATTTGTGCAAAAATGCGATATTTGTGAATGTGTTGTCTATGTTTTAGAGGAGCACATCGGACGTCAGTCGGACATTGCCGAACCATCCAGGCAATAGCTTATTGGAGCGTACAGTGAGTCAACCTAGATGAATTTCCTAGGATTGATTTGATTTGATTTATTAAGCTTCCAATTATTGAATTGTTGCGTTTTGTTTCTGAATTCCGGACTTAAAGTCCGAGGAGTAAATATTTGGGACTGTATTGGAAGTGTTCTGATTTGTTTAATAATTCTGTATTATATGTGAATTCTCAACAAAAGTTGAATGCGGGACTTAGGTCCGAAGATTATGAAATTCTAACTGTGCTTTATAAATGATTGTGATATATGGTAAATTCTGAATTGTTGCATTTTATAAAATTCATGCTCAGATAAAGGCGTTGTGACTGAAGTAGCCAATATCAAGCGCTTGCACGTAGAGCTTTGCTCCGTGGTATATCATTCTGCACGTAGAGCCATGCTCCGTGATATATGTTTCTGACTGAGCCCAATGGGCCAGTATTTGTATATGTGATATGTGATAGGCACTCGGTCATAACAATAATAATAAATGTGGAGTCTCATATGCATCTATAGTTGTGTATATGTGTTCTGATTCGCAATAATTAAATGATTTGTCGTGATAGTGTGAGTATTTGAAATATACATGTTCTGCATGAATAATTGCGAAATATGTTATTTGTGTATATGAATCCGGTGAAATCATCAATGATGGTTCACTCATTGAGTTCGCAAAACTCACAAAAATTGCAACGTGGCTTTTCAGGTTCAGAGGAGTTATCCAATTAGACCAATTGGAGTACAGCCACTACAAATGAGCATGAGTTAGGGGTCGGGATCAGTTTGCACCTGCATATGTATTTCATTATGTTGTACTGAAAAGTGTAATCTTAAGTGTTGTACAATGTGTATGAAAATGGTTTTTGAAATGTAAAGATATTATGAAAACAAGTATTTTGTTCTGTAATAGGCCCAAGTGATTATTGAAACTTTGATGTATGTCAATAATGTTTGTATCTTTTATGATTGAAATTGTTATAAATAAATCGGGCTGAAATTGATTATCGATTTTCCGCATATGCGTTTATTGTTTAACAAAAATTGTAATGGGATTCAACCATTTACTGTTTTAGCATGCCACTCTTGTGGGATTCCTACTCAAATATCACTTAGGATGTAGGGTACGAGTCTTGCGAGAGTGGGGTGTTACATTTCCAAAAATTTAGAAATAATAATATGACTCTCCAAATAATTTTTCGGCTCAAAAATAATTCACCAAATTTTCAAAATATCCAAAATGTACAAAAAGTGCCAAATCACATTTAATACACTCCAATAAATCCACAATTTCCACTTATAAATTAAATTTACCCGGAAATGTCAATAAATGCATGTACAATCATATGAATGTGTAAAATAAATGCGTACGTCACAATTAACTTATGCATGATGTGTTTTTGTTTTCCTAATTCTACATAAATTTCTCATAATTTACTATTCTAGCCTTAACATGGGCAACAGGACGTAACAAGCGGGAAGGCAGGAAAAGCCTTTAACTTGGTTAACGTGCACGTGATATTCTTGAAGGGACCACCACAAACTCACATAACACATATTTCATAACTTGTAAAGTTGTTGCCCAAAATAGCACTTTTTCAAAACTTGATTTCATAAACTTGATATATGTTGAAACCATGATTTCATAAACATGTTATCTTTTTAAAAAATCACTTTCAAAGTCTTTTAATAAATCATCACACAACTCATATAACAACAAATTGCACTTTCTCAAATCATTCAAAAGCAATAAATGCAACACTTATGATGCAATTGAAAACATTAAACTTCTTTGATTCAAAGACAACATTAGTGGCTTATTTACTCTATTATAAACATGTACCCACCTTGATTTCCTTGCTTATAGACTTGCTAAAAATGCCTCTTCTCTTGTTTCTCTTGCCTCTTTTGATCCCTTTATACAATAACAAAAATCCCACTTAATAGGGTTTTCAATTGAAAATCCCTCAAAGCACAATCATTAAAATTGGTTCTAGAATACTTAAACCCAAGCATTTTCTAAACTCTATTAACTAAAATCCTTCCAAAAATCCAAAAGATTTAAAATGATCTTACCTTCATTCTTCACCAAATGAAGGGATCTTTAGTTCAAAGGGAAACTCTTCTCTTCCTCTACCTTTTTCTGTTCTTGAACAACTCCAAAATCTCTTTTGAAAACTAAGAAAAATTAAACCCTAGCTTGTTTCATCTTCTTTCTCTCCTTCTCTTTGTATTTCCCTTTCTTCTTTATGACACTCTCTCTTTTTCTTTTCCATTTTCATTCTTCTCTCTTCTTAAAATGCAAGACAACACTTCTCCTTCCAGTTATGCCCTTTAATGATTGAGACATGTCTAATTTGTCCTTCCATTTATGCCTTATGTCTTTTATGCTTAAGCGTTTTGCCAAAAATACCCTTGAATATTCTGACATAACACTTTCTTCTAGAAAAATGTTCCCCATTGTCTTAAGTTTCTAATGACACCAAAATTATTCAATTTGGTTCAGAAATCTGAAACTATTGCCCCAAACATGTTTAAACTGTTCTTATATTGAAACAGTACATTATACTTAAATTCCACCTAGAAATTGAAAGTCTTAAAGACTGAATTTAATTCCAATTTCTTCATACCATTTGTAGCTCCATATCTCTAGTTTATTTTGAAACAAGAATCATCTCATTCGGAGCTCTACCAATCCACAAATCATCAAAATATTGAAGTATGTTCAATAAAACATCCAATTCATACTCTTCCAATCAATACCCTTACTTTGATTCAATCAATCTTTTTCGAATCAAATGCTATCAAATTCTATGGAGAGATAAAAAAATGTGTTAAGAATCTATAGGTTCAAGAATCATTTCATTTTCAAGTCGGATAACAAGATTATGGCCGAAAGAATAAATTTGATTTTGCCCTCAATCATATTGCACCTGTCGTGGGACAGTTCGCATAACTTTCACTAGAGATTTCGGATCAAGGTCATTCTTGACGGTTTGAAAGAAGACTTCGAGATCTACAGCTTTCATGAAGACTTTGAAGACAAATTCTATCATCTGAAAAGGGTCAAAAATGGACCAGACGATAGGGCCAGACGAAACCAGACGAAGGGTCAGATGAATAGTGCACTAGATGATATGACATCATTAGACGATACTTCAACACAGACGATATGACGTCATCACCAGTCAATATGACGCCATCAGATGATACTTCATCACAGATGATATGACGTCATCACCAGACGATATGACGTCATCAGATGATACAATCTATACTCCTGAGCATCTCCACTTATAAGGATCATAACTTTTGACTCTAATGTCCAAAAATTTCATACTATATACCATTGGAAAGATAAAAGAAAGACCTACAACTCTTTAGAAGATAACTTTGTCTAAATCTATCTAAATCAATCCAGAATTTCCCCTGAAATTAGAACATGAACTTTACATTCATCCACCAATGTACTACACCCAGTTCTCAACTTCATGACAAATTTTGAGATTCTTAAAGATAGAATTTAAATTTGATATCTTCATAAGAAATGTACCCATATGTTTCTAGTTTAATCCAAATTAAGAATCATCTCGTTTGGATAACTAGAGAAAAAGTTGTGGCTAAAAGACTGACGAGTACTCAGTGAACATTTTCTAAATCAACTACCCATTTTGTTTCAAAAACTTTCCTCAACACATCTCATACTAAGATCACCTTTTCTACTTCATTTACTCCTCATTCTCAACTCCATTTCAAATCAATATCATCTATAAAGAAATTATAGTCTATGATTAATCATGAACACTAATAACAGAACATACAAATATATACATATACTTCATCAACTTACTACACATATTCAACTTCATTTTTGCTTTCATTTTACTTTTAACATTCACCTTAATTCTTCTCATTTCAAAATCTTTTATCCAACAAAACCACCAAAGAAAAACATGAATTTGTCCACATTTCTTATTCACTACTTTACCCTTGTCTATCTATCCACATTTCTCATTCACTACTTTACTCTTGTCTATCATTTCAAATTCAAAAATTTTCATTCATTTGTTCTTTACTCATGACTAATGGCCAAAAATTTTTCATTTAATAGTTTTAACTTCTAAGAAAATTTAGGGTCCAACATTATCGCCCTAAAATAATTAGAGATAATGTTCTATTGTTCTTGATTAGTATTAATTTGAATAATCCTTAACTAAGGTGGAATGATGCTTTATAAAATAGTTTACAAATATCATTAATTGAATCAATAAATAATGGTGGAGAACTAACATGATTGAACTTAAATAGAATAGATCTTAATTCTGTGTTATGTCTAATCATAATATTATACAATAAAATGATTGAATTATACGAAAAATTCATGCACAGAAAGGTTAGTCAAAACTACTTTGACATTCCTAAAAATTTGGGTAGTCAAATGTGTTGCTAGGCACTAATATATATATATATATATATATATATATATATATATATATATACAAATTGTTTAGTTAGAAAATTAAAGATAAATTAAATAAGTTTAATTTATCTAATCTTAAATATAATTTAGGATTATAATTTATATCCATTACCAATATATTTAAGAACCTAATGAGTCACATACAAAGGATGGGTAGAAGAGAGACAAATGTTTTTAATTAAGTTGGACTTTATTGTAAAGTTTTATAAACTTTATAATTAAATACGAGATATTTAATAAATAAATATCAACATGAGATAACAGAACTTATTTAGGCATAATTTGTATTTAAGTAAAGCTATTTGTGATTATAATTAAAGATTAATTGAAATTAGAATTTTATTTTAAATAAATTACTATAATGTGTAAAATTGGCTTAAACTCTAAAAAAGCTAGTACTCTTTACCTAAGCATTTCCAGAATAGATGTTGAATTCTTTCGACTCGTTCTGTAGACTATTAGAGATCAGACGCTTGTGTAGCTATGAGATAAGTCAATTTTAGAAACAATTCTAAAATAAGAAAATAATCAATTTTCAAAATAAGGTAAGAATTCTAATTCTTATTTTATTATGATTTATATATTAATTATTTTATAGAATTTTAGTAATTTAAGATTTTGAGAAATCAAACAAATTTGTTTTATAATTATACTGTTGCACACGGGATCGAATCTCGCTCCTATTTCGAACAATAGTCTTAAGTATAATTTGCTTACCACCAAAATAAGACATTGCAGAAGTTTATTCCACTGTAAGCTTTAGTATCAAAAGTCAAAACTGTACACTAGTTCAAAAGTTGAATACAAACAGTTCCTATATCCTGTAATGCATTTTCTTTTCATTTGTCTGTACAGAAAGAGCCTTTTTCTCCAAGAGATCGAGCTCGGTGCCTTCGCTTGAAAACGTCTTGCCTGAATCTTTTCGTCTCACTTTGTATTTCAATGCATGGCCTTCTCTCGATAATTTCCCTCTCCCTCTCCAACATCCTTTGCCTCTTAGCCACCGCCATGGCGGCGCCTTCATTTTCCTGCATCTGTCGATCTGCTTCTTCCTACAGAATTTTACCACAAATTTACCATAAAAAGAAATAGTACATATGCCTTGCGAGAACATAAACCTGCGTGCTGTAAATCACAGTTCTCTGTAAACATGAAAAGCACCTGGAGATTATCAATAAGGCTGTTGAGAGATTTTATTTTCCTATGTGGCCAACGAGGAATGCCAAATTCCCTGCACTTTCTCTTCAATACTGTGAGCCCTACTTTCAGGTTTCTTGAAGCCTCCACAATAGGAAGATCAAAATACTTAGCAAGGTCTTCCAGAGCAATTCTAGCAATATCTTCAGCCGCTGCTCTTTTTTTCTTCTTTGCCACTTTTTCTGTACTTAACACTTTTAAGTCTATTAGAAATCAAAAATATTAAAGCTGTATTTGTGCAACATTAAAATATCCATTAAAGAAGTTCAGGCTTATATAGCAAAACAAGAGATATCGTTTCAATATTTTTCCTTACTGAAACCGAAAAGTGGAAACCATCAATACACAAGAGGTGATTGACCTCGAGCGTTCTATGTCCAACTTTTTTATTTTCTTGGTATTAGGGAAGAATCTCTTGACCTGCTGTGTTATGTCCACTTTGTATATCATCATAAAGTTCAGATATAGCAACTGAATTGGGAAGACAGTTAAGATCTTGATCCAGTACAGGCAAATCACTCATAGACTGACGGTCATCATCTCTGTCCCCTTGACATATTTCCCTGGATGCAAACTGGGACGTTTCTTTTTCTTCAGTTCTGCAACTCAACTTGAGAATGGTCTGGAGATCTTTTGATAGCATTGGTACTGACTTAAGCTTGGTATTTCTGGATATCAACCAAATCAATTATGGAACGGGTTAGGGGCATTTAGAACAATCTAAAAGATTCAAAAACGGATAAAAGACCAACAAACTCTTGAATTCTGGAGGGCTTCCTCATTTGACATTTGGATTATGGATATGATAGATCCTTATTGAGTTACAGTATCTATTTTTCGCCATAAGGAGTAAGATGAAAGTCTGCTGTAGTGTAAGATACAGAAAGCATAGTATTGAATAGTATATAAGACAATGTTAGACTACACTGCATAGAACCTCCCCATATCTCGCATGCTAGCGGGATTTATACTGGGTGTTGTTGCTTGACAGGCTATGCTTTTAGAAATTGCTCAAGATATGGCAAGAAACATTGTCCAACAATGGAATGAGATTGGTGTACCGAAAATCAACCTCCGACATTAGAATCTTGAGGTTTTTCCTTTCAAAACCCCAATGCTACAATTTAATGCTCTAATAAACATCCCAACAAGAAGAAAAAATAAAAATGTTAGAATTATCATTTCTACAGAAAATGGACAACAAATTTATGCATGCTTTTACTTCCTATAGGGGAAAGGAGGCTTTCTATGACCCACTAGGTTGTCCATATTAATTGAAAGAAACTTTCAAAATTCTTTGGAACTTGTTTAGAAAATTTGCTTCATTTACTCACACAAATGTATTTCTGTTGTAACTTCACAGATTACTTAGGGTATTCCCCAATCATAATGTGTGGTAAAATAAGTATGATGGATAATGGACTTTAGGCTAATGAGCCACAAAAGGTACCAAGCAACCATTCTAAAGGTTCAACAATAAGAGCTAAAAGTAGCCAAAAATGCCAGTTAGATCTAAGAAAACCAACGAAAATGCCCCTTACAAGCATGTTGAGATATTAGGGCCACTAACTTGCACTGGAAAATCCTATAACCCAAAATAGCTGAAATCCTCTAACCCAAAATAGCTGCTGTATTGTGATCTATAAGGAGCAATATATTCAATCAGAATCCCAAAAGGAAACATGTTAGTATGACAAGTGATAGTCCAGAAATCATGAAGACGTGAATAAGGAAAACGCTTTATCTAATCGATCTTGCAAAGAGGATGAAAAGACTTGAAAGTTCTTTTCTGACATATTATCCAAGAGTGAATTTCTACTTTCCATCAAATAAAAAAAGTTTGTACCAATTCCCAATCACTATTAGGCATCACACAGACATCACTATACCAAGTCAAGGGTAACAATTACTGGTTGTTTTCCATCCCAATAGAGTAAAAGAAATTTGTCGCATTCGAAGATTTTGTAGTATTGAAGCACCCGCGTGTTCACTCTTCTGTGAATTTAAAGATTCAAGAGTTTCAGTATTAATTTAAAGATTCAAGTACTGAAGCATCCACTTTGAGGTGTTTCAGTTTGTAATTTTGTTACCTAGACAGCTCATGTGGTTCAGTTCATTTGCAGATTCTAACTCGTCATTCGAAACTAGGCAAGGGGAAAATGTCAACTGAGCTTTAAAGAGCAACTCATTAGCATCCATCCGCATGCCAGAAGATAGACAAGCCTTGACGTAATGATTCTATTGCCAAGCTTAGAATTTTAAGAAATTACACTCTTTAAGTTCAAATTATGAAAATGAGTAGACAGGCTGCACGTAAAAGAACAAGCATAAACATAATTGAAGAGAAAGAGATATACTTGGAAATTGAAAGTAGATGATGGATGTGGTTTAAGCGGGGGTAACTGTGTGCATGATAAGCAAATATACAGTGCGAGGAACGGATCACTTTGCCTCGAGATATACCCAAAATCTTAAAACTTAGGCAATCTAGGCAGTGGATTTACTGTCATTTCAACATGCTCTGGCCCGTCTCAACTTCCTTTTGCTCTCCATCCTTCAATCGGCAGACATGCAAGCCCCTGATCAACTCTGTCAACCATATAGAACAACAACAAAAACTAGAAATCCATTTAAATATATTTGCATAGATAATCTACCCGAGTGTTCAATAAAGATTGGAGCTTCACACATCTGAAAAATAGTGTTAAAATTTAACATCGAAAACAGAAACCATATGACGATGAGACAAACATAATGCTAAAACATCAAAAACAGACTTTGAGATAAACATGGAGGGTTTGAGTGAGTTTACCTTTGTTAATGGCGTTTAGAAAGACTAGGAGAGCAGTCAGCGGTTGCATGATGCTTCAATTGATTTTGGATGCATTCTTTGCTGAACCAGATAAAGCCATCCATGAAAGAGGCTTGCTCCTTCCTCTTGTTTTTGTTTTTATCTACTTATTTAATCCTTACACATTACTTTTTCCTTGCAACCAAACAAATACCCTGAAACAGAGGCGGTGCGCAATTCATGCAAGTATCCACCCTTGCGTGAACAGAAGTCTTCAACTATGTAATAAATTTCAAATCTTTCTTATTAACAATGGAATAAATGCGAACAGATGATAATATTTCTGCAAATGAAAATCAATAAAACAATGGAGATAATTTGTTTTATTCGGTAAGATAATGAAGAAGAATCCGACGTTCTAGCATTTGTTTTTGTAGTCTAGCATTCAAGATAATGAAGAAGAATCCGAGGTTCTAGCATTTGTTTTTGTCGTCTAGCATTCTAAAGCCAAACTTTTCACTTCTAAACTCTTTCGCTAAATTTGGTCAACAATTGCAGTTAATAAGATTGAATTTGGTATGTGACGTTCAGTGAGTATATAAGTCATTTAAGATTGAATTTGACTATTGAATCCTTCTACCTATTGATAAGCTTTTGTTACAGTACTAGTTAGAGTTTCTCCCACTAATTTGCTTAATAATTCTCAGGAAGAACTCCTCTTTAGTAAGATGGTAATTCCCAAATAGATAAATGGAAGCTTAAATACCTTTAACCCAGTTCGAGAGCTAATCGAATATCACACCCTTTGAGCGTGAACTAGAACAAGCAATTAAGACTTTTGCTAGTTTATGGATAATCCTGAAAACTTCCAAAATAAAGTTGTCATAAGGGTACTTATGAGAAGATAACAAAATTATCCACAAATATAATGATTATCCCTGCTCCTTACATAATAAGTTAAATTTGAAATTTCTTTTCAAGGCTTATTACTTTCATGATCAGTCTATTGAGTACCTCTGTAGCTAGGGTGAACAAGTAAGAGGAAATGCGACCACCTTGCCTTATTCCCCTTGTGCCCTTAATGATCCTAGAAGGCTCTACATTGATCAAAATAGCGTAAGACGTAGTTGGCACATGTTGCTCGACACATTCTACAAATTTCTCAAGGTATCTAAAGGCATAAAGAGTGTTAAAGATAAAGCTCGAATCCAAGGAGTCAAAATCCTTGTTAAAATCTATTTTTGTTACATAGTTCTAGTTAGACCTTTTTCTATTTTAATTTTGGAAGAGTTCCCAAGCTAAAAATTATTATCATCTATTTGCTTGCATCTAAAAAGTTTTCCTTGATACCATCATTCAAATTCAAAAGTGTTTTCTTGAATGTTTTAGCTATCACTTTGGCAATTACCTTATAAATGATGGTACAACATGAAATAAGTCTATAGTCCTTTATAGAGATAAGGGCTTGAACTTTATGGATTAGGCATATGAATGGATAATTAAAGCTCTCTAAGCATCTTTGGGGCTAGGAGCTTTGTTTGTAATGAGACCGAAGAGAGTTGACTCTACATCGTCTATAGAGAAGTGCCTAATAAGATTCTCTATTTAAAGAGTATACATAAAAAAATGAAGGGTCTTAGGCTATTAAATGAAAAAAAATTTGCAAGGGCACCTATTGTTTTAGAGGATAATGAAGTTACTTATCTATGCATTTCCTCTTTTATACACTATCTTAATTTAACTTTATTTGTAATAGAGTTGATTCTATTCATATTCTTTAGAGTTAACATTGATTTATGAAAGAAACTTGTGTTTATATCCCCTTTTTTGAGCCAACTTATTCTTGTTCTTTGCATTATTAGTGAGTAATTGATATCAATAACTTGAGACAATTTGAGCAAAGCCTCATTCTTTTCTTCTTGTTGTAATTCATCATTAATATTGAGATATAAAGATCCTATGAGTGTTTTAAATTTTTTCCTTAGCTTCTAATGCTTCCTATAAGGGGATAAAACCCACTCACATATTGCGTGCTTCCAACTCCTCCTTAACCTATTGAAGTTTCCTCATATATGTATACATTTTGTGCCCCTAAGTTGTGGTCATTCCTTTGATCATTGCATTTGCAAATCCATCAACTTTAGTCAAGAGGTTATTAAATATAAAAGGGGATCATCTTTTTTGAACATTAAACAAGTTTTGGATTAGGATAGGAGTGTGATCTAAGAACTTTGGGCTTGAAAGCAAACTTTTCTTTCTTGAAAGGTGTTGAAGTTTTAAATAAAAAACTTTCTTCACTGCAAGTATACAGACTGCAGTGAAGAAAGTATACAGTTGTGTGAGTGAGAGTGTGTGAGAGATAGGTTACTTTGAGAAGAGAAGAAGAATGCGTGTGTGCGTGCATTTAGGGTTTGAGTTGAAAATTTTAATTTTTGCAGATATACCCCTACATTTTTAAAAATTTCCAGTATCGGTCAGTAGATGGCCAATAAATACCAGTCAGTACGGTACAAAATAGGTCAGTACGAACCGGTATTTACACCCGATACACACTACCCCTACCTCATACTATTCCCCACCGGTACGATATACATTGCCCGATACAGTACGATACACAAAATTATGTTTATATGTACTAATTTCAATTTTTAAAAAACATACATAATGTTTTAGTGCACCAATCTTTACATAAATATAAAAATAATTCTTTATAAGAAAAGCATGCATGTCCTATTGAAATTAATTCCTATTTTATTAAAGAAATATTTATTATGAAATTAATGCTAGAAAAAAATTTAGAAACAAGTGAATGTGGATTGAAGATTATCATAGTTATTGAAAATATGTACTTATAAGCGGATTATCATAATTATCTTTATATGCATACATTGATTAGACTTCAAGCTAAAAAAATTATTATAAATTTAAGAAAATTTGTAAGAATAAATAATATGTTCACATATTTTAATAGTTTTTATAATTATCTTCCACATGCATTAAACTTTTTCTAATTGGATTTTTAAATTTTTAATTTTTAACCTTTCACACATTTCTCAAAATAGTATATTGTCATTTAAAAATTATAAATGTTATTTTTATTTAATAACTTTTAAATTACAACATGAAAAATTCTTGATGTTTTTATCATAATTTGTGACATCTACAAAAAAAATCTAATTGATGAAATGAGTGAAGATCATCTTGCACAAGTTCCTCGCAACTTCCAAATAAGAAGATTCTACCTATGGCCTTCCAAAACTATTTAGGTTTCAAATCGGGAGGTCTCCAAGCATAGGTAATTTTAACTTTGTCCTTAATTATCATTAAATCTCCTTATGGATATTTCATCAGGTAATTCACCAAGTGTCTGTTATACATATTCTTGCAATGTTTATCCTCTTAGTCTTAGCAATAGCTTGAACAAGACACTAAGGTCTTCTAATTGAGTTGGCAAGGTAGCTAAGACATTTAGTGGTCTAATACTCAAGGGGCATGTCATGTATACATATCCAAAGGGGAATGTTGGTGAGTTTCAGCCTTCATGGTTGCACCAGTAAGGGTTTATTATTTACATGCCATAGTGCAACTTCTAGAACACCACTGAATGCATCAAGTGAGTTAAATCGAAAAAAGAAGATGTCTTCATTGTTCAAGATTATATCAAAAAGTCCATATTGCTTCCAATTAGTAGCAGCCTAGTTTTTCATGATAAGAAATGGTCTTCTGTCCAGGAAGAATCCAGCAAGTGTAGGCTTCCATTTGTCAACTCCTGCATGAAGAATGGATAAAGGAGGGGAAACAACTTGATGGTCCAAGGTTAGGTTAGGGGGACAGAAGGAGAGTTTAGACTCTAGATTATGGTTTACTATTACTTGCACCTAGATGCACCTGAAGGAAGGGCAATAGTGTGAGCAGGTGCGTTTGGAGGGGGTGGAGGAGATGGAGGAGTTGGTAAAGAAGTAGAAGGATTTATGGAAGGTAAAGGAATCTTAGGAGATGAAGAAGAAGAGGGTAACAAAGGTGGTTAGATTTCAGAATTAGAAAGCATAGTTAAGGACTATTGGTTAAAAGAAAAAGCTAGAGGACAAATTCTATTCAGATGGACTAGGCAGAATGAATGTGCATAGGAGTGGGAGAAGAAGGGGAAAGACCATAAAAGAAGTTAAAGAGTGGGATATGCGCAAGGGGGAAAGACTAAGAAGAAATCAAAGAAAAAAAAGCAAAGAGTAGGAAAGTTACTAAAATAAGGAGTTGGAACAAGAAAAGTTCGGTGTACTATAGAAAACACCGAGGAGTCACAATGCAGAAGTTGTAACAACTCTTATACAAAATCTACAACCACCTATATACATGGCAACCAATTTCCTGTACATACATTCATGACATACATTTCTATTCAATGCTATACATATACATATTACAAATTTTCACATCACTTAACATTATCATTTAAAAGTAGTATTACATCTTTATATTTACATGACAATCCAAAAAGAAAACATACAATTTACTTTATTCTTTTACATATACAATCATCTTAAACCAAAACACATTTTAAGGGTACATTTTACTCCTAGCTGTCGGCCTTGGTCCCTACTGATGTCCCATGTATCTCACTCCTAATATATGGACCTATATAGATTAACACTCGTACTAAGCTTGAAAGCTTAGTTGGGAAACACTTAGTTTGGATGACCACTTACAACAGTCATCCTCCAAGCACATACATTCATAAACATTACAACTCATATAAATAGTGATGGCATATTTAATCAAAGCATATAATGTAAACATGCTTCAATATGTTATTTATATACTATAAATTCACATTCACAAGCCAAAAATTAATGTTCAACGCTCATTGATACAAAGTATCAATACAAATGCAAATGTACATCAATAAAAAATATCTTTTTTATCATGTTGTATTCCTTATTTATAACTATTTACTTTACTTCCTATATTAGGCCTACATATTCTCATGGGTGTGGATAACGGGAGCTGTGGATATCTAAAGATATCAAAACAGTGGATACTTGAAAGTATCGAATTGTGGAAATCAAAAGGCATCAAACTGTGGAGACACTATAGCCTCGAAATGAAGACAACATTGGTATCAAACTGTAGCAGATGTACCAAAATATTATAAGCATGCCTATCTATCCACCATCAAGACAATAGCGCAGGCATTATAACATTTCCTTTAACCATTTTCCAATTTCACAATTCATATATTGACAAATCATATGATACACATTTCAAGTCATAAAATCTGTATATACGTTCATAAATGCGAGTCATAACTTACCCCCATTAGAAGGATATCAAAATCACAATTGCATAATCGTACCATAAACATATGAACGATAAATATGCATCCAAATCATTTATGAACATGTAAATTTTCTTTTGTATGCATTATGCTCAATCTTAAATTCCATTATTCAATCACCCAATTTACATAAGATAAGTCCTATTTCATTTATTTCTAGGTGTTATGAAAAGTTTCATACACATTTAAAAAGGTTCGAATATAACTCGGTAAAAATCAGAAATGAAAATAAACTCAAAATTGTGCAATTTCCTTCCTGTCGTGTTCCCTGCCCAGAATTCATACCTCTACTTGTTCCAAAATTTTAATACATAAAAGTTAGAATTAGGTTTTTTGATCTTCCTTATGTTTCTAGTTTTCAAATTACAAAAAATCAAGCCATATGGACTTCAAAATCATGAGATATAGACCAAAAATCACAAGTTGCTCCAAAACAGGGGCAACATAAGGTCACCATTTTCGATCTTAACTTTTGATGTCATAAATCTAGAACTAAGTCAGAATATCTTCTATAGATTTCTATTTCTATGTCATACTTTTCATATGCAGCTGAAATCACCCAATTTAGAGGTCTGTAGGCTAAGTTATGACCTAAACAATGTGATTGGTTCAATAAACCCTAGACAGAATTCCACTACATGATACTCTCTTGTCATATTCAACCAATTATATACAAGATAACGTCAAAATAACACCAAAAAATCATCCCAAAAATCATTTCACATCTATATGAATCTTTTTATCCATTCAAACATACACACAAAGAGATATTAAACAAAGTGTAGTCTCAAACCTTAAATTTTGTCAATTAGCTCTTATTTTAGTACTCTTCCTTCTCTTCCCCTTAGGCTTTGCTTGATTCACCAACTAGAACACTAAAAATACATATCTTAATCTCATATCCAACCTTATAATTCTAGCTCTTCATGAGCAAAGCAAGAAAGATGAAGATGAGAAGAAAAATCTCAAACTTTTACCATTATTTTCACTTAAGATTAGCTTGATTCTTCAAGATTTCATTCTAGTCCATAACTCACATATAATTATTCATGTCCATGCTTAAATGAAGAAATTACCCTCAATTGATTTCATTCTAATCGATAACTCACATATAATTATTCATGTCCATGCCTAAATGAAGAAGTTACCAATTTACCCCTATCTTTTAAATTAATTATCATTATGTCTCTTACTATGCTTAGATACACTTAATTCTTTATGTTCACTTATTAATACATCTTAGACATACTATAAAGCTTCTAGGGTACATATTGGGGCCTTACAGAAGTGCAAAAGCTCAACATGGCAAGAGCTTCATGGTTAGAGCTTTATCCAAATGCAAGAGATTCTTGTAGACCCATTTGGTTTCTTTTGATCTACAATTTGTTTAAATGTTAAGATGTTTAATTCTTCCTTATTTTTTATTCTTTTCTTGATATGTTTACGTACTCAACTGTGTTCATTTTTTCTATTTTTTAATTGTTCAGTTTATTCAATGACTAATTTGCTTACTTTATCTTTGCATTAAACTTTTTTTCACATATTACTTGATTCTATTATAATAAAATTATTAGTGTCACTAAAGTAAATTCATTAATAATAATATATTTTATTATTATCAAAACTATGAGTTAAGACCTCACTTAGTCTAATAATAAAGTATATAAAAATTAAAAATAAATAAAATTATATAATCTCCCTTGTTTAGCTTATAGCGGCTAAACTTAGCATACCAGCTTAAATAAAGGAATAACTCTGTATTACTTAAGTAAAGGAATAATTATTGTAATTATTTCTACCTATTGTTATTAAACCAAATTTACAAATTTATTTACATAACCATTTGATACAAATAAAGTAAAACAAACCAAATTTACTAGGTAAAAAACATGTACTTATAATTACACATTTTTTAAATTATGTATTTAAAAATATATATAATCATTATGTATGGAAATACATATAATTATTATGGATTTCACACAGTTTAAATCTAACTTTCAAAACACAAATGAGTTTAAATAAATACATAAATCAATAATTTAAATACAATGAAATTATAAAAGAATCCATTCTTCTAATTACTATTTTAATTCTTCACTTAAAATCAATTGCTACAAGTTATTTAATAACACTACTTTGAAATTCAAATGATTAGCAAGAAGAAAGAAATACAGTGAATTTAATAAATTGTTAATATGTATCATTCTCATTAATGACATTTTGGTTATTTTCATTTATTATATAATAGTTATAGGTTGCATTATGTTTTAGTGGATAATTTAGTATGCTTTTAGTTGTTAATTAGATGATCTGTACATGTTTAGGTTTAGAATTGTGTTAGTGTGACTATGTTTTTTAGTGTTATATGCGTTGGAGCATGATATTGGGCTTTAATTTTGTGAGTTTAAGGTGTTTTGATGAGTTTGTTAGTATTTGAAATCAGATAAAGAAGGTCGGAGAAGATTTGGAGAAAGTTCTGAGGAGTAACAAGAGCCAAGATGGCCACAATTATGACAAAAGCTTGTATAACAAGCCATGATCGTGGCAAGTGCAAAACAAATGCTGGGACTACTTTCGAACTCAACTTTTTGAGGGTTATTTTGGACATATAGGCCCTGGTAAAACCTAATTTTTACCCTAAATGGAAAATAATATAAAAGACAAATAAAGAAACCCTAAAAGCAAGCCTCCATTTACCATCTTGAAAAAGAACACAAGGAAGAGGGAGAGAAGGAGAGAAGATAAAGAGAGTTTCAGCCAGCTGCTGTCCGACCATTCTAACCCAGCCATCTTAAATTATTTTCTATTTCCTCTTGTTATTCATTTCATCTTGATGTATGCTTTGGGGTTGGGGATGTTGAATATGTCGCTAAGGATGTTCTAAACTCTTTTAGGGATTTGCCCTTAAATTAATGTTAATTTGATTTTTTTTATGTTAATGAGTTAGGTACTATGATTGTTTATCGTATATGCATGCTTCAGTAACAAATCGAGAGAGTGAACCGATAGCAAAATGATTAGATTGGGTAATAAGAGTTAAACAATCTAATAGATGACGCAAACAATCAAATCAGTAATTTATACGAAGAGAGATCTCTTATGAGGACCCAATTATCTATTAGATAGCTTAAGATCTAATTGGATGTATGGGTTTTTTGTTAATTGAGAGATTACAAATTCTATAATCAATTAGTTATAATTTTGGGTTTAATGATTATCACTCGAAAGAGAGTAATCCAACCTTCGAAAGTTTAGGATTGATACCAAATTAACTCAAAAGTGATTAAGTTAACATCAGATGATGGGATAAATCTCCTCTCTCATAATTGGTTAATCTTCCTTGTGTGAATTTTCAATTGTTCTTTGGTTGTGCTCAATTTTGATTTCTTTGTGTTAATTTTACAAATTCACTTCCAATCAATCCATATTCAATTGCTTAATTTTCTGCTCGTTTTTGTTTTCATTTTAATTACATTTTTAGGCCTTAGACAAATTAGGATTCAAGTAATTCACTAATTAGGATTGACATCTCAAAAAGATAAGTATCTTTTTGATACATTACTAAATTTTAAATGAATTGTATAATGTCATGTCAGCATTTTCACATAATTAATTTTTTAAAATTAATCAAAAAATGGGCCTCATAATTTGATGGCATGGAGCCATTGTTTATACATTTCACCATGTGGCAATGGGACCTATAATTATATATTTTAAATAGTAGGTCCCACTTGCCATGTGACAGTAGGCCCTATTTTTATTTAAAAATAAAAAATAATGTCATGTCCGTGTTAATGTGGCATTTAACTAACAGGGAGTTAACCTTGTTAAATTTTTCATCCACTTACGGTCTATTTTAAACTTTTGGAAAACGTTGGGATTCAATTTGAACGCTTTGAAACATTAGGGTGTTAGAGTAGTGCTCTAAAGGCAATCAATTGTTATAGTATTGCTCTAAAGGCAATTAACTTTAGCAATTTTGTACAAATTTTCATTAATTTGATGTTTATTTATTTATGAATTGATGTCGATCTTAAATCGAATTAATGAAGTCCATGATACAAAAGATAGCATGAAGAAAATCATCATGAGATCATAATAATGAGATTCCTATTATGTGCAATTATGTTAGTATCTAAATTATCCCTAGTCATAGAATTAATGAGAGAGAACATTATTAATTCGGATAGACTAGCATGTGTTATACTCCTTAATTTGATCAAGTAGTGGATCTCATAAACTGTAAGCATGAGATGTTTAGAGTTAATATGTGGGTGCTTACTAAGAGTAATACGTACATCAGATGACCCACTATGATAATCATATGGATGATCTATCAAATGTCAGCGATTAAACTCATCATAACATTGGTGCAAATATCTGTCAACTTGAAATACTCAAGGATATCTTAAATACTGATCCTGTGGTTTGACACCATTTCTTGTTGCCTCAAAGTGAGGTCCCTCATAGGGTGGTGATTGGGTACAGTTATTGGTATAGAAGGTAATTAGGTAGCTAATAAAGGATTCACCACTCCTAATAGAAGGAGATGATACTTACGACCTCTTATTAGGGTCATTACTCGAGAGTCTCTAGCCAGAGAAGTTATGTGTCATGAAGAGTCTTCAATGACACATAGAGTAATAAGATCCCCAAGATAAGAACTAATATCATTTGAACTAGATGTGATATAGTCAGTCTTGTGGGAGTTGACACATAGCCTATACTTCAAACTAAGTGAGGTATGGGATGGTGAAGGGATGAATTGCATGGTAATTGTCAATGGAAAGGTTCATAAGTTTAATACTTAACTATCGAAGAGTTCGTGTGTTAATTCATTTATGTTATGGTAAATTGGAATCAGAAACACTTCATGATTTGCTTGGATTAAGAATTAATTCAAGTGGCATGAAATCAATCATGATATGCTCCGATTAAGAGTTAATTCAAGTGCCCAAAATAAGCGGGAACCTAAGGGTTACATGCATAAAAGATCAAATAAAAAATAAAGTGTGTATAGCTGTCATTTTAAGCAAGTCACAATAGTGACCCACTTTATAACAGGTGGTATGTAAGTGAGTTCTTTACTTATGTACAAACAACAAAATTCAACTAAAAGCACACCCATTTAGAGGCTAAGGGTCCAAAAGAGTTCTGGAGGTTGAGAGGAGTGATCTTGAGGTTTGTTCATGCAATTTTATGCAATTATTGTATGAGTTTAATTGCATGTAACTTGATTATGATCTAACTCTCGATTAAGCATCTACTTGAATTCATCCTGTTTGGTGCTCTAACCACCTTTACACACTGTTATTCTCCATCTTTTAGTGCTCTCAAGAGGCCAAGGAAGGAGTTTGGTGTTTGTAACAACCCAAACAAGAAGAAGTAAGAAAGGAGGAGTTGTCCTTAAGATACACAATTTTAATTACATGTTCTTTCAATTATATCTATTACATACATATGATTTTGGATTTTCTGGGGATGTCCTGGGGTTGAAATTTTGATTCCAATGTTTCCACTACCTAGCCATGCATGAAATGCATGGACCCATGGCTTCCCAACATAGGGTTTGTTCTATACTTTGTTGTAAACGTTGAGGTTCAAAATGCATTTTTAGCTACACAACAAAAGACACATTAAGAAAGCTACTGACAATGCTATGGTTATCTAAGATTTCCAAGGTGACTCAACGGTGAGTTTATGCTTGCCTTTCATCATATGGATGGAGCTAAGTGATCTATATCTAAAAAACTAAATAACATCCAAGATCATTGTCTGAATAAAGTGAGGAGGCTTAAGTCATTTATAACTTAATAAAAACAACAGGCAATCAATTATAAACTTACATATTTTAATAAATAAAATATTAAACATAATTTGGTATGTTTCATTACACAATTCAATGTCTAAAATATAAATCAGGAAATAACTCAATGTAAATATATCAAAACTATTAAAGTCACAATATATATAAACATATATCATAAATTATAATAAGTTGAAATCAAATTCATAAGTTAAATTGTCAAAAAATGTCTACAAGTTCTTCATATGTAAAATCATACACAAGTATGCATCAATTTAGACTAATTAAACTAAAAGGCTATTGTCACTTCTAGAGGTCAACTATCGTCATGTCTAGAGGTCTTCCCTTTTTATACCATATATTGCATCAAAGATTGCAAAAAGTCAAAGGCTTGTAACCCAAAACTATATATTTTCACTTTTAAGACTACAAACATGTTCATATTATGATAAAACTATATAAGATTAGATATATGTAGTAATCCATATCAAATAATTACAAGGAAAGAATTAGTTATTAAGGAGTTATCCACTCCTACTATTTATATCACTTTTATTATAGCACAATACTGTACATAACCAAAGTACTTTCATCGAAGGAAGATCCATTGGAGACAATATCTTGCTTATCCAAGAACTACTTAAGGATTACCAATCAAGGAAAAATCTTAAAAGTTGCATATGGAAAATCGACTTCTATAAGCCTATGACGCGGTCACCTTGGAGTTTATTAAAGTTTGCTTAGATGCCTTAGAATTCCCTTTACAATACCGAAACTGGATTATGATGTGTCTCTATTCCTCCTCTGTGAGTGTCCTTGTCAATGGTAGTCTTACAAAAGCTATGAAATGTGTGTGAGGGATTAGGCAAGGGGATCCATTATCCCCTTACCTCTTTGTACTAGTTATAGAAGGCTCGTCTAAAATGATTGAGTAGTTACTGTAGTTTAATGGCAGATTCAGGTACCATCATCAGTGTAGTTCACTTAAACTCACACACCTGTTGTTTGCAGATGACTTATTGCTGCTCTCTGGGGTTGATCTGTCCTCTGTCACTATCTTTTAAAACATATTGTTTCACTTCTCCAGCTGGTCAAGTTTGAACGTCAATCTTTAGAAAAGTTATATATATTGCTCCTTGAATGTTAGTAATCCTTTAGAGCTGGTAGAAACCCTTGGCATGGAACTCCATGTGCCACCTTTCACTTATTTGGGAGTTCCTATTTCTCATGACAAACTCACATGCTCTGATTGCATTCCCCTTTTAAAATGTTACAAAGAAAAAATACTTTCTTGGCAAAATAAATTCCTCTCCATGGCTGCACGAGTCACTCTTATTATGTCTGTATTTAGTAATCTGTAAATCCATTAGATTAATCATTTGATCCTCTAGCAAAAGGTAATCAAGGAGCTTAATCGGACCATCAGAGCCTTCCTATGGTCAGGATCTCTAGACAATGCCAAGAAAACAAAAGTGAAATGGGATGACGGAACCATGCCAATGAAGAATAAAGGCTTAGGCATATTGTCAACTACGTTATTGTAGAATGTGTTCCTATGACAGAAATTTTGACGGCTATTCACGTATAGAACTACCTTGTGGATTAAATGGATCCACAAAGCTTGCCTCTTAACTCAAAATTTTTGGCAACTCACCATTAATAGAAGCTGCTCATCGATTTTTTCACACGTGTTGAAAATCTTAGACATTATTTACTCCTTCATTTTCTATCGACTTGGAAATGGTAATGATATCTAGGTCTGGTATGATAATTGGACATCATTTATCCCTCTAATATGATGAATTGAGCTTGCACACTTATGGCTTCAACTCTCATTAAACGCCAAGGTCTCTTCCCTTATTTCCAATGGATAATGGTCAGGTAATTTCAGACACTTTAATACCATCTCTCAATATCTGCCAAGACTTCCTCTCAATAGCGCTCTGGACTCAATTATTTGGTAGCCCCACTCTAGTGGCAGTTTCATAAATAAATTGTGCTACTCCAGCCTCCAAGTGGTAGCTCTTCTTGTCTCTTGGCATAAAATACTATAGAAGAGGAGTATCAGCCCCAAAACTTCAATGTTTGCATGGTTGGCTATCAAGAATTGCTTAAGCACCAAAAACCGTTGGCATGGGAGCATTGACCCTATCTATGTGTTATGTCGATTGGTACTTGAAAATAGGAAACATTATTTTTTACTTGCTTTTTTTCCAAAACTATCTGGATTCAGTTGCTTCATATGCTTGAGGCTTCCCACTGTCTGTATGTTTAGGATGATACACTTGCATGGGTAACTCAAGTTTCCACTATCAGAAAGGACGATGGAATCATCTTCAATAGTTTTTTTACTTATTAATATACAACATATGGATGGAAAGGAATAGACGGGTATATAGATGAGAGAACTCTTGCCTATTTAACGGCTAGCATGGTCAATAAGATTAGATCTCTGGTTATTTCCAAAGAAGTAGTGCCAAAACTTTCCCCTCGTATGCATTCACAATGGAGGCTTTAATCATCACTTATTTATGTAACTTAACTGGGTTTGACTACAGCCATTGTAGTGTGTAACTATGGATTCTAACAGGGAATCCTTCTTTTGAAGTTGTATATAGTTTACAATAGTCAATGAAAATTTTTAAAAATTTTTTAAAAAAACTATACGTAACCATTTTCCCAAAAAATGCTCATCCTTACAAAAATGATTTTCAATACATTTGACAGTTACTAATATAATTCTTAACTAAATCATTGATGAAGTAACCTCTTCATATGGTCAGTTCAAGAACATAGCCTTTCCTACAAGTTACAATTGAAGTCTCAAGAAATTAATTTAACAGCTCTAAATAGCAATAAAATGATAAAATAAATTCAATAAAAAATAGATAAATAAAAAATAATCCCACTCTTACACTTAGTTTTCTAGAGTCTTTTTAAATCCCTTATTTCTTATACACAAATTGTGCTTCCAAATTTCAATTCCAAAATTAACTTCATAATAAAACACATAAAGATTGAACAAGCACATGTTTAAAAGCAACGAGCTTGAAAACCACCATTCTCATTCGAAAGCCATAACACATAACCAAAGCGTCTCTAACCTAAAATAACAATCACATATAAGGTCAGTGATCATAGCACATCAAAAAATATGTTCAAAAGATAAAAACCAAATATAAGCTTAATGATCACATAACATCAAAAAGTTAGTTTAACAACCACATCACACATGAAAGCCATAAGACTAATCAATTAAAAATCACAATTCAAAGAGTTATAAATCCTCGCACGGTTCAAATTGTCATTATGAAAGGTTATAATGTTTCACACAATCTTATGAAAAGCCATTCTGAAAGGTTATAATGCTTCACATAACCCTAAATAGTGCCATGGAACTTCACATGAATGAGGAGGATTAATATTTCAAAGTTTTCAAAGTTCTTATTCAACATATTATCAACCTTATAACTAATTTTAACTTTTGTACCTACTTGATATTAGTCATGGAACTCAATCTACATGTTTTTTCCATTCACATCACCATGACCAACTAAAAGTGATTAATGAGACTATTTTAAAAATCCATTTGTAAATCGAACTTAGTTTAGGAATCAAATTGACTTCACTTCGGGTGTTTTATTGGTTGATTAACACTTAAGTCCCTAAAATTAATGGTTATCTGATGAAATTCACCAAAAGCACTACCATTGCATTAATGGTCTTGGTCAAATATAAATGATCATAAAGTCTCATTTTGAATCAATCCAAATAATTCAACCTTTATTTCATGACAACAGTCATAAAGCCTTATTTCAAATCAACTGAACTAATTAAATTAAAAAATGAGGGGGAAGCATTGATCACAGTCTCAAAAATAACAATGTGAACAAGAAAAGTTGCTCCTTTTCGCATCTTTGTCAGGAGGTAACATTGATATTAGGTAAGAAAGGAAGTAATAAGAGAGTTGCATAAAAATCATGGAAACTTCTTCAGATCCAGTTCATTTATCGTCAAGTTTTTCTTTGTCTAGTTTGCCTTCTAGTGTGAAGCATGTTTTATCAAACAAAATCGAAAATTTAGAAGAACTTACTCAAGTAGAAAATCGTGTCTGTGAGTCTTCTTTACCATTGTTGAGTCCTTATAGTATTTATTCTTGTGACCGTTCTTGGACGAGAAATATTCGTAATGTGTTATCTACTACTAGACCTCGTGTAAAAGAAATCATCCAAAGTTTCAAATTGGAATAGTGTGGTCTCAAAACTATAACTGCAAAACAATACGTAAAGTTGGAAATTCCTAAGGAGTTGATCGCCTTATGGAGAGAGCAGAACTATACACATCTACACTTTGGAGCTCTACGATTTGTTCTTACTTTACATGGAAGAAAAGGTATTCCTGCAACAGCCAAGATATCTCTCGTAGACAGTGCTTATACAACATACCAAAATGCTCTTATTGGTACCTTGCTGACTACTCTTAACAGAGGAAGTGTCATCTTGACCATAACACCTGATTTCAAGATCAGATTGGATGATCCTACTTTGGCTGAATGACTGCAAGTTAAGATCCAGATCACTGGAGCAGATTAAGATCCTACAGCCAACATGGCTACTCTACATCACTAGATGATCTACCATCTACAGAATCATGCTTTGGACATAAATTTTCCAAACTCTACTTCGAATGCACTATATATGGTTACTGATCAATCTAATGATCAGACTACTATCCTCCAGATCCCAAAGCAGTTGTCTTCACAGGAGCTTGAAAAGTTTATGCCTACAGAATAGATTACCAACTATCAAAAGGTATTCCATGAGCCTCATCGACACTCTTTTCATACGACAACTCCTCCATTTCTGAAGACACTGAGAGATGGCTTAGTTAAATCCATCTATGCACGGCCTAGCGACGACACACCTGGTCCTTCAACATCAGGCTCAATCCTGATGATCTAGCCTATTGAATAGTCAGATCTACCAGATCTATCATCCAGGGCTAAAAGCCTTAAGATCTAGCCCGTATTCTCTCATACGGAAGATAAAGACGGTCCTCCTATTTATTATTTTGAATCTAATGGAGATCCTGTCTATGTCAATCATCATCATCGACACTTTGTATGGGATGTCGACCCATCTATATGCCCACTAGCTTGTGAGATCTGTCTCAATCCTGAGTCAGATAGTGATGATGATGATCCAAGATATCAAAGAAGAAGGAAGAAGAAATCAAAGCCCAAATCTCGGTGTTTACCTTCTCGTGACTATCACCCTCTTGGTGGTGATCCAGATCAAGACGATCCAAATGGTCTAGTAATAATTGAGAAATCCAGACCAAAGTCTCTTAAAGAGATGCTCAGGTCATCTACATGCAGATCTACTGATGGATCTTGCAGATCTATGTCAACAATTCCTATTCAACCTCCTACTCCTATACCCTATATGATGGCAAGGCCAGATGAGGATAACTTTCCTCAGTTATTTAGGAGTACTCATGAATCACAGCGGGTTGTCTATAACCCTTATATCATAGCGTCAGGAATTACTTTACAAGAAACACTTGCTTCAAATCCATCTGATGAAGTTCTCAACTGGTAGACACATAACGTAGTAGCACAGAACAAAGTTCTGAGAAGGATTGATTCCAAGCTAGATGGAAACAAAATATTGCTACGCATAAGAAAGTCGATTCTGTTTCGGAACAGATACAAACGATGTATTGGTCTTATAAAGGCCAGATTCAGCATCTTGATGCTGAACTCAGACAATATATCTCTGCCCATCATATGGGGCTAGAATTTGACTTCAAAGTTCGTGAGATACAAAGGACAATACAATAAATGAAAGTCGATATGCATGTAGCCCAATCTAAGCAGATATATGGCTCATCCTCTTCAGATTTTCCAAATACACAGCCATCATATCCATCTCCAATGTATCAAAGGTATCCAGAAGAAGCTGACTATTCAAAGGTATTTAAATTCAATTATGCTTTGATTAGACAGTACATATATCCTCAGACAACTTAAGAAAAACCTCGATGATCAAAGCCAAAGTCAACATCCGATCGTATGCATAAACCTCGAGTTTCTGAGTCTTCTAAGGTCCCAGAAGCATCATCTTAGTATACACCTTTTAAACCAGAACCACAGTGGAGTAAACCTGTACAGATACGTACACCACCAAAGTCTCCACCATCAGTTCAACCTTCCCAGGACAGGATGAAGGATAAAGCTAAATTGCCAGAGTACATAGCTACTCTAACCATTAAATCTCTTGCAGATAATTCCAGTTTTCAATCTAAGAAAGCTTATTCGAAAGCAATACATTTGAAGTCTCTGCAACACCAACTGAGTGTTCACCTGAACACACATTAGAGTCTTCCTATGAACCAGTCTCTTCATCATCGACTGATAATTCAGCAAACTTTGCTAATCTTTCAGAATTATCAAATGTTCTGATGACTATGCCTCAATATACTAAAGAACCAGAAATCAGTGAGGCAGAATCTGTCGGGATTGAACCCTTTAGACCTGAACCTGCACCTCGAGAAATACCAGCTCAGCCAGTTGCACAGGCTACAACTAAGCCTACTTCAGGACCTTGGTTTACATTCGATGATCTACCTCCTAAGAAATGTAGAGATAGACTTCATGAATTCGGTGCATGGATTGATCTACAGATGACCAAACCAAATTATCACTTGCCAGATATTTTGTCTGAATTTACATCTAGATTCACTGGTACTTTGCGAGAATGGTGGCAAAGTATTTTGGACTATCAACGTCTTCAGTGCATTCAAGTTTCAAAAGCTAGAGCATTACTTGGTGTGATTCATAAAGAATTTATTGGTGACTTCCAGTTGATTGACAAAAGAATCCGTCAGGAATATTTCGCGATGAAATGTTGTTCTCTTAATAAACGTGATATTCAAAAGCATTACAAACGCATGACGAAAAGGTATTATCTTCTGAATGGATGGAATGATGTTAACTTGCGTTATACTTTTGTATCATCCCTTCCAGATGAAATACAACCAGAACTATAATAGACCATAGTTTCTCTACAAAGAGATATGTCAACAATTTCTCTTGGAGAAATCTATCAGCTTGCTTTAGCATCTCTTGACAAATTATGTGATCAGTATACTTTGCTCAAGAATATCCTCAAAGGAGGTCCAGTTCTGAAACAGGCTTGCAAGAAACCCTATCTCCAGATAAAATGCAAAGATAAAAAGACTTGTGAGTGTCATAGCAAGAAGAAAGCCCATTCTTCTCAAGTTTACCAAAGGAGAAAGTTCCATAGGAAGAAGGAAGGCCTACGGCCTTGGAAGCAAAACTTCAAAAAGAAGAACATACGCAAAAAGCACAAATTTATGAGGTTCTTCAAGAAATCCTCACACCAGAACAAGCCTCGATGTTTTATCTGTGGAAAGCCAGATCACTTTGCTAATAAGTGTCCTCAGGCAACGAAGAAAGATGTCAAGTTTCTTAAAAATCTTGAAACTCTTATGCCTATTCATCCTCAAAGCAACATTGAAGAAATTCTTGAGGAACAATTTAGTGAGGACAGTAATACACAATTTGTTGTCTCTGTGTCAACTGATGATGAAGAATCATCACAATCATCTGCCTCTACTGATGATGATTCATTATACATGTTACAGCAGACATGTATAAAGATAGATCGTACACCAATACAACGACCTTATGTCCAGATCTAGATCTTTCAGCAAGATAAATATGATAGACCCATTCGTGCCATCGGGTTTATGGATACTAGATCCAGTCGTATGATCATGAAGCCCAATATCTTATCATCAGAAGCATGGATATCTCATGAAGTGTATTTTACAGCTACTGATGGTAACTCTTTTAAAATTGGGTTGATAACTAAGAAACGAATTGGTATTCGTTTCTTCCCTCAATGTACAGTTTGGACTAAAGTACTTGGAAGCAATCTACCAGGCCCAGATCTTCTAATTGGGATGGACACATACAGTAAAGCCTAACCTTTATAGATCCTACCCACAGGCCTCAGGTCTCAAAACCTTTTCAGTCCATACACTGACATCAAAAATGTGTTTGAGCTTACACAAGTTCCAGCACATCACACTAGACTTTGAGATAAACTGTTGAGCTATTGTCCAGAGTCTCATGCACAGTTTACTCATCCATATCCTCTGTGAAAAAATTCGGACTTTTTCATAAGCCTACCATTTAAAAAGAATGAGGATATAAGCCCCACGAAAGCCACACATCCAGGAATGAATCCTGACGACTTAAAGCTTGCATAAGATGAGTGTGCGGTGTTATTGCAACAAGGATGATTGAGCCCACAAAGTTGGATTGGGCTTGCCAAGCATTCTATGTCAATAAACGTTCAGAGCATAAATGCGGAAAAAAAAAACGTCTAGTAATAGACTATAAGCCTCTAAATGCTTTCCTACAAGATGACAAGTTTCCTTTGCCCATAATTAGTACATAGGTACTATTTCTTAAGGAAGCTGCTATATTTTCAAAGTTTGACCTAAACGTAAGTTTTTGGCAATTGGATATTCACCCTGAAAAACGTTACAAGACTACATTCTGCATTCCCAATGCTCAGTACCAATGGACTATGATGCCCTTTAAACTCAAAGTCGCATCATCACTGTTTCAAAACTCCATTACAAAAATTTATTAGCCTATCCTCAATAGTGCCTTGATCTACATCGATGATATTTTACTGCTTTCAACGACCCATGAGGAACATTAGGCCCTTTTTCAAAGATTTTTGGACCTAACCTAACAGTATGGGATAATGTTTTCGGCCTCGAAAAGCACTATTGGTATAACATAAATATAATTTCTTAGAATGCAATTCAATGATGGATTCTATCAGCCAAGCCCACATATTGCAAAAGAATTATTGCAATTTCTTGATGAAAATCTCACAGTTAAACACATTTAACAATTCCTCGAGATTGTTAACTATATCAGAGATTTCATACCACATGTGATAGCCTTCACATCAAGCTTATCTAAGCTTTTACGTAAGAATCCACTAATATGGAGAAAAGAACAAACAACAGCTGTCAAGAATCTTAAACAACTCTGTCAGAACATTTCACCTTTGAAGCTTTCTGAATCATGACTATCTCGCTTTCAGACAGATGTTGGTCATACCACTGTAGATACAGCAACTTTATCTACACTACTCTGACAATATCCACCATGGCCGCCAGATACTTTTTCTTTCTATAAATATCCTTCTTCTCTTCAGCCTACTAACTTCATTGAGTTTTCTAGTTCTCAGCTAATTTTGCTCAAAAAACCCAAAAAGATGGATAACCCTTCTCTTTTTGCTTTAACTAAGAAAGCTTTTCCTCCTATAGCTAGTCGACCCACTAGTCTCTCTGAAGTTGCCTCACTTGTTCATAGTAGTTTATTCTATTACCTGCATCTCTTTTTGTATGAACATAAGTCCCGTGGAAATCTTAGTATGTTTAACATCAAAGCACCCAGCCTTAATGTGAATCTTCTTCAAGATCCTTTGTCAGAAAACACATTATGGTATTTCTGGGCACTCTCTACCCTTTATGCTTGTGCTTTTACAGTCTCTCCTCTTCAACTGTATCAACATCTCTGTGACCCTAATAATGAAAGTTCATTATTATGGACATTACTGGAATGGTATCAACCATTAGACCAATGGAAGCATCAATGTTTTGTCATTATTCAACATCGTCTATGGACATCTTCTGCTAGACGACAAATTACACAATGCTTCTTCATTGTTCATCGCCTATATAGAGAATCTCATACTGTTCTATTTTATACAGAGCCACGTGTCCAATTCTGGAATGCATCTTTATATTAGCCACGTCACAAAGAAAATGTGTTAAATTCTTTAAGAGATGTTCTTAAGGAAGTTAATCACTTTTCCATTCCACCAGTATTGACTACATCTATTGGACCACATCCTAGAGAATTTATGCCTGGTGAACCAAAAGCACTAGAAGTTGATATTCTTGGTTCCAATAGTCCTGAATATGATATAAATTCAGAAGAAATCACAAGAATCGTCTCCAAGTCTGTAAGATCTTCTCAAATCAACAATGATGAATTTCAAGATGCTCAAAATCCTAATAATGATAATCCTAGCATCTCAGATTCAGAAATTGATTATCTCCTGCATAAATTTCATAAAGTTGAGTTCAGTAAGAGAAAAAGATCTTCTGATGGCTCAAGTGATCCAAACTCTCCATCCAATCTTCAATCATGGCAATCTCTTATTCGCCATTAATCTTTGGATACCTTGGATCAATCATTTCTCGAGACATGAAGATGACAGACGACGAAGACCTTACTTTACTTTACATCTGTAAAGTAAGCTCGTCTTTTGAGACAACTGCTAACATGATGAAAGATGGTTCAGTCGTCCACTTCAACAACTATTGAAGATTTCATCTTATCATCTTTCTATTCACCTTTTGTAAAGTAGCACTGTTTACCTTTACTTTTGGTAAAGTAGGTATTGTTTGCTTTAGGACTTTTATACCTAGCTACTATAGAACTTTAGACCTTTTCTAAAGTAGATTCCTTCAAGATAAAATTAGGTGAATTAGTTGTTTACTTTTGTTAAAGTTGTAATCATGTTATCTTTAGGATAGTTTACATTTCTATCCTTTGCTTTGCTTATAAATATAAAAGCAGGGTTCGTCTTAGCTTGTAAGTACGCTAAATTCAATTGAGAAAATGAAGAAGTTAGTTTTCTTCTAACTCTTTCTCTTCTCTTAAACCTTTAAACCTTAACTATCATGTTTGCCTCAATGCCTAAGATGTAAGATGAGTATGCTCTACACTCGCTTCCATTAAGGATCTTATGTATCAGAAAGTCTATGATAGTCTGGGAACTGTTGCTTCTAAACATATCTACTACCTTGAGTCAGAAGCATTAATAGGGAATGACAAGTAAGAGTATGTGAGTGAAGTAGGGATTCTTAAAAGGTGAGAGCAATTTGCCTGTGTAAGCCAAAGGACAGTCGTTGAGTGTATGTAAGACTCTAATATCTGAATACCTACGTAGTGATACATACTTCCAGTTCGACTTTGGTTAGCCGATGATGTCAACCAGTATGGTAGTTTAGAGAAGTATTAACCGGTAGATTTACCAGATATAGTTTCCCTATGTACCCTTCAGGATCCCTGAGTGAGCTACTGATGATAAATTAAATCTTAATGTTTCAAAATGTTCAAATTAAACCCTATCGTTTAAGAAATATTTAAATTGAATTCTACGATAACAATAAACAGGAACATAGCTTGATAATGTGATGCAATATCATTACTGATGTGACATAAATAATATTATTTTAATGTTATTATTGACCCATATATTTAAAATTAGTTAATAAAATTATAAGAATATTTTGATAAAGTTAAATGTAGTAAAAATAATTTAATTTAACCCTATTCCAACTAAGAAAAATTTAAAAAAAAAAAGTTGTGAGATGGATTACACTGTAATAAACACAGTTTCAAAGAGTTTCATCAACAACTATGTTATTGATGTATTCTTCAGCAATAACACCCCCAGATCGTTCCAAAATCTACTAACATGCTCTCTTGAGGCTAGTACTAGGCCAAACAAAATTCGTGCATTTATCAAAATCCTACGGTAACAGTGAAGTGTGATGGTTCCATCCAACCAAATGTTGCACCAAATCACAGAAAAGTCTTGCCCAATGGCTCGAGAGTCCTAACATGTCTTTACTTGTGTTCAATTTTTTTCCTTCATTGAAGGTTTCTCTGTCTGAAGATTCAGTTCTGACCGAGTTTTCCTTTGATCGGTCCGGCGTTCATCAATCAAAGCACAGTAGAGAAACTTCTTGTTTGAGCCAATATGGTTGCACAACAGCTTAAGTGCCTTCCTTCCCCTCATCCATTTAAGCATTATCTTCATGTGAGATTTGCTGTTTAACCCACTAATGTTAGCTTCCTGTTATGAAATATCAGAAAACATAAGAACTAATAAGTATGTTAGATGAAGTAAATGTGAAGCATACTCAATTTTAATTTTCATATTATCATACTTGTGCATCGTATAAATTTAAAAAAATTTGGGAGACATGTCGCAAAGGATTATCACAGATTTCCAAAACCGTGAGTCAAAGTATCAAACTTGAGAAGGTATTTCAAGAGAAATCCATAATCTTACGGATGATAATCGTCCACATCCAGTTAATTGAAAGTAAATCACTATGATCCCACCAAAATAGACACACCCAAAATTGAGAGAAATTGAGAGAGAGATATATGACCTTAGCATGGTTCCAGGCATTGGAAACAGTTAGAGGACCATGATCCTTAACGATCTGGTAAAGAGATTGAGCAATGGAAGCAGCATCAGGAAAAGGAACCCTAGGATTTATCTTCCTCAAATTCTCTGCTCGTTTTCTGGAGAAGTACCTCAGTACTGTACCTTTTACATGTACTAACTCAAGATTGCCGCCGCCTAGCCACCTCATTCCGATTCGCTCTCCCGAATCCGATCACTTCTTCGCTTCACTTTCAAATACTCCCTTAAAACCCTAGCTCACTGGGGACAAAATGTGCCACTTTGGGTTCACGGGCTCGGTGATTTTGAACCCCAAGTCTTCTGATTGCCCATAGCCATATAAATAGTAATCACCAAAGGATGAGGCCCATGAACGCCTAAGGACAATAGCGATAAACAAACTTTCAGTATCATATTTGGCACTGGTTTTCGCTAATCAAAGTTTTTACCGAATTTGATTGAGGTTTTTGACTAAAAGCGAAGCAATTATGAATTTTTCATCAGTTCTAATTAATGAATTGAAATTATGTGGCACAGATTTCAAATTGAACTTTACAAAGATTTTTGCTTATTTTCGTTTATAAACTTGTTACCCACTGAGCGTAAGCTCACCCCCCCTTTCATCCCATCTCTAGGTTGCGAGCAGGAGATCGGATGAAGGAAAGTCAAGACATCTGTTCGATTTTGCTTGTATTTGTGTTCTCAGTAGTTAGGCTTTTGGTATTTGTACATGGCTTGTAATGCCATTAAGATTTTCTTGTAAGCATTAATTCATAAGGTATATGAATTATGAATTTATGTATGGAACTGAGTTATAAATTTGTATATGATTTTGAGATTTTAGATATGATTGAGATTATTGAAGTGCTTTAGTTATGTATGGGTTTGATTGTGTTGGGATTTCGGACAGGAGGTTCGATGATTTGTGCTGGTTGAGCTGAATATTTAAAGTGCTTTGTATAAAGATGAATTAAAAAAAATGAATAAAAAGAAAGAAAGAAAAAAAAGTGTATACGGATTTGGATTAGTTTAGACCGATTGTTTTAAGGTTTCCAACGCTATTTTGTTTCAAAGTGTATGATATCGGATGTCGGAACATGTAGTTCGGTTCGTTCGAACCGTTTGTTTGCTTTGATGCGAAATTCGATTCGATTTGTGATTTCGCTTTCGGTTTTCGTTGTCTTCGATTTCTGTTTCCGCATTTGTTATTCGATCTTTCCGAATCGTTCGTTTTGATTTGACGCGTTTGCTTTTGATTTCGCTTTCGCATTTTGCTTCGCTCTTTCGGTTTGCTTCCGCTTTATGACCTTCGATTCGATTTGATTTCGCTTCTGTCGCTTTCGTTTGGTTTTGAAATCCGGTTGATTCGTTAATCAAAGTTTTTACTACAGTAACACCTCGATCAATGAATATTTGATAAATTAATAATTTTGATTAAATAATAATTTTCTTCAGTCCCGACTTGGGTCAATAGGATAAAATAATAACCTCGCTAAATGCATAAGATAATAGTTTTTTAAAAAATTCCTTTAGGCTCACTGAAAATGTAAAATAATAATTCATTAAATAAGTATGAAAATTACATATATAATTCATAAAATAAAGCACTTTCTAAACAATTTTT
>JAOTAX010000198.1:25977502-25991896 GCA_025629825.1 Erythroxylum guanchezii | reverse complement strand
CTGTGCTTTTGATACAACATATTAAGTTGTATGTCTATAAATTTTAAAACAACCAAGCTAGCCTAGCACTTTAATTATGGGTTAATTACGCCGAATATATTTTAGTTTAATTTTACTCTCTTAATATTATTTAACTATTTTTAAAATTTATTTTTTGTATTTTATAAAAATTTTCATAATGAAAAACAAAAGATAAAATTGTGAACAATAAGCTAATGAAATATAAAGAAAGAAAATCTTATAACAAATGATAGTTTTAAAATATGAAAATATTTATCAATCTCCTTGGATCATTTTTGTAGACTTCAACAGTATATTCTATCATTCAGAAGCGAAAAGAAACTCATACTTTGAGAACTTTTCAAACGGCTGCTTCAGGGATTTTAATAGTGACATTCAAGTGAATATGGGATATAACATACGTGCCAAAATATCAGCTAATTAATTAGCGGATGATATTTTCTTGGAGGTTTAAAAATGGAGTAACATTGATACCTAACTTTGTAAGACATTGAGGCTTGTGCAACTTGAAGATGTTAATTAATTCCTATCTTAGGGATCTTCATTTAAAAAGACAAGTCCCTAGTATAGGCACAACCAGAAGTACTTGTTTGTGGTAATATATATATATATATGAATAGTAGCACACATATAGGAACTTGCAAGACGGAATAAAGAATTAAGAAAACAGAAGATCTATTGTTGCGCGTTATCTTGACCTAGTCTGGGAATTGCCGTGTACTTGACAAAGCATTTTTGTCCCAATAGTGACTGCGCGAGCCTGACATGGTAAAATAAACAGTTTGTTGTTACGTTAATTCCACTACTCACGTAATAACGTCACAATACCTTGGAAGGAAATGATTGATCACACAGAATGAGAGGAGACACACACTACAGAGAGAGAGAGAGAGAGAGAGAGAGAGGGAGATCAGAAATGGAGATTCATTCATCGGCTAATTTCCTTTTCGGTTATAACGGATACATAACAACATATCAAATATTCCAGATTCTGGCACATGAGCTTGGAGAGAGTACGTTGCTCCATACGCTGCATCATTTATCTTATTTAGGTCTGTCCCTTATGGCACCGTCTTCGTCGTCTTCTTCCCACCTTCACGCGTTCGTAACATCCCCTTCGTCTTCAAGAGATACCTTGTCCATCAGATTGATGTCTGGATATCTCTTTTGTATTTCATAAAACATTTCCCAGGTCGCTTCTTCCCACGCTTCTCCTTGCCACTGTACGAGTATTTGCGTTACAGCCCGATTATTTTTCTTAATCATCTTTCGCCCCCAAATTGCCTCTGGAATCTTCTCCACATCCTTCACCGATGTGGGTAATTGGCTTGATACGGTTGTCCCTTCCGAAACTGAGCTCCGCAGTTGAGAGACATGAAAGGTAGGATGAATAGTCACCCCTTCCAGAAATCCCAAAGTATACGCTACCTTGTTTACCTTTTTCACTATAGGAAAGGGCCTATAGTATAAAGACGTTAGTTTCTGGTTAACCCTTCGTTGAACAGAATGCTGCCTGTAGGGTTGAAGTTTACGAACACCCATTGTCCTTCTTCAAATTCTTTGTCCAAACGCTTCTTATCCGTCTGTATCTTCATCCTCTATTTGGCTCTGTTCAGGTGAAATCTAACAATTTGTAATGTTGCCTTCCTCTCCTGAAACATCTGATCCATCCCCACATCCTTGGAATCTCCGGCCACATAGGGCACGTACAAGGGAGGAGGATACCCATAAAGAACCTCAAACGGAGTTGTATTTATGGCAGAGTGGTACGAAGTGTTATACCACCATTCCGCCATGGTAAGCCATCTCGTCCACTTCTGAGGTGTATCGCTGCAAAAGCACCTCAGGTATGTCTCGAGTGTTTTATTCACCGCTTCAGACTGCCTATCTATCTGTGGATGATATGCGGTCGAAAGGTGTAACATCACGTTCTGCAATCTAAACATTTCTCTCCAAAATTTGCTTAAAAACAATGGATCCCTATCGGTAATAATTCGCACCAGCATTCCATGCAATTTAAATACATAGTCCATGAAGTTTTGCGCCACCTCCGGGGCAGTGTAGGGATGCTTAATTGCCACGAAATGCGCGTACTTATTGAACCGATCGACCACCACAAAAATTGACGACTTCCTATGCGACGGTGGCAGCCCTTCTATGAAATCCATCGTGACCTCCTTCCAACAACCCTTTGGCACCTGTAGGGGTTGTAATAATCCGGGGGCTGATCGTATTTATTCCTTTGGCAGACCACACAAGATTTGATATGGTTTCTAACGTCCCTAGCCATGTGTTTCCAGTGAAAGAGGTTTTGGATGCGCTTGAGTGTTGCTGTTACCCCTGAATGCTCGCCTTCTGGACTGTCATACGCCAACTTGATTATTTTCTCCCGAAGATCCTTATTACAACTCACTACAATCCTTCCCTTCCATCTTAACATTCCCTATTTCCATTCATAATTGCCCATCGGAACTTCAGTAGATTCTAACCTACTGATGAGGTCCTTGATCGTAATGTCCTTCTCCCACCCTTCTCGAATTTCGTCCATCATGGTGGGTTGGACTTGCGATATTGCCATTGTCAATAGTTACATGCTGGAAACACACGACAGTGTGTCGGCAGCCAAGTTCTCCTTCCTGCTTCTATATGTGACCTCAAAGTCGTAGCCCATCAGTTTGGGTAACCAATTTTGTTTGAAAGGCGTAGATATCCTTTGCTCCAAAAGGTACTTCAAGCGTCGGTGATCGGTTTGCACCCGAAAGTATCTTCCGTTCAGATAATGATGCCACTGTTTCACCGCCTTGATTATGGCCAGAAACTCTTTTTCATACGTTGACAACGCTTGATGTTTCGGAGCCAACGCCTTACACATGTAAGCTATCGGTCGACTCTCCTGCGGCAGTACTGCTCCAATTCCTTTATCACACGCATCTGCCTCAATTACAAACAACTTAGTGAAGTCCGGTAACGCCAATACCAACGTCGTTGTCAACTTCCCTTTAAGTTGTTCAAATGCCTCCTGTTGTTCAGCCTTCCATTCCCAACGCCCCACTTCCTGTTTCTTTAACATCGCATTGAGAGGTTTCGTCAGTACCCTATATTGTTAGATGAACCTCCTGTACCCGTCAACTCTAAGAACCCCCGAAGCTCCTTCAATGAATGCAGTTGGGGCCATTGCTGGATAGTCTCTATCTTCTTAAGATATGTAGCTACACCCTTCTCCGATATAGAATGCCCTAAATAATCGACTTGTCTTGCCCCAAATATACATTTACTTCCTCTCACAAACAATTGTTGTTGTTGCAGTACGCCCAATACCAGTCAGAGATGCTCCAAGTGTTGCTGGAAATCAGCACTGTACACAAGCAAATCATCAAAAAATACAAGCAAAAATTGTCGGAGAAAAGGTTTAAATACTTTGTTCATAAGACTTTAAAAGGTCGATGGCGCGTTCGTGAGGCCGAACGACATCACCAAAAACTCGAATTGTCCCTCGTGAGTTCTGAAGGTTGTCTTTGGTATGTCTTCCTCCCTCATTCTTATCTGATGATACCCCCACCGTAGGTCAAGCTTCAAATACCAACTCGACCCCTTCAATTCTTGCAACAGTTCTTCTATAAGTGGGATCGGAAATTTGCTCTTAATCATATGCTTGTTCAACTCCCTATAGTTGATACACATCCTCCAAGAATTATCCTTCTTCCTCACTAAGATCACTAGCGATGCGTATGGACTCACGCTGCTCCTTATAAAGCCCTGTTCCGCCAACTCGTGCACCGCCTGTTCTATCGCATCCTTCTATTCTCCCGAGTAACGATATGGCCTAACATTGATGGACTCCACCCCAGGTTTAAGATGTTTCGTATGATCGCAAGCTCTATTCGGCGGTAAACTCGTTGGTTCCAAGAAAATCTCCCCATACTCTGGTAACAACCCTTCCAGTTCATCTCTAGTCTGAGCATCTTCGTTAATTTCCATCCTTTGCATTTGGAGTTCTATCGACTCTGTCAGTCTCAACATAAACAACATACTTTGGTTAGTATTCCGGATAACCTTATGGAAGTTCTTACCCAACACCTCCTTTACCGGTATTTCAGGTTTGCCCGTCAACTTTACTATCTTCCCTTCCTATTGGAATTCCATTGTGCGCTTCTTGAAGTTGCATAAAACATCATCCAGCATGCTCAACCACTGAACTCCCAGCAACATGTCACAGCCTCCCAGCTTGATGATCAGTGCTTCTGTCCTGAACTGGATGCCTTGCATTTTCCACGTGAATCTTCTACATACCTTTCGGCATTCCAACTTCAGTCCTCCTCCCAAGGTGATGCTTATGGGTGTAATGCTGTCTACGTCCACCTTTTCCCTTCGTACAATTCTCTCATCCAGGAAGTTGTGCGTGCTTCCACTGTCTACTAATATGTGGAGAAGCCTCTTGCGGTGGCTTCCCATCACCCTCAATTGCTTGTAGTTCGTCTGGTCCTTCAGACCCCACATGGCTTCCAGCGAGATATTGGGATTGAGGGGGGCTCTGTCTTCCATGTCTTCGGTTACCTCCTCGTCTTCCTCCGGTTCCTCGACCATGTATAGTTGAAATTGCTTCTTTCGACATCGATGGCCCAGGGTATACTTCTCGTTGCACCAGAAGTATAGCCTTTTGGCTCTTTTCTCATCAAACTCCTTGCTGTTCGACGTCTGACTATTGCGAGGGCCCTTGAAAGCAGCTTTGCGACTGCTTTAGCCTCTTGGTGTAGGCAACAGTCCCGCCTCCAGATGCTGCCTTGGTAAGGACGTGGTATGGTTGTTGCCTTGGTAGGAGTTGGTTCCACCACCCTCGGCACTCCCGATCCTGCCACCTTTACCAAAGTACACAGGGACGCTAGCCGCTATGATCGCCTCTTGTTTTTCACTTTTAGCTTAGTTTTCCAATTTTAGTGAGTGTTAGATAAAACAAAATACCATTGGAGTTGAAAACTTTAACATGATATCAAAACTCTAAGGATCTTAAAAGGTTGTGATAGAGAAAATAATTAAGAATATCCTTTTGATTTTATAAAAACCTAATACTTCCAGATTGTGTTGCTAAATTAGCTTTATCAAGCTTCTCTGTATTGACACCTCTATTGCTCAATAGACAAAACTATATTATTTGTGTAGTTAAGAAGAAAGCTTATTGAAAAGCCTTTGATATTTGGGATGTGGTCGAGATTTGGGTATTCATTTTATAGCTACCAAACATAATGGAAGGATGGAAAATACATTATTCTTTAGGGGATTATAATATACCATTGCTTATGGTGACATTGAAAGTTCGAAAAGAGAGGCATGGCAATAAGTATATGGAAACTCCATCAGTATCAATGATGCATTGTGAAGTTTATGGTGGCAATCACCTTAATCATAAATATCACGCATTGGTCTACATATGGAAGCAACCAATTTTCACGAGGAATTATCCTCAAAATGTCCCTTATCGGAACGACTCCCTTTAGGATCTTATATGGTAAAGTTTTTCATTTTCTTGTAGAACTAGAGCATCGACCATATTGGGTAATGAAAGTTTTAAATTTTGATTGCAAGCAAGCAGGTGAGAAACAACTTTTACAACTAAATGAACTCGATGAGTTTTGCCACAGTGCACTTGAAAATGCCAGAATCTATAAGGAAAAGGTGAAGAGGTGGCATGATTCTCATCTGAAGTAAAAGGAGTTTAAAGTAGGAGATGCAATGTTGTTGTTCAATTCGAGGCTGAAGCTATTCCTAAGAAAGCTTAAATCACGATAGAGTGGACCTTCTACGGTCACCCGAGTATTCACCCATGAAGCCCTCGAATTAAAATTTTTGGATAAAGAAACCTTTAAGGTAAACGAGCAACATTGTAAACCATGTCTTAAAGGAGTAGTCTCTAAGGAAAGGGAAGTAGTTTCTTTCCTTTCTGATAGTTAAAACGTGATTCCAACGATGAAGGTCAAGCTTACGACCATAACTTAGCAAGTTCAGTAGTTAGTTTTCTTTCGAACTCGAGAATCAGTTTTTCTCTGTTTTTATCACAATGGATGGGAATGGTGTGAATGAAAAGACAATGAGGTGTTAATGAAAATGTAATTTAGGGAAGAAATTCAGGTAAGTTAGGGAAAAAAATTCAAGGGTGATGTGAAGAAGCAAAATTTAAAACGGGAAAGAGCATAAAATTTGCACTGTCACGATAGTGATCAAGTGTTGGAAGCTACTGTCATGACCATGACTCCTTGGTCACAATCGTGACCCTGTGGTGGAAGCTACTGTCACGATCATGACCTGCAGTAGGGCAAAGTTGTGATGGCGTGCGATTACTGTGGTGTTTAGGGGCGATGCTTGAAATTTTGGAAAAATTGGAATTTCCCGAGTACAAACGATCAGGCAGATTGTAAGGTGAATTTCGGACAAATGGCTTGGAATTTGGAGGTGGTTCTTGAAGCAAAATTGTAGAATAGGATGTGGACTACAAATTTTCTGAAGGAAGTTTGTTAATCAAATCAACGGGTGAAAAGTTATGAATTTTTTTATTCGACTATGTTCTGGAAATCGTCCCTGCAGACTAGACGATTTCAAAGTGCATTTCTGGGCAAATGGCTATGCATTTTTGGGTGGGTATTGAGGCTAAATTGAAGTTCAAGAAGTGAACTACAACATTGATGAAAGAATTCTGTCAAAATGATGAGCAGAAAAAAAAGATATGATTTTTCTTGTTTTGGATCTTCTGCACTAGGAATCTGGGCGGATTTTCAGGAAATGATGCAAAGCGGTTGATGTGAAGAATTTGATTGAAATGGAAGAATTGATGAATGAAAGGGAATGATCAGGTGAATAAGGAATAATTGAGTGTTTTTGGACTACACACAAAACCCAATTGATAGTTTTTGGAAACTAACAAAACCTAAATAAAGATGATAACTTGCAAAAGCAAATCTCTCTCACGATTTGAAGTTGATAATCTGACTTTTTTGTAGGAGAGCTTTACATCGTTATATATAAGGAAATAAGGCAAACGAAAAAGGACCGATGGAGAACCACATAATTCGATTTCTCACCAGCCATTAAGTCACCATAAAACAACATTAATAAGGAAATAAAATAAACATAACTCAAGATAATAAAAGGTCTAATCATAAAGGAAATAAAGCAACATAAAGAGGAGAATTAGAGTCTTTATTTATCTCTCGAATTCGGCCAGACCTAGGAATGAAATGGGTTGCATTTGGACCTTAAATTGGGCTGCGAATTAAGTCTAACACAAGTAAAAATGTACAGCACACATTGAACTTGTTGACCGGAACACCTTATGCAATTTGAGCTTCAAAAATAAGTGCTTTATGAATTCCAAATGGCCTTAACAAAACTGTAGTTTTAAGACCAAGTTAGGTTCTTCTTCAAATTCTTCTTCACCATCCAAATCATCATCATCACCATCATCACTTTCATTTGGACTAATCGGATCAAGGCCCATGTTTATAACCTCTTGTATGACTTGGCTTGATAGTCGTCCATCAAGTTGGCACACAGATTTTTCAAGATTTCTTTCCCATTTTTACTCCTCCTTTCTCCTCCCTAACCTATATATTCACCCTTACCCTCATTTTTCTTAACCACAACACTCTCTCTGCTCTCTCTTTTGAATCAAAACCCCCAAAATTAACTTCTCTCTATGCGCCCATCCTCTAATTTTTTTCTTTCTTTACCCACAAAATACTTACTCAAAAATGGGTTTAATGATTAAATAAATGGTAAAGTGAGCACAACCAAAAGGCCATGTGCAAGTCCCAAGGCACGGTCAATTATGGAGCACCATTTTCAATTTACTTGGAAGAGGAAGGTACTCATTTCACGTCCTAAAAATATAGTTGTGCCGAAATACTTAGACTTTGATAGCTTGGAAACCCTAGAACTAAGAGAGAATGTTGAGAACTAAGGTCAACGAATTTATTGTAAGAAATTCATGAACTTTATCTTTGTTATATATGAGGAATTAACCCTTGAATTCTTCACTTCTCTTCAATTTGAACAAAGTAGCCCTAAGGAATTCTGGTTTGGTTGCAAGGTCAACCATATGTGTTAAACTATGAAACCAAGTGTGAAATTGGTGGATTCCTAGAATCAACCATTGTGAATCAACACAATAATTTCCGTCCTAAATGGTATTGGGCCCAATTGACGGGGTTGGACAACTTTGACATAAAAATGCACATAACAATATCATTCGTAGTCCCGAACACTTGTTGTTAGAAAAATTTATGTGCCAAACCATTTTAAATAAAAGTGAAAGCAACAAGTGTTCGGTTAAGGAATTATTTCTTTTATGGTGCATGGATCATAACTTTCAAGTTTGTACAACCATCCATATTTTTAACACCATTATTGCTACTATGAGAAAGAGAAGCAATAGTCTTGGCATGAGATATTTGGTTATTGCTATTGTTGCTTACTATGGTGTTGAATATGAACGAGTAACTGTGCATTTGTTTAAGTTTCTTAACTATCGTCATCTAAGGAGGGCTAAGATCTTGGACGTCCACCATATAGAACCCCGAGATGTTAGCTAAAAATCATGTATGAAGAACAAGATAGAACTTAGTGATGTTTGCAATTTCAATTGACTACTGATTATCAATGTGTGTATGCAAGTGCTAAAGGTTAGTGAATACGATGTTATGGTCTTGATTATTATGTATATTTAGTCCAAAAGTGCTTAGTCACATATTGCATAAGTTAATAAGTTAGAACAACTTCAAGGATTGTGTTTGAAGTCTTTTAATAAGTTAGAACAACTTGAAGGATTGTGTTTGAAGTTAAATTAATTTTGTGAAGTCGATAACATTGTATCATTATTGCATATATGTACATATGTGTTATTGTTTGGTGTGTTTGAGTTTTTTTTTTCGCTTAAGGAAAAGAAAAAGTTCAAATGTAGGGATGTTGATAGTTGTAGTTTACATTATTTTTTAGTAGGTTTTTAATGTGCTTTTAGGTGTTGATTAGATGATTTATGCATTTTTAGGCTTAGAATTGTGCCAATGTGATTATAAGTTTATGTTTTAAGTGTTATATGGTTCAGAGCATGTTCTTGGACTTAAATTCTAAGCACTTGAGGTATTTTGATGTGTTTATTAGTGCTTGAGATCAGATGAAGAAGATCAAAGGAAGTTGGAGAAATTTTGGGGATAGAGCAAGGGTCATGATCATGACATCCCTGTCACGGTCATGACAGAAGTGATCCAGCCAGGGTTATAACTGTGACAACCCTGTCACAATCGTGACAGGTGCACAACAGATGCAGAGATCTCCTTTTGTTTTCATTTTTGAAGGTTCTTTTTGGACTTTTTGGCTTGGGTAAAACCTAATTTTAACCCCAAATGGCCCTAAGACTATATAAGATCATTAAATGACTCTACTTAGGGGAGCCTGCATTTGACACTTTGGAAAAGAATACAAGGAAGAGAGAAGAAGTAGAGAAGAGAATAAGGATCTATAAGAGTTGTTGTCCAGCCACTCTAGCCATCCATTCCAAGTTATTTCTACAATCTTCTTGTTCTTTATTTGATCTAATGTATGATTTGGATATGAGGATGTTGGATATATTGTTAAGGATATTTTAACTTCATTTTGGGATTGACTCTTAAATCATTTTGTAACCTATTTGCTTTTGATGTTAATGAAATTGTTTAGGTATTGTGATGTTTATGGTTTTTGTATACTTTGGTAATAAATCGAGAGATTAAACCAGTAGTAACATGATTAGGTTGGGTAATGACAATTAACAACTTAAAAGATCATGTAAACATCAAATTGGTAATTATATGAAGAGAGATCTTGTGTGAGGACTCAGTTGTCTAGTAGACTGCTTAAGAACTAATTGGAGATATAAGCTATTTTTGTTAACTGAGAAATTACAAGATCGGAATTTCGGATTCAATTAGGGGTTATTAACTAGGGTTTAATGATTAGATCTTTGAGAAAAAAAATAATTAACCCTTCATAGATCTAGGATAGATACCAATTACACCAAAATTGATAAGGGTAGCAAAATGTCGATAGATAAATCTCATCTTCTCATAATTGTTTAATCTTGTCTTATTGTGATATCTCAATTGTTAAATGGATGTGCTCTATTTTGATCTACTTGTGTTAATTTTGAAATTTCCATTTCAATCAATCCATATTTAATTGCTTAATTTCTTGTTTGGTTTTAGTTTTATTTTTTTTTCAATTTTTTAGACCTTATACAAAGTTAGGATTCAATTAATTTAGCTAAGTCCTCGTGAGGCCGACACCTCAATTACTACACTTATGATCTGTGCACTTGTAAAAAATTGAGGGTTTTATATAAGTAAAACTTACTCAACGAGTTTGACCCGACTTATAGCCCAAATATGCCTAGTTAAACAACATCATTTTATTCAAAGTGACGATGCCTTTAAATTTTAAATTAAAAATAGAAAAAAATTAATCTGATTTGACCTATGCCTAATTAGGTTTTCAAGCTATCTAAGCACTGAAGCCTTAGGATTGATCAAACTTTGAACCAAATCTGGACTTAAAGATAAATTTTTTAGGCTGAGCTCGATCCATGCTAGTGCCAAGATCGAAGACCAATTAAGGATCTATCATGATAATTTATTAAAGCTTTTAGTTGGATGTAGGCTCAATAACAAATTGAGACCAATTTCTTCTTTTGTTGATTGTAGAAAGACTCTTTTTCTTAGCTTGAGCTACAATTGATTCTACTTCATGGAATTCATGTTGGAGTTGGAAGGAGGAGCTTGGCCGGGGATTAAGGTTACAGCTAAGGGTTTTTGAATAGGAGTCTAAAAATATGCAAGAAAGGAATGTTGTGCCGTCGTCGAGGTAGAACGGGTGAGTTATGGTGAAGAAGTATGAGTGGAAGAGGCTGCGGAAGCCTAGGCCAAGTGGGGTCTCTCCCACTTAAGAAGTTGCCTGAAATTGTAACAAAATTTTGAAAGGATGAAGCTTAGTGGTGGGAATTAACTAAAAAAGGAAGTAAAAGTTTTGGTCAACAAAAGAGGCTAGTCAATGGCAAGAGACGGTAGTAACAAAATTCTTGTCCCTTGATAATCAACACTCCTGAATTTATAGTTATTTTAAATTAACTAATAGTCCCATAATGTCGTATTATTTATTTCTTATCAAAATTATAAACATTTTGAATTATTTAATTAATTTAATTTATCATATATTATGATTAATATTTTGCATATAATATTATATTAAATATTTTTTTATTTCAAAATAACTTTATATTATTTTATATCGGAAAAGGGTTGAATAAATTATTTATATTTTCTATAACTATCAAAATTTTTATAAAATATGTGTTAGAATTAAATTTAAATGAGTCAATACAAATTTAAATTTTCAACTAAAATTAATTTAACTTGTCTTACATACACGTGTCATTATCATAAAAGTTTTTTTTGCTTACATGTCTAATTATAGTAAAGCTGTTTTGCTCACCCCTAGAATTTTCTATTGCTTTATATAACATAAGCAAAATCACTAAAAAAGATTTTAAAGTTGACATTCCCATATATTTTTAAAGTTTAAATTTAATTTGATAAATATGATTTTAGAAACATATAATTTTCAACTTATAATTTCTTTTGACGTATTATTAAAATAAATAATTCATATTATTTCTAATTTTAATCTATCGATAAATACGATTTTTTAAAATCTAATTATAATTTTATTTGCTTTTTCAATTCAGTAAACTTCAAAAGAAATAATTTTTACCACCTTATCACAATTTTGTTTCACATACAAATAGAACTTTTGATAATAAACAGCACACATAATTTATTACAACTGCAAACCCGATAATTTTGGAAACGATAAAACTCGCAAATACATCTCCATTTTTGGGAAATTATTCTTCGACGTTCAAGAAATACGTAAATGGGGGAGGCAGGCTCAATCGGATTGTGAAGATAGTTGATCGCTCTTGAAGAAGTCTTTGTCCAGCTTTTTCTTGGCCTTCCTGACTTGCTTATGTCCTGGCCTCTGTTCAAAAGTGTCAGCAATGTCCAAGTGAACACCGGGATCATTGGTCTTGTACGTGCTTTGAAGCATTATGGAGTTGTTCACGGACTGAAAGTTACTGTTGACGTATGTGTCCATAGCATCAGGCTCAGAATCATCAAGCGAAATCCCACTACGATTGCTTTGTTTCTCATCCAGCTCCGTGCGCATTGTGGCTCCCGTGTTAGTTCCAGCAAGAGTCAGAATTCTTATACCATTTTCATCCTCACCCATCTCATGGAGGTGGTGGCTTTGGCCTGAGTCACCGGTCCTGTTTATACCAGCAACATGCTGTGTGATGGAGTTGACCATGTCTTTGATTTCGCGATCGATGTCTTTTTGCCGCTCAACTCCCTCGGACTCCGAGGCGGATTGGTGGGTTGGCCTTGTTTCAGGAAACATTTGATTTGATTTCTTGTTTTTGTTAGCTTTACCGGAGAGAGGTTGGGAGAGTTTGTAGTAGTTGTGAATTGGGATTTCCAATGCCGAGTGAATTTAAGAGAAGAAAGGACCCGCCACGTTCACTATGATGGAACAATTAAAGGAAGAGAATAACTTCATTAATGGTAATGAAAGGACATCAGAATAATTATGGAATATGGATTGCTTGGCATGGAGTTTTCCCTTTCTTCTGGTTGGTTTTTTCTCCGCTTGTCTTTAGTTTGTAAAAGCTTTGTGTGCGTCGGAGGGAAAGAATTAAAAGAGTCCTCGCGAAATTGATCTCCATGTAAAAGCATTTATGGATGGATTGATTTGTGTACCTGTATTTATTATTGTTTTTGTTCTCGTAAGATGTTAATTTATTCCTTTCTGCTTCCTTTTTTTAATGTGATTCTTCAATAATTCAGAATAAATGAGATTTTCCTAACCATAAGTTTTTGTTTCTAAAACTTATAACTCAATCACCAACTATCATGTTGGTTCATCAATCATCACGATGGTTCATTATTGGAAGAGAAAAGGAAAGGGTCTTAGACCTATTTGAGATCTATTCTGTAATACCCAATAATCATTATCTTGGGTGTTTTTCATGGGACTCAAATCTATAAGTCACATAGGACATTAAATAGTCTAACAATCTCCCACTTAGCCTATGTTACAATTTGGTGATTCAACAACTTTAAGTGCACACAATACATGGAATCGATCAAGTCATCCTTCATTGAATTAAGCTGATGGGATCATGGCGGTCACAAGTTATATAACCTGATTCCTTTCATGTATCACATAATCAACTCAACTCAACAAACATTAAGTGGGTAATTCGGTAATTGTTATCTCACAAATAATAATTATTGTATACAACATAATATGGGTAACCGAAAGTGAGCAAAAACATATGACTGTAATTGAATTAACAAGTGTCATAACAATTCGAGCAAAACACTTATATGTATACATACATATCAGAATACTATACTAACAAGGACTTATCTATAACGTCCATCCGTTCAACATGACCAACAAATGTTTTGGGCGGTAATCTTTTAGTTAACGGATCCGCTATCATGAGATCAGTACCAATATGCTCAATTGATACTTTATATTTTTGCACTTCTTCTTTCACAGACAAATACTTCAAATTTAAGTATTTTGCACCCTTTGAATATTTGTCATTCTTCAAGAAGAAAACGGCTGCAGAATTATCACAATAAATTCTTAACGGTCTGGTAATACTGTCGACAAGACTAAGACCTAAGATAAAGTTTCGCAACCACAATCCATAAACCATGGCCTCAAAGCACGCCACAAATTCAGCCTCCATAATGGAAGTAGCAATGTCGGACTGTTTTTCACTTTTCCACGAAACTGCTTCTCTAACTAATAGAAACATGTAACTGAATGTAGATTTCCGTGAGTCTACACAACCAGTATAGTCTGAATCCGAAAAACCTATCACTTCGAGTTGGGTTTATTTTCTCTATGTAAGCATATAGTCCTTAGGGCCTTGTAAGTATCTAAGGACATTCTTTGCAGCTTTCCAGTGGTCCATTCAAGGATTGCTTTAATATCGGCCTAGCATTCCAACAACAAAACTGATATCTGGCCTAGCGCATATTTGAGCACACATTAAGCTCTCAACTACTGACGCATATGGAATAAACTCCATGTCCTTACGTTCCAAATCATTTCGTGGACATTGCATTAGACTAAATTTGTCCCCTTTGTGAATTGGAACTATCCCTGCGAAGCATTTTTCTATTTGAAATCCTTCTAATACTTGTCGATATAACCTTTTTGAGACGATCCTAACAATCCTTGTGATCTATCCCGGAATATTTCTATTCCTATCGCATAGGA
>JAOTAX010000198.1:25936833-25954390 GCA_025629825.1 Erythroxylum guanchezii | reverse complement strand
TAGTTTTATGACATAATTATTTAAAAACATTCTTTATCTTATGAATTTTTATTTAATTAGCTTATGTATAAGACAAAATGCATGATATAAATGTCTATTATAAATAAAATTATAATGAAATCAAAATTATGAATTTGCATATTATTCTTAAATTGTTCCTAATCATTAGGTGCTTATTAAAAAATGTGTTTTAAGCTAACCCAATATAAGAATTTTAATTGGAACAAATACTTATATGTCTGAAAATTCTCATTGTGATGATTATACAAGTGATTTTTTTAATTTGATCTACAAAAGTATTTCATATAGGAATTGTTATATTTTGATACTACTATACCCTCAGTAAGTAGTCGTAAAATATAACATAAACTATATGGAAATAATTGAGTGATCAATATAATATTTATCATCTTAAAGTGATTAAAAAATATTTCTTTATTTTGGTTTAGTATTGATTAAGAAAATTCTTGATCAAGTTGGAGCAATATTTTAAAACTAAATTTGAAATTTGATTTTAGAATTAATTATTAACGGTGAAGAACTAATATTATACTTGATTTAAAATTTGAAAAAATTTAACGTTAAATATTAAAATATTAGTTCTTTTTTAAATTCAATTAATATTTAATAAAATTAAATTTATATTTAATTGAATTACAAAAACTTCTAAAATCTTATTATGAATAAGTATAAACTCGAGAAGAACTCTCACTTCTTGCTTATTTCTTTCTACACCATTTATAGAGTTTTATCAACTTGTTTGTCTTAATACTAGATTTCGATACGTATGTGACTACGACGGTTGCAATAAACTAATTATAAAAATATATCGTGGGAAACCATAAGAAAAATGATCAAAATACACAATAAGATGTAATTTATGTTTATATTTTCACGTGTTCATATATTAATCATATTACATAATCTAAATTTTATACGATAAGAGCAAACATTATCATTACCTGCATCCACCAAAATCCATATACTAAAATAGCTGGAAGTTCGGACATCAATCCATTTTCAATACATAGGATCTAAAAATTCATCATGAGACTAATACTCTGTAGAAAGAACATGATCCATTAATCAAATGGGTGAATCTTACAGAAAATAATCCAAAGATTGTAAACTTAACATGTGGCTACAAATGGGACTCCGCAATACTTCTGTGGTGAATATCCATAAAGGTTAGCTTAACGTATTCATAAAGACAACTAGAATTTACAGTACAGTGTGAAAACAGTGAAACCAAATTAATTGCATTGCTGAAATTTCTACGGTATTGCAAAGGGTACACGACGCAGATGATTAATGATATTTCCAACACAAACTACTGAGCGCTCCAAGGTGCTTAAGCCTCTACCTCTTTCTTTTCTCAAGATATACCCAAACAAAATAAATATGGGTATCGCCCACCTGAAATTAGATAATAACATGCCTGAAGGAATCTAAAATCGTACTGCAAAGCACATGATGAAAAAGGAGTGCTTATCCTGCGCGAGCATTCGATAACACTAGACTCCACAGATTAAGGCAGTGACAAACTTGGTGTATGAAGCAAACTAAAAGTTCTTACTTTTTTCTTCTATATGGAACTATAACCTTTTAGTCAGTCAATTTTGGGAGGAAGAATCCAAAAAACTGAAAATCTAAATTAACCAAGTTCAGGTTTCTTACCATTATTATCAATCTGGGCCAAAGTCAATCAATCAAGTGTAATCAACAGATGTGATTAATTTCCCTAGGCTGGTGGTAGTGGACGCCGGCAAGTTGGACATTCCATCTTGATATCCATCCACCTTTGTAAGCAACCAGGATGAAAGAAATGATCGCATGGTGTTACCTGCATATAAATTCAATTAAAGGTCTAATTTATTTTGTAACTAAATGCAGAGTAACAAAAACAAATTACCATGCAATCGTTAGGGTGCTGTGTAAGATCAATCGCTGTCATGCAGATGACGCAATCCATTCCATGATTCATATCTTGCTCAAACCTTCTATAATAGCTGTATTTCTCTGGTAGGATCTGCAGACAAGTGGAAAACAGTGATCCCTCCATCGTGACAAGCAATCAAAATTTTATCAAGAAATCCTTGCCTTGACAATGCCTCCTAAAGGCAAGGCTCTGCAACTGACATTAAGAAGCAGTAGCAACTAATAAAGCACGTGCAACTAAAAATGTAGTCATGTATATTTATATATAAAGTAATTCCACATTTAAAGAGAACAAACACCATAAACTCAGATTCTAGTCCAGAACTCATTTGCAAACATCACTAAAATTAGGGATGCAAAAGAGTTGAACCTTTTCACGCTCCAGTATAGTGTTATGAACTACATTTAACCTATTAATATGAACTTTATATTTTAACCAGAAGATAATAGAAGCATAGTTAAGAACATAGTAAACATCTGAATTTATTGCATTTTAATTTTGTAATATGCTTAGTACTAAGATGTTAAATACCATCAACAAAGCCATCCAATTATTTTAAATAATCAAATATATGAGTTCATATACTTCGTTTAAACAAACCGATGGAGTTTCTAAGTAGCCTAGAGATAAAAGGATGTTATGTGCTTTAGCTGAGTCTAACCTGTATTCTACTAGGAATCTACGAACTAAATGGACTTTAAAGCAATTCTTACAATTGTACATTATGGCTATCAATGAATTTTAAGGAGCCCATACCAAGTCAAATTCCTTAAGTCTGCCTGTTGCATGAAGACCTAAAAATCGATGCTGTCAAGGAGACCATATTTTTGCAATTAAACATTTTCTACGGATAACTTCTTTAGGTTGCCTCATTATACATATGTTTTGATATGAGAAATAACCTATCTACATAGTTTTGGGCAGTAGATTAGATTTTCCATAGATATTTGACTTTTAAGAGCTGTAACATTAAGGCCAGCTGAAACTAAATATGACAATATAAAGAAATATAATACATCTGGGTATCTCTACAACAGATTCCTTGATGTTTCGATGGTGAAAATTGACCGTTGGTGGTTGGAAGGTGATGTTCAGACCAGCAGGGATTGTTCAACACTTAGGCACACTAACTTCAGTGAGAACAAAACCATGGTTGTTTGGATTGTGGGATTTGGGTTTCTGTGGGAGTTCAAAGTAGTGCCTACTTCATTTACGAAAAAATGATTCTTCCACTAGTCCTTGATGAAGTATAGATGGAGGATTTGATTTGGCTATTCCTAGTGGTTCAGAAGAATGATGAATATGACCCATTCTGTAATGATACGAGAGCTCTCCTCTATAGATCGTGCATAGCGCTAAACTGTTAGCCTTACTCCTTTGCATGTTTTATTGATGTACACGAGGATTGGTAAATCACACAGCATAATCTCATTCTGGAAGAAGCATAGTCAAACAATTCACCACTACCAATCAAGTTAAAAGCATCTCATCCATTAACTCTAAGTACAACTGATACAGCGATTTGCCATCCAACATGCAGATACACGCTACACGCATAGCACTAACCATTAGGCAATTGCAAAACTACAGAAACTATCACTTGCAGCTTAGGTTCTCCGAATATTAACGGTGATTATGCAACTAATTCCTGGCTGTTTTAGTTAGTTTATTTTGAAACATTGTTGTACTTCATTGGATTTCTCTAATAAATTTCATTTTTTTAACCCAAAAAAAAAGTAGTACTACTCATTTCCTATGTTGGCTTTCTATTCCGAGGGACATAAATTCAATGAAGCTGGTGCAGGTCCTCATAGCTTCCTTTTTCTTCACTTTGGGGATTGTTTTAATTGATGTGGGTCCCTTAGAGAGCTTGTCTAATTAAATAGATGGCTGAAGGAGAAGAAAAAATTGGGGCCAAAATCACAGTGGGTTCATCTTCCAAAATCACAAACAGAAATTTAGCATGCAGTTGGTATTATGCTCAATGGGAAAGAATTTCCCACAGTCGTGTCAAGTCTAGATTTGGGAGATCATTTAACTTATGATCCACCTCCAAAATTTGAGGCTACTACAGAGATTTAAAAAAGATGGTTCACTGAGGATGATTAACACTTTAATCAAATCCAGAATACTTGGACCCAGTGGTAGATGATGTTAGTTATCATTGTGATAGTGTGAAAGAACTGGAGGAATATCTAAAATCCTGTACGCCAGTGAACAAGATGTATATCATGATCATAAGTGGATTTTGGAAACTTCTTGTGATAAGTAGAGAGGGAGAACTTTGTTTCAATATTATACAAAGCTAAAACAAGCATTTGAGGAGATGATGTCAATCGAGCAAAATCATACATGAGATTTGGTCTCTCTAACTTCAAATAAAAAGGTAATTATATGCCAATGGGTCTTTACAGTCAAGATGAATCCTGATGGATCTATTGCTCACTTAAAGGCCAGACTGATTCTTTAAGTCAAGGTAGTCAGTCAGTTAGCCGATTTTGCCACCTCAAGTTCTGCTCCTCTCTTCTCTTGCTTTCTTTCGTGTGTATAGTTTTCTAAGAATTTCTCAATGGTTTCTAAATTCTATTAGATTATTCATTTGTCCAGCAGCCACCTACCATTAGCCCCTTCATCAACTTAATGTTGATGATGCATTCCTTCATACAGTGACTTATTAAAAGGAAGTTCAGATGGAGCAACCATCAACACTTATTGATCAAGAAGAGTCAAGGAAAGCATAAAAGCTACAAAAGTACAATTGACCCATGCCTAGTTTGAACCCGGTTGAAGCGTAATGATCATACGTTTGTAATGCATTGTATGTCCCATAATAGGTCTCATTCTTATACCCTTTTCCGGGGGTTGATGGCTATTCATAGCTATTACCTTGACACCAAAGAAGAGTTCAACCCAATGCTTTATTTTCGGCCTAGTTGATCCTGATTCGACATTAAAAGTATGTTGATTTTTCCCCAATAACCAAATACTTTTGTCTGTAAATATTGAATATTTGATTCCATCCATAAATCTATTTTCTTCCCTATGAGATATAGTAAAAAACAATTGACTTAGTGATGTGATTGAATTTTGTTTTGCAAAGAAGTGCATACAATCACTCAATATTCTCTAAAGTATCTATGGATATATTTGCTTAGTTGTATATAATGATGATATAGCAATTCCTAGTTCTTATAATATTGGTATCGGTATGTCAGAAACTTTTCTCGGCATGAGGTTTCAAACAAAGGAGATAAGTCCCTTGAAATATTTCATGGGGATTGAGATCTCTCGGAGTAGAAAACAGGTATCTCTGTATCCTAGATAGTTTACATTCTAAACACGCTATATGAAACAAGTTTTACGATGCCCTATAATATCAAATGTGAAGTTAGGAGTTGAATGAGATATCTTTATTGATTACGAAAGATTAGAAAAAGGTAGTTGGATAATTGAACTATAAAAGATAACTTGTCCACATATCACCTTGCTAGTAAGTGCTTCATTCAATTTGTGTCATTTCCCAATTTTTAAAATGATTTAATCAATTTGTGTCATCTCCCAAGATTTCACGTTTCAATTCATTCAAAACTCTTTAAAGCAGCTCTAAGATGTGGAATCTTGAGATCATAATCATTGTGGAATTGATGGCTTTCGGATGTTGATTAGGCAAGTTCTAACGTAAATAGACAGTGGACTATAGCGTGTTTTGGTTTGTTGGAAATAATCTTATCACTTGTAAAAATAAGAAAAAAAGTGTTGTATCTCAACCAAGTGTAGAATCTAAATGTCATGCAATGACATAACTTACAAACTTATGTGGCTACATCATTTACGATGAATAAGTCCCAACTTATGAGTTTCTGGCTAATAATCAAGCAATTATTCTTATTGCCACTAATCCAGTACTTTATATGCAAAGAATACAAGGCAGACCGCCACCTAATCCTCGAGATGTTACAGCAAGAGTTGATTTCTACTAAATATGTCTGGGCAAGGGATCAACCAAAATTTTAGCTGGGTACCAAGTAAATGGCATTTGTAACAAGCTAGCATGTTTGATATATTTCTCCAACTTAAAGGAGAGTGCTAGGAGCTGTTATAAGTCGTATACATGATTTTAGGTATTAGATTAGAGATATATATGGTGTACATCTCACATTCATGGAAGATATATATGTGGATATATATGGTGTACATCTCATATTCATGGATGTATGTGTGTGTGTGTGTATATATGTATATATATATACATATAGATTAGATTCAGTTAAGTGCATTCTACTTTACAGATAAGAATCAGCGGCTGCAGTTCAAAATCACGCTTCAGATTCTAATTAACCATCAGTTTCCTCTTTCCTTTCTCATATCAGACACAGAGAAAGGGGCACTATATCAATGTGATAAAGCATAATCTATGTATAGGCAAATTGACAACTTTATGCAACAGGTCTAGAAAATATTTCTCATTGGCTAAGAAACAGAAGACTATATATGCTGCTATGTGTGTCATCACTAAAAAACCAATGACAGAAGGTGGAAAGGTTGAGCAAAAAGAAAATGGACAAATATAAAATCAAACCTGGCGAGGTATGAACCACCGAGACCCCAGATAGTGTTGAAGAAGAAGGATTGATGCTTGCAGTCCAATGAATACAATCAAACATGTACACCAGCTCTTCTCAGGCTCAATGCGCATGAAGTTGTTAGGGCACCCAAAAATATACAATGGGATTGCTAGCCGAGTAATCGTCATGCCTACTATGTAATGAGGGTGCAAAGATTTTCTCGAGTCACGAATGATATTGTTTACTATTTGCGGTATCCAAAAGGAGTACATTAGGAGCAGAATAGGTCGGAGAAATTTATGCAACTCGTACATGAGCAAAATGCCTCCCAAAAGAATCCCATCTGACAAAAGTTTTACATGTTAATCAAATTACTTTAAGAGCATAAAATTAACCACATTAATTTAACGCTTCTAGCTGGTATCAGGTTGTGTAGGAAATCAATTCATGAGCACAAATATGTACATTGCGATCACGAAAAAATCAAAGAGCACCATGACAGACTTGATAATTCATAGATTCTAGTAGCTGTTCACACAATAATACATCATCACATGAGTTCATCAGCATCTTTTCATTACTTCAACAAAACCTGTAGACAAACTGTAAATAGTACAAAAGTTGAACTTACAGAAACGACTGTATAAAACTGAGAGCTCACGTCTCATTGTCTCCCAACCTTCACTGTTATTCATAGGCCTGCTTGCCTTCCATATAGCAAGAAGAAATCTCATTTCAAAGATTGAGAAGACAACAAACTTGAAAAATGCAGCAGTGGCAAAAGCATTGAACAAGGATTCTGTCCAGAATGAGGTAAGCATATTAACTTTTTGAGGAAAAAAACTTATCAGAACTGTATAAAAGTACAAAAATTTCCTGACATACAGAAGAAAAAATAAAATCTTTTCACAGTGAACTATACACATATATCAGAAAATAATGTTCAATTAATGAAGCCTCAGATCAGTCGTCTAGACTTGACAAAATTTGTTCCAATTTCTGGATGATACATCAACCTGATTTTATTTCGCTCAGGGTGGACCCTTTTTGTTTATGGTGCCTCCCTCAGGACAGTCACCTTGTTTTGTTTTGATGTGGGGTTCACCTAACAGTTATTCCCTGGACTGCTTGATTGTCAACATGCTTGTAATTATTTTTTCTTTTTATTGATTTAATTTTATCTTGCTTACCCAAAGAAAAAGTACTTTAAAATCCTATGGATTGTGATAAATGTTCACATGTTGTAGTTCATACATAAGCAATCCCTGATTATTTAATACCCTAAGTATTCATCAAAAGAAAGCTTTACTTCTAGTTGTACAACTGGCAAACTAATGACCGCATTATAGCACATAAATTTCATGTGCATAAGGAGAGGAAAAGAATTTGTCGTTGTTTATCACTTCATAAGTTCCTTGATAATATACACAAAAAGCACTGCAAGTTCATAAAGCAAACAGACTATAGCTATGTAATGTAGGTGTCTTACATTAGAACAGTTGATGAAATTAGAGATTTGTAATTATTCTTAGGTTAAACACACCATGTTCCTCTATGGTTACAAAGCTTTTTTAGTTTGCTCTGTGTTTTAAAAATTTACATTCCAGCAGTCAAAATTTACCTACTAGTATTCCGGCAGTCAAATGTAAAAGGCAAAGATAAGCATCCATGATAGCTTGCTGACCAATCATCACAATTGAAACTTTAGCGGCTCCCTGACACACGCAAATTAGCAGTGAATTTATTGAAATGGTACAATATCCAGAACACACAACCATTTATTTATTCACAAGTACCAGAGAGGTCAACAGTCAAATGAAAAAATCTGTCTCAAACTAGTTGCTTGCAACTGATGATAAGTAAAACTCTTACAGATTGGGTGTTGCTATGTTCCATTTGTCGAATCAATAGAAGTACTTGGAGGAAGGAGACCTGATGTCAGATATTAAGGAATCGACTGGATAACAGAAGAATCTTTTACTGTGAAATGAAATATAGTTTACAAGATGTAAAGGATACAAAAGTGACCATCAATGTATAGTTTACAGCTTTATTATAGTAGACCTCAATGTTTACAGAGGTAGCATTCAGTAGTACAGGTAAGAAGCAATCCCCATCATCATCCACAGAAGCACTTTCCATTAACCCTTCTACGTGATAACGATCATGACCATGATCTAGGAAAACATATATAACTTGGTAAATCATTCTCCACACATTGTCACTATTATGAAGATTAATGGTTGAAAAACTGACATTAAACCATCAGAGTCATGTTAGAGATCAAATTAGAAGATGATTGTAGTGAAATCGATATGGGTTGAAAGTAGACATATCAGTTTTCAAATGTTCTCCTGGCTATTATCCTGCTCTATATGGAAAGTGGACCATTATCTGCTGATTTCTTCACAGTTTAAATAAAATGATGAAATGAATTAAAGGTCCATGCTCACATCTATCATGATATAATCACAAAAAGCATTTTAACGAAAACACATACCCAGAAATGCAACACCTATTGCTCTGGAAATGGTGAAACATTGACATATATGAGGCATAATATCAAAGAAAATTAGAATTACTTCAAGGAAACTAAGAATTTTGCCTTTAAAGCATCATTTTGTCTAACAGAAAACACATAATAATTTAAAATCCTTATCAAAACTGTTAACATATGTAACTTTTCAAAAAAAAAAAAAAAACTGTTAACATATATAATATTAACTAATTACTAAAATAATTCTCATTGGTATTCATCAGGATTATGGTAATTCAGTTATCCAATGAACTCATCAACAATTCAAGAATTCGGGTGGACAAGTCAGTAACACACATAACAAAACATACAAATCAAATGAACTCGTCAATAATTAAAGAATTTGGGTGGACAGGTCAGTAACACACATAACAACAAAATATAAAAAATAAAATGAAAGCTAATGGTTTCATATAAATACAAATCTTCAGATAATTCAGGTACCATTCTGGGGGGACAAGATGCGCGTAATTTGTGCCCCAATTTCGATATTACAATTCTTTTCCATCTCATGAATTGGTGCTGCTACAACATGAAGTAAACATCACTGCACTAATACATTAACTGAACTCAAAATTAAACAGAATGTACGTGAACATACAACTTTTTCTCCTCCATATTTTATCTTGTGGAGAATCTTGGAACAACTGGGATGAAAAAACTCCAAGCTGTCCAATGAAGTAACAAATAAATTCTGTAAGCCCCAATCATAGACCACTACGAGTCCTTGGAGACGATAAATCAATAATTTTCAGTTTCCTCTGGCTACTAAACTTTTGAAGGTTCATGCACAAAATCTATGGAAATACAGAAAATTTAGGATGCCAACCTAAAACCATATAAGGTATGTATCAATATAGATTTCAAGTACATTTTAAACGGATCAAATGGGTTACCAAGTGATATGGATTGGATAATATATAATCTTCATCCTGGCTCAGCTCTCCATCTTTTCCACTGCCATAATGCATTAAGGGAACATAAGGTTTGGCCAAAATAATTTTAATAAAACAGCATAAAAATATTCGGAATGAGTAAAGATAGACAAGAAAATTCATGTGTTGCCAGAACTAAGAAACAGAAGTAAAACTTATATCATTTCTATGCAAAAGTTTTTCGAGCTATGTCCAGGTTTTGGCAAATACAACTTGCAGTTCAGTATGTATGCTTCTTACTCTACCCAACAAAAGGATTCATAATGAACCAGAAAGCCGGTACTTAACAGTTGAATGAAAATGCGCAAAAAACTTGAAATCAACAGTTAATATTACTGGCAGGTCAGAGATTTACCTGTTAGCTACCAACCGAAGCTGTTTAAATGGCCATATGTATACACCTTCAACCCTTATTTGGGCACTACCAACATTGTGTTCATTGTCAAAAACATCATTGAATATAATTATACCCTGTTGTCAGCACCATAACTAACAAAATAAGATGTTTTCTACCATATGATAGGTACACAATATTAAGAAACAAAAATCAAACAACAATGTGAATAGATTATATTAATAGTCCAAAAATGTTTATATAAAGTACATTTAAAAAGTTTTCTAACTTATAACAGTTGATTTTTCACAGGAAATGAGCAGAAATCATCATAAATTTCTAGAATCAGTTAATGCCTCTCCACACACCCTTAACAAATTCCAAACATTTCTTAATAAACATACAGAACAATATAATCAAGAAAAAGAAAAAATAAAACAGCTTTATCAACGATTTCAAGAACATTATAAAACTCATCTATGAATAATTGTTGTATTATTTGTAATCAACTACGTGTAGAATTTACGCATTTGGAAAATTTAGTCTCTAAATACAGAATAGAAAAAGATTACTTCTGAACTCTTCTATGATTGCTTTCAAGCATTCAATGACCGGAAAGAAGAACAAAAAATATTCCACTATTATCCCCAAAACCGTGGACGATATGGACCAAAAGTTATTATATTTCCAGAAGTTGATGCACTCACTACTTATCTCTTTTTTCAAAGTGGGTTAGTAGATATTATTTACTTAACCAATTTAAACACCCTTTCTGAATTCCCAGCAAGATTTGTCCTTGCAGTAAAAACAATTTCCTCATTATATCATTATGAATTCCAAACTTCAGAATCAACAACTGAATCCGAATACAACATTCATTCAAGTGATTATTTAAAATAAAAAAGTTAATGCTTATATAGATACAGGTGCTACTATTTGTATAGCATCTAAAACACTACTACATAATTGGAAAAAATTAAACAAACCTCTACAAATAAGAATAGCAGATGGAAGTATTCAATCTATTTGGTATGTAAGCTATTATAATAATATTTTTGTTATTAACTTTTCTATTTTTTTGAGTTTTTCGTCTATTGGATATACTATTTTAAATAATTTTTCATAGCATTTAATTAAAGATTCTAATATTTTATGAATTTCATTAATTTCATTAAACTTTTATAATTGAGAATGGTTGTGCTATAGTTATTATATTTTTTTTACCTTTATGTTGATCTTTTATGTTGACATCTAGTGAGAACATTTTTTACCTTTTTTAAATGATCGTCCTTATGTTTATTTGAAAATATAATAAACTAGCACAACAAAATATTGAATATGTAGGTATAACACAACCATTAATAGATAAAGGCCAATAGAAGAAAAACTCGAAAAAATAGAAAAGTTAATAACAAAAATATTGGAATCAAAATAGAACCAAATTGGTATCAGAGCCATCTAGCTCATCAAACATAACTTCAGTAAAACCATGGAGAATATAGAACAAGATATAAAAAATCAATTGGAAGAAATTACTCAGTTAGGTAATAAACTAACATTGGATAAAGAGAACAATTCTTTAAAATATGAACTTATAAAACCTATTACTAATCAAGATGACGTAATTTATGGTTATGAATCCGATCAAGAAGTATGTATGGAACAACCAAAATTAGTAGAACAACCTGAAACAAGTCAAAGTGGAGAAAAAAGAAAAAAGAGAAAATCAATCTAGGTATAACTGGAATTATAAACCTAAGAATTAAATCGTTTTGGATATTATAGAAGAGATAATAAGATACGAAAATTTCCTCCAGAATATAAACCAAAATATATAACATTAGGACCAGATGGAATCCTCAATTTAGACTGTGTCTTGTCTCTAGAAAAGTTATTACTTGAATGGTCTAATAGACTAGCATTAGTCATTCAATTAGAAAAACCTTTTAAAGGATTAACAAATATAAGTACTTTATGGAATTTTATTATCTATAAAATTACTGGTATAGTATTAAGCTTTTTATTAGATAATGAAATACAAATAAAAAATACCACTAAGTTTCTTAATGCCATTGAACCAATAAAGGCTTTTCATGTAGGTACTAACGAAATTTATAAAGAATTTATTGAAAAAGATATAACCTCATAAAAAAGGAAATTGAAAATGAAGAAAGAAAAAATGTCCTATGGCATCTAAATAATATACAAATATGTGACATCTATTATTTGGAATAATACATTTATGAATTTAAAAAATATTATTATAAATTAACCCGTACAGAACAAGAAATGTATATACAAATATTTATCCAAAAATTACCTTATCCGATAAACAAAGCAATAGAAGAATTATTCTTAATTAAACAACATGATAATCTAGTAACTTATAATCTAGGTGGCGCTATTTCAATAGTAAAAGAAGTATTATCACAAAAATGCTTAGAAGCAAAATTACATAAAACACTAAGATATAAAGATATTCAACTATGTTGTTCTAAATATTCATAAGTGCCTCAACAATATGGATATTACTCTTTTACATATCAAAAACAACGAAAACATAAATATAACAAATATAAATGGCGAAAACATCCCACAAACAAGTATAAGAAATTCCCACTTAAACCTTATAAAACATTTCAGAAGAAAGGCTTATAGACAATATAAACCAAAGAAAAAACATTGTCCTCAAAATAAGAAAACATGTAAATGTTGGTTATGTAAAGAAGAAGGTCATTATGCAAACAAATGCCCAAAAACAAATTAAAATAAATACAAAGAAAAAATTAATATTTTAAATTCAGCATTTAAATATAATTTAGAATCTATTGAGTCAGAATATGAAACAGATTCAACAATTTCCTCATTATATCATTATCAATTCCAAATTTCATAATCAACAACTGAATCCGAATACAACATTCATTTAAGTGATTATTCAAGATAAAAAAGTTAAGCTTATATAGATAATGGTGCTAATATTTGTATAGCATCTAAAACACTATTACACAATTGGAAAAAATTAAACAAACCTCTACAAATAAGAATAGTAGATGGATGTATTCAATCTATTTGGTATGTAAGCTATTATAACAATATCATTATTAAAAATTACACTTTTATTATACCTCCAATTTATCAACAAGAATCAAGATTACCATTAATTTTAAGAAATAATTTTCTTAAATTATATAATCCTTTTTTTCAATATTTACATTATATAACTTTACGAACACCAATAATAAATTCCTTAAATAAAAAATCCATAATCCTCAAAATTCCTATATACCATACAACTTATTATAAAAATTTACAACTTATTATAGAAAAATTAAATCAACTACAATTTAATTACAAAGGGCATAATTGGCCACATTCCAGCAGACCCACCACTCAAACATCATCTAAACAAACTTCTTCTTCTACCTGTGATTTTCTCCCTCATCCTTCACACAATCAAGAGAATATGAGAACCCCTCCATCGGCAAGCCATCAAATAACCCAACCAAATCTAGCTCGCTCGTGGGAGCTGAAAGACAAATCGATTCACCAAAGGCTTATGCTTCAGGTGCAACGAAAAATTTGCTCTCGGGCATCGCTGTAAGCCATCGACGTTTTCACTTTTGGAGATCACTAAGGACCACAACACGTCCGTCGACCTACCTGGTGTTGATAGTGGTGAAGAGGCTCCTTTGTTGGACATAGCAGAAATCTCCTTTCACACGATTTTGGGAAAAACCAATGGTGCCACCATGAAAATACAAGGGAGCATCAATAAACGACAGGTACTTATCTTGGTCGATAGTGGGTCTACACATAACTTATAGTGTCTTCCTTAGTTACGGAATTAAATATCCCAGCTGAACTTCTCACTCCTTTTGGCATTCAAATTGGCAATGGGGAAGTGATTAGATGCAACAAAATTTGTCGTGGACGTTGTGTGAAATTGCCTGGTATGGAAATTATTTAAGACTATTATCCATTCTCTATTGGAGGCGCTTATTTGGTTCTTAGTATTAAGTGGTTAGCATTGTTGAACACTGTCCAGGCAAATTGAAACAAAATGTTCATGATCTTCCATTTGAACGGTAAGAAATACAAATTACAAGGCATCCCAAGTATAGAACAAACAGCTGCTTCCTTTCACGCTATGTCCAAGCTCGTTGATCAAAAAGTTAATCCTCCTCTACCACTTGTATTAACTTTAGTTTTACAAGAATTTAAATACGTAAACCCAACACCATTCCTCCTTTTCGAATCCATTCACATGCCATACCATTGATACCCAATGCCAAACCTCCCAACATTCGCCCTTACCATTATCCATTTTCTCAAAAATCAGAAATTTAAGAATAGGTGGCTGAACTTCTAGATTCAAGTTTTATTAGACCCAATACCAGTCCTTTTGCGAGTTCAGTATTGTTAGTTAAGAAAAAAGATAATTCGTGGCGACTTTGTGTAGACTACAGAGCCCTCAACCAATTGACTGTACCTGATAAATACCCTATCCCAAATATTGATGAGCTCTTAGATGAACTCAATGGAGCAGCTTACTTCTCAAAAATAGATTTGCGCTCTAGATACCACCAAATAAGAGTTAACCCCACCAGATATCCATAAAACTACTTTTCGTACTCATTCGGGCCACTAAGAATTTGTAGTCATGCCCTTTGGTCTCACCAATGCTCCCTCCACCATTTAGGCTGCAATGAATGATCTTTTCTAACCATATCTCCGAAAATTTATTCTCATTTTTTTCGATGACATCCTGGTTTATAGCCCCACTTTGAAACAACATATCATCCACCTACAAACAACTCTTACCCTACTGCGCACCCAATCTTTTTATGCCAACGAAAAGAAATGTCTATTTGGTCAAACACAAATCCACTTCTTGGGTTACGTGGTTTATCAAGATGGAGTTGGGGTTGACCTGACAAGGTTCAAACTATTTTGGATTGGCCAGTGCCAGGGGTTTTCTTGGTCTAACAGGCCATTATCAACGCTTCATTGTGAATTATAGGTTGATTGCACGAGCTTTAACTAATTTAACTAAGAAGAATGCTTTTCAGTGGTCTCCCAACTCAAGACTGCTTTGACTATAGCTCCCGTACTTGGGTTGCCAGATTTTCACAAAGCCTTTACAGTTTAGTGTGACGCTTCTTCGAATGGTGTGGTTGTTGTCCTCATGCAATCTGACCATCCCATTGCTTATTTTAGAAAGGGTTTCTCGTTTTCTAATTGTTATAAATCTACCTATGATCGAGAACTTTTGGCTTTGGTATTAGATTTGCAAAAATGGAAACACTATTTGTTCGAAAAGCATTTTTTTTATCAAGACTGTCCATTGCAGTCTCAAGTTTCTTCTTACTCAACGGGTCACAACCAACGAGCAGTAGCGATTACTTTTGAAGCCCCTTCCATTTGATTTCACCATTTTGTACATAGTAGGAAAGGAAAACCAAGGTGCAGATGCTCTATCCTGGAAACCCCAACATGCTGATTTTTTAGCACTCGCCATGCCGGTTACCATGGACTTTATGAATCTCAAAGATGCTTTGCTTCAAGATTCATAAACTAGAGACATTATCACTTCCTTGCAACAAGATCTCATAGTTTGCCCCGATTTTCATTTGGTAGACAACAAGCTTTTCTTTCATGATTGCCTAGTAATTCCGAAAGATTTTACTTTACGCAAAAAAATCTTTTCTGAAGGCCATGATTCTTTAACTGGGGGCCATGGAGGTTATCTGAAAACTTTCAAGCGCATGACTTCAAATTTCTATTGGCCACATATGAAGCGCGATGTGAAGCTGTACATCCAAAACTGCTTAATTTGTCAACAAAACAAATATCAATCTCTTGCTCCAACTGGTCTTCTACAGCCACTCCCGATTCCTAAACGGGTTTGGGAGGATATTTCTTTGGATTTCGTTGTGGGGCTTCCTAAATCTGGTGGTTTTGACACTGTGTTGGTAGTGGTGGACCGATTTAGCAAATACAGACATTTTATTCCACTTACCCATCCATTCACGGCAAAATCCGTGGCTGGCCTTTTTTGCAGGAAAATCGTCAAGTTGCATAGCATGCCTCGTTCCATTCTTTCAGATCGTGATTTCATTTTCCTTAGCGGCTTTTGGCAAGAATTATTCCGTCTTAGTCAAACTTGCCTACGCATGGGAACCTCTTACTATCCACAGACCGGTGGCCAAACTGAAGTCATCAATCATTGTTTGGAAGTTGAATTTTCAACATATACAATTGAAAAGGAATTCTTCCAACGTTTAATGGAATTCATAAGTATAGGAAGAAGCCCCGTCAAATAGAGATTCGTAAGGGGACTAGAGCAGGCTACCATGAGACAGAAGAGATGTATGGATTCTCGAGAAGAGAGGAGCCATGGTGGTCCCCCCCGAACCGCCCGGATCCCACAAGCTTACTTGAGGTGATTTGCACATGAGAAACCATCTTCTTGGAGCAAGTTTCTAGCTTGGGCAGAATTCTCCTTCAATACAGGTTTTCACACGTCTACTGGTACAACCCCTTTTACGATTCTTTATGGTCGTGATCCCCCTGCCCTTCATCCATTTGTTCTAGGTGAGACACACTTTGCTGATCTGGAAGAGCAATTACTTGTTCGTGACGAGATGCTGAAACTTTTGAGTGAGAATCTACTCAAAGCCCACATGAAAGCCCAAGCTGATTCCAATCGGAGGGAGTTGTCCTTTAATGTGGGAGATGTTGTATTCCTCCACATCCAGCCTTTCCGACAACGTTCTTTGGCTAAGCGACGGTATGAGAAGCTGTCCCCTCGTTATTTCGGACCGTATACCATTATTCGTCGCGTAGGTCCAGTAGCTTATGAATTAACTTTGCCAAATACTTCCAAAATTCATCCCGTCTTCCATGTTTCATTATTGTAACCTGCTGATGGACAGTCCCCTTCTGTTCCTCCAGCTGATTTGCCCATCACCAATGATTGGGAACTCACCTTATCACCAACTCAGGTTCTTTCACATCGTTGAGAAACCGGGAACTCACCATATCACCAAAGGTTCTTTCACATCGTTGGGTTTCTCATTCAGGTGGGCCTTCTCTTGAACTTTTAGTCCAGTTGTTAAACCTTCCAATTGAAGAGGGAACATGAGAGGACTATGATTTGTTAGCTGGCCAATTTCCATCTTTTCTCCTTGAGGACAAAGCGAGTTTTCGGGGGGGGGGGGGGGGGGGGGGGGGTTTTTATAAAAA
>JAOTAX010000198.1:25914862-25936733 GCA_025629825.1 Erythroxylum guanchezii | reverse complement strand
GTGGGGTGAGGGGGGGTGTTATTGATAGAATCCTACCTTTGCGGACCTATTTTAGGAGAAAGAAATGTGGAGAGGTTAATGGAGTTAAGGTTGAGCAGGTCAAGCCCCACATAGAAGTTGTTGGATAAGTCATGGATTCTCACAAATAACAGAATACATATCCACTTTTACCATGTTTCGCTAATTGTTAGTAATTAGTTTCTATGTGTTTTGCAGATAATACACTTTGGTTATTTGGGAGATAATTGGTATAAATATCTATAATGGGTCTTTTAATGGGTGTGATTGATTTTGAGAATTAATTTGTATTGGGGAGTTTTGTCCACTCAATACGGACCAATTTATTGATTATAACTGTGTTAATATTCTTGCACTCTTATCATCAATAAAAATATTTTTATTTTCCAGCACAATCAGTCGTCTTCTTTTATTTATCAGCAACTTCACTATTCAATAAAAGGTAGCTTGTATTCAACAAATAGCTGACTGCTACAAACACTAATTGTATACAATGATAATGAAACTAAATTCTGATTAAGTGATTCTTTTAAACAAAATACTTAATACAGATTAAATAAAAGAAGTCACCTGGACATAATGCACACCACTTATTTTTGTTGGTGTGCTCATTAACTCGATAACAGAATCACCACTAGCCTTCCTAGAATTTGGAAACCTGGAAGAGCTATTTGCAGAGTCTAGAAATTTCCAAGTTCCTGCAAATCATGTGTCTAAAAATGTGTTAAGGGATGTGAATGGAAGATGAAACACCATTGAACATATTGGTAAAATTGAAAACTGAAACTATAAAGCATCCAACTGAAATGTAGCAAGTACGATTTAAAGTTTCTTCATAAGATTATATATTAAGTTGAAACAACAAAAGAACTGACAACAAGCAATCAGCTAGAGCAATACCCAAATTTCATATCCTTTCCTAAGCATCCTCACTATAAGATCCATGTCCTGAATATCTCAATGTTAATTTGAACTTATAGAGACAAGAAAGGGTGCATAATGCCAAAACATCCAACCATATACATTTCCAACCCAAATAGAGCTCAGACATGGGCCAAACTAGATTAAGATTGCAAATAAAATATGGCTTCAATCATCAGAGAAAAAATTAGAAGATATTTGATAACAAAACTTTTGACATGGTAAGCAATATATAAGAGATCATCACAACTTCGTTTCTACCACTCCAATGTATGGATATATTTTAACAAAACAAATTGCACCTTGAGGAGTCTGCAGCTTTCGGGACGAAAGGAACTAAGATGAAGTAGAAGCTTAACATGTCCATGATATTAACTAAGTTATTGGCCAAGCCAATCTATTATTAAAATTATATAAATAAAGAAAAAGGTATCTTTGGATTGCAAGATGATCACAACGCGAAATTTGGAGATGTTAAAACTCTGAAGAAAAAAACTGCTCATAAATGATACTTTTTCTCCCAGTTATATCCTCTCAAGTTATGTAGTTGGATAATTGTATTTAAAAACACAACTCTTTTAAATTATTGAATATTTTAAAATGAGGATAAATATTTTACATCAAAGGAAGACACAACAGTTCAAAGAAGATATATGCATCACAGGAAATAAGCACCATACTGTCATAAATATGGTAGTTACAACTATTTACTTCTGTACAAAAGCCATGCAGACTATTAATACATGATCGTAGGTCACAAACCTCGGTAAGTTCCTGTTATATTCCATGGAGAAAATGCACCCAAATCATTTTCCTCCTTGTGGACAAACAACCACTGCAAGAGGCAACACGATAACAAAATAGTTAGGGATGATCACATCACTTTTGGAATTAAAATATACCCTCATCCTTACAATAGTAAAACTTCACGGTTGAAAATATAACAAGTACTCCAGCTAAGAGATTGAGAGACTTATCGGCTGATCATTACACCAAGTATAATTGCCAAATACAAATATCATTCTTGAACAACTTGTTTTCCTAATGACTAGCATTATATTGGAAAGAGATGATGGATATTTCTTATTCTTATTCACCTTTTCTAGCCGTATTCAGAATGAGTTCCATGCAGTTCATAAGCAACACTAGCAAGTATTAACTACAAAGATATTGAGTGATAAAAGCTTCACACACAACTTCAGTTTTCAATTTTCAATTATCCACTTTAGACTTTGAAGCTTCTTTAATGATCAATGCATGGTGCTCTGGTATGTCAGCTACTTAACATGGCATCATCTATATTCTAATTACCAAAAGTTGAGCTTTGTTTCGTTTTTCCATTTTCTCAAATAACAAAAGTCAAAGCCTATAATTGACAAAGATCAACTTGAATCCAATTGTACGTATAATCTTCGCTTTTCTTAACAAAAAAAGAAAAAAAAAGTCGAATCCCGTCAAAGTTTCGGTTAAGAAACAATACTGATCTCTAAATTGTTATTACCAGTATAAAGACCACCGCCAAAAAGAATTTCAGATTACATAATGCGCAATACATCTAAACAATCGAAGTGGCAATACTTAGTTCATTCAGAATCGACCACAAAATTCATACTAACCTCATCACCCCATGACCGATTCCGCTCTCTAAGCGGTCTAAGCCCGACCACTGGGCGCAGAAACAAAGACCCAAACCAGAGCAAGGAAACAGTGGAGAACAACAACCCCAACTCTTTCCCTCTCCTGTTGTGGGAGCACAAAGCTCCAAGATTACCACAAGCAACCATATCAAAGGCACCACTAAGTCCACCCCTCAAAAAAAGTACAATCAAAACTGTTTATTGAGAAAACAATAATGAAGAAAATGAATGAAAAGAGCCCATGAAGAAAAAGAAAAATATGAGTTAGTATGTGTATTAATGAAGAGTGAGTTTTGCTTCAAGTGGAGTCAAACATTAGCAACAAACAAACCAGAAGCGAAAGGGAGCGCCCAACAAACACAATGGAAGTTGGGACGTAACAAAACCAAAATCAAATACTTATTTTACCTTCCAAGGTCCGGATATCCAATCCAACCCGTTTTCCGCGTTGTTTGTGTTTATTTATTTAATGAAAATGGAGAAAGGGTGCGTACACGTACGCGCCAAAAGCTGTTGAGAAATACATTCAGGGTTGACTTTATGTCTTTCATTATTCGGGATCATTTTTTTTGAAATTGAATTACGCCAATAAAAGCAAATCAAGTTGAGATTACAAATAACTCTTAAATTGAGAGTTCCATAATCAAATATAAAATAATATGATATTTAACAATTGTTACAAAACAAAGTATTTAGCACCCCATATTGAAATCAATACATTTTGGATCCTTGCTACAAAAGGTGTCGATTCAATAACAGGTCCTTAATGAATGATAAAAACTTCATTCTTTGTTTCTAAAAATGTACCTATTTCTCTCATCCCATATTTATAACACCAAGTAAGAAAGATCAATGTAAAAACACCATTTGATGTCTCTGCTAATATGCTATAAATTCAAACTCCAGTTAATTTGTTGAAGAACTAATTTCTATGCTCCTTTGATGAAGTTGCATTTGAAGAATAAATGTGAGATATTTTCTATTTGGCATTTACAGAGATTGTACCAGTTTGTTGAGTTGTTAGACTTACTCAATCTTTCAGTGGTGGGTAATATGGTCTCTAATGGCTCTCCACAAAATTGTTGCAGCTGTAGGAAACATCGTATAGCTGGTTGGGAATTGTGGGAGCCACTCTAGACTTTCTAAACTTCCGTCTAATTTTTTTCCTAATGAGATTATCACCCTTTTGCTTGTTACTCTATGTGAACAAATTTCCTTTAAATGCCACATTAAAAACTTTAAAATCAGATAGACACTGTCTTAAATCCAAATAAAGAGTCTTAGTGTCATAAATCTTCTACTTCTTATGGAATTATGATGGAATTGAAATTTCATGTAAGTAACCTCATTGTATGAGCATTGTTGGAGAGTTTCCTAATCATATCCCAAAGTAACTTCTCTGATAAACATTGTTATGAGCATATATGAAAGAAATCTAGAAATTTGTCCTTATGGTTTTACAAAAGATGTCAGCGTATATTTTTTGATATGTGATGCAACATGAAAAACTTTGAATGGAGTTCCTATTATAGTAAACAAGAATTTTACCCTTAAGGCACTAATTATCGTTTGTAACTTCTCTCCGATTGCTTCTAAGCATTTTCAAAAGATCACAATTCCCTACTTTGATTCTAGATTCCAAAACAACCATAATATCATGTTTATTCTCAATAATAAAATATCTAATAAATAGTTTCTTAGCAGGAGCATTTGCTTCTTTAATGTTCCAACAAGCTATCTTCGTGTTTGGTTTTTTTAAGTAGGTGGTTTCTTCTTCACACTCGACTTCCTTCTCAGTACAATTTCAAACTCTTTCTCAGGGATGCTTTTATCACACATTTTTCCTATTTCCTTGCTAACAACTTGTTTCTCATTCTTTTCCAACCTTGGAGTCGTCCAGTTTTCTTTATTTATGCTTTGTCTAACTGATTGAGTTTCTTGCTCCACTGTTTATTTCTAAATTATTAAGCAATCTCCCTCTTCGTCTTCTATAGAGTTCTCTTGAGTTTTATCTACTTCAAGGTCTATTTTATTGGATTGATCAAGGACTTTTGTCACATCTAACTCCTTCATATCTCTATATAATCTTGTTTTGAACTTTCTGCATGTAGGAATCCATTGCATTTTATAGTTCTCAACATTAGGTTTCCATTCATAAGTTACTCTTAAATTACCCTCTATGGCTTCAAGTTATTCATTCTGCCTTACAATGGGAATCACATCAGGCAAGTGAGTCATTAAGCTTACCAAAACCTAGAACCTCGGAAGATTGATTATGGAGATCTCAATTATTGCTTGATCCACGCAAATAGGTTTACTAATGTAGCTTTCAAGATAACTTAAACCATTGGTTGTCCAATACTTCAAAGGGACTCCATGAATGCTAATCTATATGGGTATATTCTTCTGCTTGGTTTCTTTAATTCTAAGCCTTAATCTCCATATCTACATAAAAAGTGGTTTGTCTGGACATACTAGGGACTTGTTTGAGTTCACTGTTTTTAAGTTCCTTTCATAAGAATTTAAAGAAGAATGTACCATCATTATTAACCAAGATGTCCATCAAACCATGTTGCTTCCAATTAGTAAGTGCTCATTGCTTCATCACTAAAAATGCCACCCACTTACCAAGGAAAAAAATAATTAATTTCGCAACTATTTCTGTACATTTTTTGTTATCACTTCTAATAGAGGAGAAATCATTTGCTGTTCTTCAATTCTACTTAAAGGAAAGTAGCTCAACCTAGCATTAGGAATATTATCACTAGCCATTTGCACCCAAGTTTTCTTGATGCTTGAGGAACTGACAATATCAGGAGGTGGTTAGGGTAGAGCTTGGAAAGTATGTTGGAATGAAGCATTTGGTGTTTATGCAGAACTAAGATGAGAGAAACAATTTGAAGTGTCCATTGTCTATTAGATAAAATCAAGACATAATAGATAAACAAAATAGGTACATATGAAGATGAAAGAATATTGCACACATAAAGTAGATTCTAACAAGAGTAGTAAGCAGTTGAAATTGAGAAGATGGTACCAGGACTAAGGAAGGTAATAGGAAGGTGAGTAGTTAAAGTAGTTTTAGGACATCAAGGGAGAAATCACAAAGAAAAGAAAGAAGACAAAGAGAGGATAAGCTGAGTTCAATAACCAAAGAGGAAGACACATTGTTGAGGGTTATGAAGCATATGAATATCTGCAGGTTTCATATAGAGAAAGATAGATATTCTAGAGAGAAGAATGTCATTCCTTCAACTAGATAGAGACTCTCTATTAGGGTTAATGTTTTCAAAAACAAATTAGTTTATATTTTGGAACACATAAATGTAAGAGATACAAATAAAGTGGAAGGAAGTACTAGCATAAGAAATTTGTTATAAACAATCTTGTTGGCCCCAAAAGTTTTTTTATTATTAAGCATGATTTAAAATGAATTATGGGTTTATGATGGATAAATTTTGGAGTTAATTACTATGTCAAGGTTAGTAGGATTTTATTGCAAGGGTTAATGAAATTAGAATGCTAAGGTAATAAGAATATCCGAGGGTAGTTTTGGAAGATCACTTAAGTTTAATAAGGCATAAGCTTATGAGGAAGGGAAAATTGGGAAGATGGAATTATTGTCTTACATTTTAGAAGACAAAAACGTTAGTGAGGAGTAAAAGAAGGCAGAGAGCACGAAAAGAAGATAAGAAAGAAAGAGGAAGTGAGTTTTGGTGGTTGGAGAGAAAAAAAGAGTGTTGAGCTAGGGTCTCTTTTCCTAAGTTTTCTAGTGAGATTTTGAGGTTGAACAAGAAAGGAAAAAGATAGTGAAAGATAAGAGCTTTCTTTTGAACGAAACATTTCTTCATGTGGTGAAGATTTAAGGTAAGAGCATTTTTAATGCTTTAGATTTTGGAAGGGTTTTGGTTCAAAGAGATTAGAAAATGCATGGGTTTAAGTGTGCTAGGATCAATTTTATACATATGTTTCTTTGGGTTCTCATTTGGAATTCCTATTGATTTGGGAATTGTATTAATGTTGAAAAGGGAATCAAGAAAGACAAGAGGAGTAAGAGGAAAGACATCCTTAAGCCAAGTTATTAAAGCAAGGAATTTCAAGGTGGGTTTCACTTTTATGATTAAGTAATAAGACATTAAAGCTCTTTCAAGAAATGACATTAAGTGATTTTTCAACTACCTCATTCACGTGTATTTATTGCCTTTTAAATGTTGTAAGTTGGTGCTATATGATTGCTACATAAATTATGTTCATGATTGATGAAAAGCTTTTGAAAATGGTTCTTTTGAAAAGATGCATGTTTATGAAACCATATTTCGGAAGTGGTTTTCAAGATGTAGCAAGCATATGAAAAATCATGTTTTCAAAAATGTGCCATTTTGGGTAACAAGTTTACAAGATTTTGAAATATATGTGTTATGTGGGTTTGTGGTAGTCCCTCAAGAATCGTCACGTACACGTTGACCAAATATAGGCTTTTTCTGCCTGCCCGCTAGTGGCACGGAACTCCTTCATGGGCTCCCTCAAGTTTAGGACTACACAAGACCATCATATGGAAATATGTAGTGCGTCATGTTTTTGGACTTACCTAAACCATTTGATATGTTTATGTGTTCATGACAAGTTGATAAGATTGATGCATTCAAAATTTGCATACATATGAATTTCTGGACTGAAAATGGTTTATAAATGATTTTGCTTGTTACCAATTATAAAATTATTACCCACGAGTATTAAGCTCACCCCCTTTTTTCCTCCCCACAAGCAGGTGATGAGCAAGAGATCGAGTAGTCCATAACCAAGGCATCACTCCATTTTTGAGGCATTTTGTATTTAAAGTAAATTCTGTAAAGCAAGGCTTTAGTTGCATTTTGAGAAACTCATGATTTATGTAATTTTTGTATTTTGAGGATTTTTGAGACCTTATTGTAATTGTGGCTCGAAATGCCCTCTAAAGCTTTGTAAAAGCTCTTACCTTTTAATGTTAGTGGAATAAGATTTGCATTTGGCTCATGATTTTATTTCAAGTTAATGCATTTCATCGTTTAGTTTGTATAAGGCAAAAGTTAGTGTTCGGACTCTAGGGATAAATCTGGTTTAATCTAGGTAGAAATAGGCAAATGCGCCTTCTGGGAAGTTGTAGTTCTTTCTCTTAGATTTCCAATGGCATATGGTAGGGAACTTTTGACCCAAATGTTCAAAATTTAAGGTCTTTAGAAGGAGAATTTCTTAGGAGTATCAAGTGATATCGTCTGTGACGACGTGACATCGTCTGTAATGACATCATATAATCTGTAAGTATGTATCGTCTATAAAGGCGTATTGTTTGTGATGACGTCACATCGTCTGTGATGATGTCATATAGTCTGTAAGTATGTATCGTCTGTGATGACATCATATTGTCTGTAAGGATGCATCGCCTATAGGGATACATCATTTGTAAAGTTGACTTTGCTTCATCTTAAGTTGACCGTATTCGACTTAAGCGTTGCATCGTCTTAAGTTAACTTTGCTTTGTCTTAAGTCGACCGTATTCATCTTAAGCATTGCATCATCTTAAGTTGACTTTGCTTCGTCTTAAATTGACCTTGCTATTGTCTATGTCTGCATTCATCTACTTTTCACATTCGTCTGCCTTCCGCATTCGTCTGCTTCCTGCATCTGTCTACTTCTTGTTTTGTCTGCCTCATGTTATCGTTTGCATCTGCATTCGTCTGCTTTTCGTATTCGTCTGCCTTCCGCATCCGTCTGTTTCTTGTTTCGTCTGCCTTTTTGATTCGTTTGCTTTTGCTTCGTCTGCCTTCTTGCTATCATCTGCTCCATATTTGACCCTTCAGACGATAGAATTTGTCTTTGATATCTTCATGAAAGTTGTAGATCTCGAAGTCTTCTTTCAAATCGTCCTAAGATTTTCTTAATCTGCTATCTCTAAGGACAATTATGCTAATTGCCCCAAGATAGGGGCAATATGGTTAACGATTTGGACATACTTGATTCTTTTGGCTATAATTTCATCATCCGACCTATAAATGAAGTGATTATTGGAGCGATAGATTCCTAATGTGTTCTTCTATCTCTCCATAATAAATTTTTGGCTAATAAGGATTCGCTGAAATAACCCTACAAGGTAGTACCCATAACTTTGTAATAGGTTCTCCAAATGCGATAATTCTTGTCTCTAAATAAACTAGAGACATAGAGCCTCTTACATTCTGAACAAGTAGAATTGAAGTTTGGGCTTTCCCAAATTCGGTTCAAAAATATGAAAAATGTGTAGTTTTAATGTTTGTCCTGGTGGGGACACGTCACCCTTGTGGGATACGCGTTCAGATGTCACTTAGGACGTCGGGCCTATTACTCACGAGGATAGGGTGTCTAACAAATCTTGTGTCATCCTACAATATGCCCTTTTGTTTGAATCATATCACTATGGAATTTGTTTGAAAGCTGGTTTATAGGTAAGTTATGTAAGAAATAGCAACCTTGAAGAGTTTGGAACTAAATGGCCAATTTTATAAGGGAACTCAATATATTGTCTGCTAGCTATGAAGGAGCAAACTCTAGTTAGATCAGGAAAAATTCATAGCATCACCACTGCATCTTGGTGATGAGTGAGAGGTCCATACCCTATCTAATTATCATAAATATGCATCTCTCCCATCTCAAACACTACTTGTAGTGTTTAGTTCTACCATGTCGTTTAGCTTAAATCATTAAGATAGGAAGCAGAAATAGAATGCTTTCCTAGAGAATGCCCAAATAATTTTGATTTTGAGGAAATAATTATGTAATCACCTCAACCATAAGGTACTCTTATCATCCAGTACCCTCTAAAATATCTTCAACCTTTGCTTCAACCATTATGGTTGCTAATTTGAACCAACTTGTAGTCCTTCTCACAGTCAATTTTCTTTCTTAGTTTGTTTTTCCTTAACTATCTCAAATTATCTTGCTCCAACTACTATCATCCTCCTTTGTCCCTACTTACCTATTGTTCCTCAACTTTGTCTATTCCTTCAAGCCTTATTCACTCATCCTCGTATCACCTTCCATAATGTATGCTTTTTATGCAACACCTTCTCTCTGACCTTCATTCACTTCCCATCTCTTGAGTTGCTTCACCTCAGCTTTTAAGCAAAAGAATTCTACTTTATCAATTAGTCCTTTTCATTTCCTTATTGATGCTGAAATTTTCCCACCTTTATACTAAAAGTCTTCACCGCTATAACCAAACCTTTCTTCCTCCAAGATGTCCCCTACTCTTGCCTCCATATCCTTTTATTATACTGACAACTTTGAGCACCTTATTAAGAAATATTAGGTTCAGGTTGTTAGAGACTTTGGACCTAAAATAAAGCTAAAAGTTTCCCCCTTATGAATACTTTGAGAATATAATTATTTATCCTCCTTTGGAATTTGTTAAAGTAGGAGCTTATAAATGGAAATTCATTCCATTTAAAATTTTCCTAGATGAAAAGATAACATTCCCTATTTTGAAACAGTGGTTTTTTTAATAATTATGAACAACATAGATTATAAGATTTATTGGTCAATAATAAGGATGTTTTCCTCTTCAAATTCTCCTATCCTAAAGATGCAAAGAAAATATTAGAAGCTGCACCCTAGAATATGAATAACAAACCTCTACTGCTCTGAGTATGATGCTATGAATTAAAGATGGGGAGAACAAATAAGAGCACATTCCCATATGGATCTTCATTTTTGATGTTCCACTCGAGTTCTAGACTATAAGTGGACTTAGCCACTTATTAACTTCATTTGTAAACCTATTTGGATGGACAAAGCCACTGTTGAAGTTAAAAGAATAAACTTTGCTAGAATATGGATCTTAGTCACCTTCATCACTAATTTACTTAAAGTTATTCCAATCATTCGACTTGATGAAAACATGGATTTAGTTAAAGATCAATAAAGAGTATCTTATGCATGGAAACCTCAACCTGCTAGCAACATAATCACTAGTATAACTTGCAATGTTGAAAATACTCAAGTTGATACATAAACTACTACAACGCTTTTTATAGAGAGAATAGATAAATCTAATCACAGTGACACTCTCTTGCTAGAACTCCCAACAAGATTGTTAAAGATTTGGATAACACTTAACAAGGATTTGAACATGTAATCAAGAGATTATCAAATAATGAAAAGAAGGCTCCATTTATGGAGTCAACCTCATGAAGATTCTAACATGGAACATTTGATGACCCAGTTCCTCACAAGAAACTTTTAAACAAAAGTATGATTTCTTAAAATAAGTTGTGATTGATGGAATTTTGGAATGCCGTATGAAAAAAGGGAATTGCTTTCTTCTTAAAGTTCTTCCTAGTTAGTGAAGGGAGATCACAAACCATAACCACCATCCTAATTGTAGAATTTTGGTCTTTTATATCCCTTCCATAATGAATATGTATATAAAGTTCATTTCAGATTAGATTCATTTCAGATTAGATCATTCACCTAGAGGTGTCATTCAAGAACTTAGGCCAACTGTTACTCGTCTCATTCATATATGCTCAAAATAGTTCTTATCTGTTGATTTCAATAATTCAATACCTTGACTCTTATCTGTTGATTTCAACTCAATCTTTAAAGCTAAAGAAGTAGAAGGCTCCAGATTCATAGGAAATCTATGTCCCGATCTAAGGAATTTTTTAGTTAAAGCCTAACTATATTATCTTTCTTATGGATGGAATTTTTCTCACCTGGAGCAAGAATCAACATAGAGTCAATTACATTTGAAAGAAATTAGATCCCAACCATGGTAATTAGCAATGGTTCTTAGCCTTCCTAAATAGCTTCTTCATGTTCACAAACAGTAGCCTTTCTGATCACTCAACCATTATCACTCACTTAACTTCTGTAAATCCAAAAACACCTTTTAGATTCAACAATTTCTTAATTGATTTAGCAAGAATTGAAGATGGAATCTAGAGTGATTTAAAAGCAAGAATCAAAGGATCAAATAGTTCATATATGCTAGGAAAAATTAGTTTATTAAGCATGAGATGAAACTACTACTCTTAAAAATCATTGGAAACACTCATCATCTCCTAAACTCTAATAGGGATGATTTTAGGAAAATTAAGTAGGATCTTTATAACAATCCCTTGTGCGCACAACTTCAAAAGATGGAAAAGTTTCCATGTAAAATTTCTCTAAGACTTTAACTTACGTTTTCTCTCTTATGAAGCAAAGACCTTGCAATAAATGATTGAAAAGTGGAGACATAAGACTTCTTTCTATAATAGGGATGTGATTTCTAGAAGAAATAATAATAAAATATTATTTTTAGAGAATGTTAATCACAAGATGGAATCTCAAAATCAATTCCTAGATAGGGCATTCAATCACTTCTCAAGCATTATGAATATAACAACCAATGCACACTTATCCAACTCTCTCATATAAGTCATGCAACATTGCCTTACCTCTCAAGAAGTAGAAACTTTCCATACAAGAAATTAAAGATGTGTTGGGCTCTTTGAATCCCTAAAAGGCTTCTCGACCTAATGGCTTCAATATGAACTGTTTTTTTTAAATCAAAACATGGCCTTTAACAAGGCATATGGTAATCGATGTTTTATAGGAATTCTTCAACAAGAGGTCCCTACTCGCTGAACTCGACAAAACTTTTATGATCCTCATTCCAAAAGTTGATGAGTGAAAACAATTTTCAATTTTTGGTCTTGTAGCCTATTGCAACTCTATATACAATATTATATCCAAAATCTTGGCTATTAAAGAAAGTTCTCTAGAACTACGTTGATCCCACATAAAGTGATTATATTCCAAAAAGAATTAGTGGTGATAGAATTTTACAATACAAGAATTGGTGAAAACTTATTCCAAAAGAAGAGGAATATTGAGTTGCTTATTCAAGATTGATCAGAAGAAAGATTATAGTAACGTGGATTAGAATTTCATAATCATCATTCTTGGTACTTTGGATTTTCTAAAATCTCTCATTCAATGAATCAACCAATGTATTAACTCTCCTTCATTCAATATCCTTGTTAATGGACAACCCACTAAATCTTTCAGAAGCTAAAAAGGAATACGATAGGGTGACCAATTTCACCCTATCTCTTTGTTATAGTAATGGAATTGTTCAACATACTTCTTAAAAGACTAATAGAAAGAACCAAGCTTTTCAAACTCCATTCAAGATGTAGGAAAATGCAAATCACAAATCTGAGCTTTATTAATGACCTCATACTCCTCTCTAAAGTTGACTCCATTGTTGTTTCATCCTTATGAATGCTCTTAGAATGTTTAACAAAATTAATGGCCTAGAAGTCAACTACTTCAAGAGTGGTTTCTTTCGTTTTAAGAGTGCTATAAGCCAAGAGTAGAATTTGAAGACTATCACTGGTTTCAATCCCGATCTTCTACCTATGCTCTATCTTTCTATTCCAGAGCATACTTCCTAGTTAACAATAAGAGATTACAATATTCTGATTAACAAGATTAACAATATAATTTCCACTTAGGGAACTAAGAATCTTTCAACTATAGGAAAAGCTCAACTCAATGCATATATTTTAAACTTTATTAATGTTTTCTAGGTAACCCATATTGCTTTCACCATTGCTATCATCAAAACCATTGATTAGATATTCAACAAATCCCTTTAGTCAGTGTTGATGCATGTCAAATGCACCACAAAATAAACCTAACTCGGCTTAACTAATTTTATAGCAGTGGTGAGTGGAGATCATATCTATAAAGAGTTTATGTAAAGCTTTTGTAATGAGAAGAATTAATGTTTAGGATATGGGGGTTTGACTAGTTTCAAATAACAAAATAAAGTAAAACTGAAATATTGAAAGCAAATCAAATTAAAAGGCATAAAAAAAGAGAAAATTGATAAATGATTTTAGAATCCGATTCTAGGTTTAATCTCAGCCTGCATACAATTAAACACACTTCAGTGAATTGTTGTTTTCAACTCTTTTAGACATTATTAATCATAGATTAACAACAAGCTCTGTTAACCCCAGTTTTTTAATTAGGTCATGTTTAATTAAAACAAACTCTTTAACTGAACCTAGCTATCGAATAACCTAGAACAAACTCTCTAGATTTAATAGGACAACCACATTACGGTTAGTGATAGGTGCTTAATTGATTATAAAATTATTCCATAACACTTAGTGATTATTGACATGAAATTGCTTAAGATACTTACTTTGACTCATATGTGATTTTAGGTACAATTCGGAAGCAAAGAAGTTAAAGTGAGTCGAAGCTCTATATTTTGGCCATTTTTCAAAGATTAATTTTCTCTTGTCTTCATAGAGCAAGAAGAAGAAAATTAAAAAACAAGAAGAAAAAAAGAAAACATAAACAAGAAAATTCCAAGTTGCTTACGACGAAGGAGTAGTAAAACTAGGCATGGAATACATGCAATTTACGTGAATTAATGGCAGCACAGTAAGAGAAAAGAAGAACAAAAAGCCAAAGGAAGCTGTAGCAATACGACATCGTGTGGGCAGATGGAAGAGAAAAAAATGACACAGTAGTAGGTGGATAAAGGAATGAGGCGGAATGATGTTGGATGTAGGAGAGGACGTCTGTGTTAGGGAGCATTTTTTTTTTTGCTTAAACACACAGTAGCAGATAAGGGTAAAAACACTATAGACGGACCAAGAAATAAATGAGTTAATTCATAGAACAGTAGCAGTAGCGTGGAATAGAGAGGAGGTGCAGTAGAGAGGCGATAATAGGGTCTTTGGCTGGGGGTTATTTTAATGGGACTGAAGCATTTTTTGGAAGAGACCCATGAAAGGCTAGACATCCCAACGTCGGTTCAGAGGTGACATTGATGCTGATGACCTGGGTTAAGCCTTTTTGTACTGTTTTTGTTGTTTCTTTCTCTCATTAGAAATTGATTGTATTATCCTATGTTAATTGATTTGGGTTTTATGTATGGATAATCGTACTTTCGTTATTGTTTGGTTATTTGTATATGAATCCATTGGGTATTGTGAAATGATGATTTTAGTGCATTAATTGAATTGTTTATTTGTAAACTCATTGTTAGAATTTCAATATAATCTGTAATTATATGTTAAAATTTATATGTAGCAACTAATGATTCGTAATCATTAGGGGTAACATAACCTAGGTTAAATGATGCATCGTATGTGGTTGTTACCTTGATTAATCAGTTTTTCTAATTCGTAATGCTACTACCTAATTAAATTAAGAGATCATATCTTAGGTTATTATGTGGTTAAGTTTAATTAATGATCGTTTCTTGATTAAACAAAACCTAAGGAAAAACTAGGGTTAATTATTAACCTATGATTAATAGTTGCTAGGAGAGGTTTGAGAACAAATCAATAAAATATGTTTAATTAGGGTGTAAGTCGAGATTGAACTAAAGAATCGAGTCCCTACCAAATTCCTCACTTTTATCATTTGTCACATGTTTTCTTCAATTTGTTTTCATTAGATTAGTTTTATTTTATTTTCTTATTTGTAAAACCAAAACATCCTGTTAAACCTAAACACCAGTTACTTTCATTTCAGAAATTTTACACACACTTTCTGTGAGATCGACCTAGACTCACCACTGCTATAGTAGCAGGTGCAGTTATTTTATTTTGATTAGCGTTATAGCGCGCTGTCAATTTTGGCATTGTTGTTGGGGACTAAAATGTTTTAGTTTTTGTTTGTGATTTAATTGAAATTTTGTATATGTTTGTTTGTAATTGGTTTCTTTTTAGTTATTTCATGATCCTTTCATTTTTTTCTGTTTCGTGTTTATGATAAATATAAAAAAGTTCATGGATGGAAGTAATTTTCTCTTTAATTCTTCCTCTCAATCCTATAACTGAGGTTGCATTGATCAACCCAACTTTGGTTATGGATAGGATAACCATCATAATTACTTCTATGATAGTTTGTAAGACACACAGTAATTCCCGTGTAGACCAGAAGCTTCTTGTCATAACTCAGATACATCTCTGGAAGAATTGATGACAATTGTGATTGCTAAAGATCTCCAATTTCAACAGAACCTACAACAACAGTTGTAACAGCTCCATCAAGAAATAAGGCTTATAACATCTCGAAACCAGAACTTGTTAAGCCAAATGGGTGAAATGGCAGCGAGGATCGAACGCCTAGAATTACAAATGGAAGAGGAGTAATCATATCAACTCGAGGCATACCCTATGGATATAAGTGCGGAAATCTTACAAAGTAATGAAGAGCTTGAGAATCTTGAGTGTAATACTCAAGGAGTTGCTTATGTGGAAGAAGCAGAGGAGGAGCTCGAAGTTGAAAAGGATACATCTTTTAGCTCGGAGGTAAAAACTAAGTTCATAATTATTGTTGAGACTGACTCTTTACTTTTACCTAGCAAGTTATAGGAATTAAATGAAGAAGAAAAAGGCAAAGAGACATTTGAAATATTTCCAAAGTGTATGAACTCAGTCGAGATTAAGAATCTAAAGATAGGGAAGCAATTGAATGGGAATGATAATCAACTAAGGCCCTATTTGAAACAACCCTGTGTGGAAGTGGAGCTAATTGTAGTACTAGAAGATCATAATTTTGTCATGTGAGAAAAGTATAGAGTTGAGCTAGCAACCCTAAACCAAGGCGCTTCTTAGGAGACAACCTAAAGGAAGTAAATTTCTTTTCTTTACATTTTCGCATTTCTTTTTATAAACATGTGTGTTCTTTGTAGGTTTGTTTCTTGCTTGTATTAAGTTGTCAATCAAAATGAGAGAAAGAATAAAACAAACAAAACAAATATTTTCTCGTTTTCTATTGCTTAAGGATTATATAGTCATGAGTAGATAATGAATTAACTAGAGAATTTCATAGCAACTTTAGCATGTATTTTTACTCTTGTGATTGGTCGATATTCATTATCATTAGAAGAGTAGTGGCTAATGGTAGACAAAGTTGGTGAGATTTTGAGCCTCATTAGATTGACACCTTCATTTCAATCTCATTGTCTTTTGATAATGTGTGACCTTCATGACATGAAAAACCTGATTTTGCTTTGAATTTCTATTTGAGACCGCATTTTTATCACATGCATTAACATGGAAATGATTAGACATTCTTTGTTTTTCATAACTACATTAGCCAAATAGCCTACCCTATTGACATGGTTTTTCCCTTATTAACCCCCTTTGAGCTTTATATCGTTCTTTTTGTATGAGCCATATTTTATGCTTTTATACTTAACTAAATGTCTTACCCAAGTCATAAAGCTAGTGGAGCATTTGTGATTGATGAGTTTGTGGATGTATAAAAGTGTAAGTGTGGGGGTGTACATATGAGTGGGTTAGTTAATGTTGGGATGTTTTGTTATGTCTTATCATTGAAATTCCCATGTTAATGTAGTTTCTCTTAATGTTAAAAAAAGAAAGGAAAAGAAAGAAAGAAAAGAGAAAAGCACAAGAAAAGAAAAGAAGATGAAAAAGAAAGAAAAAGAAAAAGAATAAGAATAATTTTTTGTTTAAATAAATTTATCAAAGAGGAAGTGCATATGAGTTTGCAAAGTTATTCATAGTTGATGCATCTTCCTAGAGTTGTAATGAATTTGTTATTTGAGTATGTTGAATATGAGGTAGATGTTGGCTTAGAAGGTTCATTCTTGTAATTTCAATGTATTGTTGGCATAAATTGTATGAGTGATCCTTCATATTGGTATATGCTTCAGGTGGTCTGTGAGTGAGAGCTGAAATGAGTTATGAAATATAAATGTTGCATTCGTCATAGCTAACGGTATCCAGTTTTGTATGAGTGTGAACTTGTGCACTTGATTTCATATTGAGTGTTGCATTTGTTTCACTAGCTTTAATGACTTTCATGCTACTTGACCCAAATACATCTCACCTTACTTTTGCCCACATTATAACCCTAAAAAGTCATTTGATTCATGATTTTGCATGTGAACATCATTGGTGGAGAAATGAAATGATATGCAAACTTGTGAAATGACATGATCATGAATGGTGTTGAGTGTAAAACCCGAATACGCCTTGAGAAGATATACAGATGCCACACAAAACAATCCGAAAACATACCAAGATATTTCAAAAGTTCATTAAAAATAAGATAGCATACTTCACATTCATACTTTGCTGAGTTATATACAGAACATCATGTACATATTGTACTCATCATATGTATGCCTTACATACAAATCCAACATGTATTATAGTTTTCACAAACCATTTATAAGTTATTACAAAATACAAAACACAATATGCCTTAACTTATTGTAATACAACTTAAAACTTAAACATAACATTTTTTAAAATCATATCAAGTCCTTCATTGGCCACTGTGGTTGTTCCAACCTTAAGTCTTTTTATCAGAACCTACATGGAGGTAAAACTACCGTGCTAAGCATATAGCTTACTGGGGAATAACTAAACAGGATACATAATAACGACTATTTCTAACAATCGTCTAACATTCACATGTACTAAATCAAATCATATCATAAGAAATCTTTAATTGTTCATATCAAAGAGCAATCCAAACATTATTTGTCTCAAAACAAAATGTAATTCATCAGTATAGAACATTCTTGCATCAGAATAGAACATATAAATATTAGAACAGAACATCATTACTTCAAAACAGAAAGTACAAGTCCCAGAATAGGATATAATTGTGTCAGAACAGAACATAACTTGTATCAAATTGAAATATATCTTGTATCAGGTCAGAGCTTATCTTGTATCAAATCATAACATATATCAAAAAAACAAAACATGGTAACCTACTAGTCCTTTTTACAGAAATGGGTAACGGGACCAGAACAGAAGATACCTATTAGTGATATCTCATAAACAGAAGAGACTTAAGTCTCTAAATCAGAAGACACTGAAGTGTCTAAGATCAGAAGTCACCGGAGTGTCAAGTATAAAAGACACCAAAGTGCCTAAATACAAAAGACACCTTAGTGTCTAGTTACAGAAGCAGTTACAGACCCTTCTAGGCATGCCTATTTACCTACGACTAGGACTTGGTAGTTTCAAAAACAAAACATTTCAGATTTCAGAATCACATGTAAGTGATGTAGTGCATAACATATGACTTTATTCCATTTTTGCTCAAATTTAACATATTCATTCACGTTTGATCAAACTTAACATGCCTTATAAACATAAACATTTGAAATAATGCACCAATGAATACATTGAGTAATTACACATTACATGTATTCACACAAGTTCCTAATTCACAAACATTCACAACTAACACATTACTCTTATTCTTTAAATCACATTTCATAAATAAACTTCATTCCTTTAACAACTTATAACTTCCAAAATTAGATATTTTGTTATCAAATAACACCTTCCTTAAGTTATTACTTCAATTAATAATCCAAACCTTATTCAACCTTTAATTAATTAATTCCATATCAAACTAGGTTCATTTTACACCTTAATCAAGTCTAATTACACCTTAACCGTATAAATATCACGATCGTGGGATTAGTGAATCGAAGGTTCACTCACCCATGACCTTCATTTTGTTTCCAAATTTAATTCCTTCATACCCCATCCAACACACCTTCACCAAAGTCCCTCAATTTCACATCAATTCTACCTTATTCATACTTCAATCCCTTATCAAATTTATGTCCAAATCCAATTCAAAAATCATTCATTAGGCAACTTACAAATCATTATCTTTCATACGTCAAAACTAAAACAGAATTTACCATATTAGGATCACTTTGCTAACACTCATTTGTCATCATCATAACACACATTCTATATCAATTCAATCATCATAGAACTTATGTTAATACACACTATCAAATTAAGAATTCCCTTACCTATTTAACTTCAAATTTTAACTCCAAAGAACCTAATCTAGCCCTTCCAAGCAACCAACACACATCCAATATCAAGGTGCAAATCTTAGCACCCGAAAGACAAAATAAAAGATAACAAGATCTAGCCTCCTTGATGTAGCATCTTTCAAAGATGTCAAGTGATGATGATCTAAATTTAAGAAAAATCCCGGAGTTTGTGAGAGTAAGAGAGAGTTTCAGTGGAGAGGGCAAAGGATGGTGAAAATGTAGCAGAAACATCAAATAGGTTGGAGTGATTTAACACTTGTTTAGTGCTAGGTGCATAAATTTGAATGGGCATATATCCTTCAATGATTCAAACTACATGTCACACATAGAAGTGAGCCACTTATCCTCCATTTAAGATACCAAATGTCACAATTCTATTAGTCCATTTATCACTCAACCAATGCTATTAAATGTCATTCAATGTATAGGCGTAGTTATACTAATTTTCATATACCTACTTCTCTTGCCACTTGACAATTTTCCTAGTCCAAATGTATATTTTCACACATCAATTTTCTAATGGTATCAATTAATTCCAAGTTACTAATTATGATTCATCAAACCAAGATTCAAGACATATATAATTCACAATCATATCACAATTTCAACACCTATCACATTTACTTTCATGAACATGTAACATTTTAACTAGTGTATAATTTAGGGCCTTACAATTCTCTCCCCCTTAAAGGAATTTTGTCCTAGAAATTCATACCTAATGAGACCTTCAACTCAGCAGGAGCCATCTTGCACGGTGCTCTAGACATAGAAGCAGTGCCAGGCATAACTTCAATAGACAAATCCATTTCCTTTTCAGGAGGAAGTCTGAGTAGTTCTACAGGAAACACATCTGAAAATTCATTCACCACTAAAATGTCTTGCAGTTTAACACTCTCCTTCTTAGGATCAATCATAAAAGCTAGATAAGCTTCACAACCCTTGCTAAGAAACCTTCAAGCTTTCATAATAGACATCACACTAGTTAGAGAACTAGTGCGAATTCCCTACAATATTATTTCAGGTTGATCAGGCTTCTTAAGCATAACCGCCTTAGCACTATAGTCAATCACTGCCTGATGCTTGGATAACCAATCCATTTCTAAGATCAAATCAAATTCATGAAAAGGTAATTTAATCAGATCCGCCATAAACTCAAATTTTTTGGATCATAATAGGATAGTTTCCAAAAAACTAGTTAACCAACACACTACTGTCGATTATCTTAGAGGGTCCAGATATAGATGGACGAGATCGCGTAGGATTATTACTCTCCATAACCTCGTCAATGGCTTCGTGAGATCTTTCCATACTCAAATCTAAAACCAAAATGTGGGACCTTAGTAGGCCAAACAAAACTCTTACACTCACGTACAAGTAATATTTAAGCGCTAGTTAAACCAGAATCACCTAAACCATATTATGACACCAAACAATGTAACACCTGAATACCCCCTGAAAGGATATACAAATGCCCCACAAAACAATCCTAAAACATACAAACATATTCCAGAAATTCATTGAAAATAAGATAACATACTGCACATTCATACTTTGCTGAGTTATATACAGAACATCATGTACATATTGTACTGATCATACACATGCCTTACATACAAATCCATCAATATTATAGTTATTACAAACCATTTATAAGTTATTACAAAATACAAAAAACATGCTTAAAAAGTTTTTTGCATTGTTGATGGGTAATTAGTTTAGGACTTTTTGAATTCCTTTGTTCTATGGAATTTTCACCAATTTTTGTGGTTGTAGTACCCAATCACAAGAGATTATTAAAAAAGGACGTTTGGGTGCAAAGTTGAAGACACATCGATTTGGACATCATAAGGAAACAATGAAGAATCCTAAAATTTAAATGCCAAGAAGAGATAGAAAGAACGAAGATGGAGCAAACATATCATAGGGAGCAAAGGACCTTTATGAAATTCAATAAGGCACAATTTGGTTGGGAAAGTAATCATCCTTATTGGAAAACTTACAATCTAGGGTGGTAGAATCACCTAGATTTCTTTTAGTCTAACGATGCAAGAAATTAAATGGGAGGCCTGTCAGGATTTCAACAAAATGATTCCAGTTCATGGGATTCCAAATTAGAAAAGATCATAAACAAGCTCATAAACATAGCAGAGGGCCAGAAGAGACTGGAAGGGAAGTTTGAGCAAGTAACGGAAGATCATGCCTCTTCTATTCATAACCTAGATGTTCAAATGAGCTAACTTTACAGGGAATTCTGTAAGAGAAGTGTGGAAAACTTTCCAAGCAACATAGAAGTAAACCCAAAAGAGTAATGTATGTTGGACCCCGAATTTTTTTGAATTGCAAGTTAAAAAGTTTGACACGAAAAGAGAAATTGGTGGTGCATTAGTCATGTGTAAAGAGAAAGAAAATTTGATAATGT
>JAOTAX010000198.1:25891963-25906358 GCA_025629825.1 Erythroxylum guanchezii | reverse complement strand
TCGACTCCGTTTTGGATAGTTGGGCTCCGGGAATGGGGTCCAGCACTGTTCGACTGGGCTCCGGGAACGGGGTCCAGCAATGCCTATTTACCTACAACTAAGACTTGGTAGGTTAAAACTAATCATCAAAACATCATAATTATATTTTAGAGTCACATTAAAGAGCAAAAATCATAAGATAAAAATTCATTCCCTTATGATTACAATTATAATTTGAAAATTTTTATCATGCCTAATTGTATTTAATATGCTTTATGATCATATTCCTTTTCAACAATATATCAATGGAAACATTAAAGTATATACACATTACATGCATGATCAGTCTCATATTACCCTTATATTCAATTTACTAAGCTTCAATGACATCCAAAAAGGTTCAGGCGAGATGCGGTAAACATCAGAAATGAAAACAATGTCCTAGTTGTGACAAAAGATAGGGTTACAGTCATGACACCCATGTCATGATCATGACAAACACTCACCATTCATACCTTTACTTATTTTGTTATATGTACATAGAAAAAGTCTGAAATAGGTTTTAAAGTCTTCTATACATTTGTTCCCCTATGTATTATTTTTTAATGGAATAAATTTCATGCAATTTCGGTGATTATTTTGAGAGTTATACTCAAAACAATATAGGATGTTCGAAAACAAGGACAACAACCAAAACTCAACTTCAAGCTAGAATTCAAAAATCTTAGATGAAGAATAAAATTTTGATTCCTTTATGAAAGTTTTAGAAATATGTCTCTAATTTAATATGAAATTGCAATTATCCAATTTTGAGGTATATATGCAAAGATATAGCCGAATTACAGAATTCCATTCGGTGGATTCTATCTATTCAACAAGGTACACATCCCAAATCAACTATCATCGGTCTTATCATGTAAGAGCAAAGCAAAAACACATCCAATCTAACTAAAAAACACCATTTTTTGTGGAATAATTATTTTATCGATTTTTCTCACATCACATTCATAAATCCAAACAAACAAATCAAAAATTCCCATACCTCTTGAAGGAGTGATCAAAACCCTTTTTCCTCACTCCACTTGCTTCCCTTTGCTTTTGACTTTAGTCTTCTTCTTCTCTATAAATAACATACCCATTCAAAACTCATCTTCAACAATTATATACACATAAGAAAACCCTAGATGAAGAGGAGATGAATAAGGAGTTAATCTTCAATATATGAAATTAACTTACCTTAGACCTCAAATTCACCAATTTCTTATGTATCTTTCAAAATCCCTCTTTGAGATCAATTTAGTGTCAATTTTTTGGTGTCAAGAGAAACTTAAAATTCTAAAGTTTTAAGTGTTAGGCCAACCTCCTCTCACCCTCTTCATATGTTTATGTAAAACTTATGGTATATGAAGTGATAAGTTTATGGTGCGTAGAGTAACAAATGGTTAATTCCCATTAGTTCCTTCTTTCCCATTTTCATTAATTGTAATTTAACCACACCTTTTTTCCTATTCCATGTAATTGCATGTCATATTAAATCATTTAGCATTTTAGCCCATGATTAATGCATATTTATGCATATATAACACAATTAACGTAAAATATCGAATTACCCCCAACAATTCCGTTGATACTGATTAGGTCTTATACTATACACTCACTTTCATACTCGCTAACACCCAGTATAAATACCTTCATAGACATGAAACATTCCTACTAAGGTATAGTTTGGGGCCTCACACTACTTATTTGTACTCTGTATGGAAGCTTTGTCCATTCTTCTTGCAAGGAACATAAGGATGAACCTTGACTTCCAGTATGATCATGGGTGTAACAGAATGAAGATCACCCACCTTGCTTTTGCTGACAATATTTTATTGTTTTGCAGGGCTAATAACATTCAATTAATACCTTAATGTGGACTATGAAGGAGTTACAAGAGATTTCTAGATTGAGAAGCAATCCACTCAAAAGCTCATTTTATTTATCTTGCAACTTTGATAGAGAGGCGGCTTTAGAGGCCTTAGAGATGGGGTTATCATAAAGGAGCTTACCTCTAAGATATCTTGGCGTGCTAATTTCCCAAAAGAAGATCAATGCAGGGGATTGCAAACCTTTGTTGGAAAATATAACAAGTAGAATTAGTCAATGGAGAAACAGGTTCTTAAGTTATGGTGAAGGCTAGAACTCATTCGGTCTATACTAAGTCAGCTAACAAACTACCGGATAAACCATGTTTGCTTATTGAAGAGTGTGCTTAAGGGAATTGATAGAAAAATTGGGGATTATCTATGAAATGGATTAAGTGATGACAGCAGCAAAGCAAAATTGAGATGGAGCAAAGTTTACAAACCAAAAGAACAGGGGGACTTAGGATATACTCAGCATGACTACTCAGTAAGGTTAGTTTGCGCAAATACTTATGGTGTTTTTGTAGTAAGAAGGATGATCTTTGGTTTTAATGGATTCATAGTACATTCATTAAGACTAGTGGGATTTGGGTTTTGAAACTTAAGCAAAACATGTCAAGGAGGCTAAAAGAGATCTTAGGAACTCGATTATGGATGCAAAATTTAGTGGCCATCAAATTGGAAATGGTGAAAACACTTCTTTTTGGTTTGATAATTGGCATTGTAGGGGGTCCTCTCTATAAAGTGAGTGAACTATAATAGTTGGAAGGCTTGTGAACAATGAGGCCAAATCAAACAAATTTATAAGAGTTAGTCAAAGGCTTTGGCCATATTTTAGCAGTAGATAGTCAAACATGTTATTGAACCAAATGCGTAGATGTCAGGAAGGCGAAGAGGATAAAATTTTAGTGGACAACTAATAACTTTGGATGGTTTAGCATTAATGCCTGCAAGGCCATGTTGCAGAAGGATCAGAATTTAAGAGTAGGTTGGGCAAAGTTGGTATAGGCTTCAAACATTAGACCGGCTCATGCATTTATTTATTGGTTAGGCATGAATTCAGGGCTACTTATCAAAGATAGACTGAAGTTCCAAATTAACCCAACAAATTGCGAATTATGCAGAGAGTTGGAAAGTTAGAAGTCTTTACTGTTTGGATGCAGTTTCACAGAGGAGATTTGGGCACGACTTCAGGCCCTGATAAGCCCTACTTCTTATTGGGAGGAATCTATTAATTGGTTGGGAGACTGAGACTATTGAATCAAGCATATTACAAGGCAATCAAGATCAGTTGGAGCGTGATGATTTGCAATATTTGGAAAGAGAGGAACGATCAGACTTTCAAATAACAACAACGAAGCTTTACAGAGTTCTTCCAGGATATTGTTTTCCATAGTATATTGACCTTCTTAGTAAGAGGGCTAGGAAGTACTTTATCTGATAATATTAAATTGCGATGGTGTATGTTATGAGATAATTTGTATACCTAAAACTAGGAATAGTTTGTTGTACGTTTTGCGAAAACACAGCCATACTTGTTCTTTTGTCCTAACTAGATATGGTGTAACCTTGTTTGTACAGAAATGCTCTGAATGAAATACCATATTAACTTTATATATATATAAAAGATTGAACATAATATCTACTTTTATTTCAAACTTCAAAGTTGAACTAAAATTCACCCAAAATTATATCAAATTGAATTTGAACAGCCTACGTTGAACATGACTTATTCGCAGCTTTAGCATTAACAAATTTAAACTTTTATGAGCCATAATTACCCAAAATACCGCCAATGTTTAGCACTTGTGTAATTACATATAATTGCATTTGAAAACTTCCACGTCAATCAAATTTAAGCTCTTTAGCTAATCATTACATATTTCAAGCAATATTAGTCCTATAGAAATGATTTATTGCTCCCAGATAAAAATTGATATTTTTCCGAAGCATTTGTCACACTATACAGTCAGCTTCTTGTTTATTGTTCCTACATGTCATTTTGGGTGTCTTTCAACAGTAGAACAAAATCGAACTGTATAACCGTTAAGTCAATTGCATGCTGCAACGTGTTAAATTCCAATCACTCTTTTTAACTCTGCATGAAACGCCTCTGGTACTTTTAATGTCATCCTTACTCCAGCTAGACAAACTTTGCCAAATACTTCATGTTTCTCTGTTTATCTCTCTCGCTCTCTCTCTCTCTTCATGCTTTACAACGGTAACCTCATTGTAATCTTGCTATTTATTCACGCCGTTTCTGCCCTCAATGCCCATCTCTCTATCTCATATTTGGTTTCGGATATGAACCATACTTCTCTGGGTTATAAGTTAATTCTTTAGTTAAAATAAAATGGGGTCGCAGAAGTTTCTTGGCTACTGGATTCTAATGTTTGGAGGGCTCCTTTTTGGCTTAGCTCACGCGTACATGTTCCATGTTGGTGGTAGAGATGGCTGGGTTTTGCATCCTTCCGAGGACTACAATCACTGGGCTCAAAGGAATAGGTTTCAAGTAAATGATACTCTTTGTAAGCTTTATTTCTCTTATCTTCTTCTTCTTCTTCTTTTTTTTTTTTTTTCCATTTTGTGGTTTACGTGTATGTATGAATGAAAATGTTAAGAATCCTTCGTAATTATACTCAACATTTGAACGAGTTTCTTCAAGTCCCTGATCTTACCTTTTCTTAATTGTTAAAATTTATCTGCTCAGTGTTCAAGTATAAGAAAGGATCAGACTCAGTGCTGGTTGTGAACAAGGATGATTACTCCTCTTGCAACATGAGAAACCCTTTAAAGTCCTTAAAAGATGGTGATTCAATCTTCAAGTTTAATCACTCGGGTCCCTTCTTCTTCATCGGTGGAAATGAAGACAATTGCAAGAAAGGTCAAAGGGTGATAATTGTTGTTATGGCTGTCAGGCACAAAACTAGTCCCGCTGCCCCTCTGGCTCCATCTCCGCTGGTAGCTCCACCTCCACCTCCGCCTGGGACCACCAGCTACCCTCCAGCATTACCTCCGAGTCAAAATCCTCCAGTGAAAGTCCCTCCGTCACCGGCTCCAGCCAAATCAGGGTCGAGCAAATTTGTTCAGACGGCTTGGTTGTTCCCAATTGTCAGCGTTGGTGTGAGTTCTGTACTGATGAATTGCTTCGCCGGGATGGTTTAGTTTGTGGATGTGTTATGCAAATAAGGAAAGTCATGAAATATTAAACCGGTTATGTTATTACCAACTAGATTGAGATTCTGACTAGCTAATTAAATCTCTTATCACTGTAAGTCTCTTCCACTCCTCTTTCTGTGTACCTCTGTTGAGTAATGCCACAGTAAAGATAAAACGAAATGCGGAAGCAAAATTATGTGTAAGAAAAACAAAATTTTAAATATGAATATATAATATTATCCAAATAATATCTTATATAAAAATAATTGAAGATTATCCACATACTAAAAGTCTTTTTCAGACATTTATTTATAAATTTCATACTTCTCAACATGAGTCCTTTTTTTAGAGCAAACGTGTGCTCAGCTAAAATCAAGGTGGGTTAAATGTTATTCCTTTAAGGATCCGGACAATGTAGGTACTACATTAAAGGAAAAAACTACTTTAAACATACAACAATGAAATTAATTACTAAAATCGGAGCCCATCATAGAAAAGGGGCCCCATGGCCCTGATGGTCACCACCCCTGCTCCAAAGCTAGTTACCATTACCAATTCCTAGCCGTGTACTTGAAACTGATTTGCTTTTCTTTCCATCTTTCGTTGACAATCTGGGGCGGGGCCTTTTCCAGCTGTTTAATGACCCCTCGCGTAGCTCTTCTGCTTCCCATTATAATGTATTGTTACGTTTCAGTAGTTGTTTTCATTCCCATTAGATGCTTAGAACCTTTGTTACTATCTTGTAATAAATGTGCTTCATTATTCTACTTCTCTGCAATTTTTTCTTCCTTTGTTGGGCTATTTGTCATTACCGAAGACGTAAGAGTATTAAATGTAGTAATAAATATCGATAGAACGTTGGTGGAAATCGTTGGTGAGGCTGTTAATATTTTCATTTTTCAAGAGTAATAAACGTAAGCAACTTCCAAGATTAAACGTTAATTTTTTATACTTATAAATAATTTTGAAATATTTTGGTGTATTTTTATCTTTTAATTTTTTATTTTCATCAATATATATATTTAAAGTATTTTAATTCAAAAATTAGCAGCAAAAATTTTCGATTTTGCCTTATGAGTTATGAATATAATGTAAAAATAAAGTTTCTGATTTTTAATGTATTTTTAGCTTATTAAATATTTGAACATGTTATAATTAATTTGTAATTCGTCATTAACTTGAACATTATATTAGCTTATTTCCTAAGTATGTAAATTTATTGTATTTTTAGAAATTAGTGTCTCTTTATCATTAAAATTTACTCTTTATTTTTTTATTTTTAATATTAGACATTAAAATTTGCTATTTATTTTTTCTCTATCACAGATATAATATTATTTATATATCTTTGTGATATATTGTGAAGCTATTAGAGTTTGGTTGTACCTGCATACTTGTTCCAGTTCTATATAAATGCTTTTGATCTTTTTCTAGTCCAACTATGTTATGATTAGTTTATATTATGTTGCCTAAAAAGCATTTGTCTAGAAATGAAAAAAGGAAAAAAAAAAGAAAAAAAGTGTAAACTTATAAATTGAGTCATTTATGTTTCATACAAATATGTAAACTTAAGTATATTCTCAATTTATTGGGGTCTTTTTGTCTATTCGCCCAGGGCCTATAAAACAATAGAAACGCCCTAAGTGAGACAACAAATTTTGCACAAGGGAGATGGTAGAAGCACCATCTTTTGATTTGATAATTGGGCATTAGCTGCTCCACTAGAGGGAATCAATCATCTAGCAAAGACGCAATAGGCAACAACGCCACAGTTGCAATGGCTCTCGATCAAAAGAAAGCAGCCCTAAGCAGTTTCATCCTTTAACTTCACTAGACATAAACAACATCGATCTCCTTGTTCACTAACAAAGAAGATAGAATCATACGGAGGAGGTCGGGGATTTGTGAATTCACAACCCCGATATGACTCGACAGTTAAAATCCCCTGGAGAAGGATTATATATCTTCTTCCACTTGCCTTTAACTACTTTGTGGATTGTAATCAAGGGAAAGATTCAAACAATTGATATGCTAATCAAATAAATGGTGATTGCAAATTGGTGTATATATACTGTGCATGAAGGCACAGGAGATCATTCCACATTTTTTCTTTCAATGTTATTTCGCCAGTTAAAGCTTGGAGCATAACTCAACAAATGCGATCTAACTGAACTACCAACATATTGGCATAATGTAGTGTAATGGAGCTCACTATCAAGCATGAAAATGAAGTAGATGGTGCTAGCATTTAAGCTTTATTTTCGTTAGTGTATGTAAGGATTTAGAGTTATGGTGAAGAGACATCACCAAGATGTCTTTTTGGAACCTTATTATATGACTCCTAATCAGCCTTTAATGCTTAACTAAATTCATATTTTTCAAAAAAGATTATTTTCTTTAATCTTTCTCTCAATGTATGTTTTCTTAGGTGGATGTTTTAAAAGTAATGAACTACATAATCTATATCTTGTCAATATCCAATCAACACATTAATTAATTATATATCTAGGCACGCGTCATAACACTACCAAAATAACTAGACTAAAACTATAGCTAGTGGTAAATCTAGGTCAATCTCACAGAGATAATTCCAATTACTTTCCTAAATTATCTGTATAAGTAAAACATGGGGGTTTTTGATTTGAAGCAAATTATAAAACAAAGTAAAATTGAATCTATAAAAACAAATCAAATGAAGTAGCAGCAAAGTGATAAAATTGATGAAAAAGTTGAAATCTGGTTCTTTGGTTTAATCTCGGCCTAAGCACATTTTCACAAATGGCGTTAAATTATCACCTTTACACCTCTCTTAAGAATATTAATCGTGAATCAACAACAAGCTCTGTTAATTCCGATTTTTCCTTAGGTGGTAGTTAATTAAGAAGAGCTTGTTAATTAATCCTAACTATTGGAAAACCTAGAACAAGCTCTCTACGTTTATCCGGACAACCACTTCATAAGTGAGAAAAATGGACCAATCTAAGCAATAATCACATAAGCTCGGACTATTTAACTTATTCTATGTTATCCCTAACGATTTAATATCGTTAGTTGCTACATATGACCTGCAATACGACTATTATGTATCGCATCCACGTTTTAGATATGGGTTTCATGAAAAATGATTCAATAGAGCATTAAAATCATTCTCATACAATATCCAAACAGTCCATACAAGATAATGTAAACAATTTGTAAAGAGGGAAAGAAAATGATACATAACAACAATATGTTTAATGTGCTCCTCGGCCTCGATTGCCCCTCTGAACCGGTGTCAGGTGGTTTAGCCTTCCATTTCCTTCTTCAATCTCTAAGAATCCGCAAAGAAAGCTTCTGTCTCTATTAAAAACCAAAGAGAAATGAAGAGGAATGCAAATCTTTCTCTCTCCTCATTTTTCTTCTCTCTTTGGAAATTGTCCTCAATGTAGCAAGAATGGAGGCTCCCTTCAGGGTTTCATTCTTTTCTTTTTGTAGTTCATTCTAATTAGGGTAAAAATTAGGTTTTACTCAGCCCAAAATGTTTGAAAGGACCCTTGATAAGTTGATTTCAGAAGTACTCTCGAAGTTGTCGTTGCGCAGGCCACGATTGTGATAAGCTTCTATTATGATTGTGGCCAATTATGTCGCGATCCTGGCACTCCATCATTCTTTTGTCACGATCGTGGCCAATTAAGTGGGTTCTTCCTCTAAACTTCTCCAAGTCTTCTCTTCTTTGCTCTAATTCTTCTCCTTCTTATTCCATGAGGACAAGTGAGTGTAAACATCGAGAAGATGACTTAACACATATGCTTTCAGGTCACTTTAACTCCTTCACTTCCAAACTGTACCTAAAATCAAATATGAGTTAAGGTGAGTATCCTAAGCATTTCTAAGGCATTAATCACTAAGTGTAGTAGATCAAATGAATCAACATTTAAACACATATCAAATTCTCTCACATTTATCTTTTGACCAGCCTCGGGCAAATTGTCAAAATCAAAATCACAAACCAAAACTCTTAAACATTTTCCATATTTCCTAAGAGTAGATAATCATGAGTAAAGATGAATGACTTTCAAAACCTATAGCACTAACTCAACATTCAAAGATTTTACTCATAATCAATTAACATTCATCACCCTTAGAAACTGAGTAATCTAGAGGTAGACTTGGACAAAAGGTGTTCAAATTTCTGTGGGTACACTCAAACACCATTCATGATCATAATGATCCACAACTTTGCATATCATTTCATTTTTCTACCACTAAAAGTCACATGCATAATCATGAATCAAAGGGCTTTTCTAGGGTTGTAATGTGGGTAAGGGTAAGATGAGATCTATTTTGGGTGATGTAGCATAAAAGCCATCAAGCTAGTGAAGTGAAAGTAGCACTTATTGAGATATCAAACGCACAAGTTAACATTCATTCAAAATTGGTACCGTTAGCCATGAAGAATGCAACAACTATGTTTCATAACTCAATTCAGCTCTCACACCATAAGCCATATGAACATAACACAAAAAATGCTTCATCCAAAACAACATCCGCCTCATATGCAATATATTCAAACACCCAATCAATATAACTTAAGGAGGATAAACTATTAATTAACAACTTTTCACAATGATTGTATTTCTTCCTTGCAACTTTTTATTCAAACTCACATTTTTCTTTTCTTTTCTTTTCTTTTTCTTTTTCTTATTTTTCATGAATATAAAAGTGATAAAAGTTATATCAACATAGGATTCATAACATAGAATTTTTAACAACTATAACCAACCCACATGTATGCATACCCCCACACTTAGGCTTTTATACAATCACGATCATCAAGAATTAACAAATGTTCCACTAGCCTTAAGGCTTGGGTAAGGCATTTAGTTAGGTGCATGTAATATGATTTATACAAAAGAAAAGGCTAATAAAGCTCAAAGGGGGTTAGTAAAGGAAAATTCACATAAATGAGTAGGCTATTTAGCTAATGTAGCTTGTAATCAACAAAGAAAGCCTAATCATTTGCATAAAAATGCATGTGATAAAAATGTGGTCTTGAATAGAAAATCAAAGCAAAGTAAGGATGGACATATTATGAAGGTCACTCATAACAAAAAACAGTGAGACTGATATGAAAGTGTCAGTCTAATACAACTCAAAACCTCACTAGTTTTTGTCGACCACTAGCCATCACTCTTTTAAGGATAATGTACATCAACCAATCATAAGAGCAAAAGTACATGTTAAGGTTGCCATGAACTTTCTAGTTAATTCACACTCTAATTATGACTAAATAATATTAAAGCAATGGAAAATAAGAAAAATTTTTATTTTGTTTGTTTGATTTGAAAACTGCCTAAAAAGCTACATAAGCAACAATTAAGCTTAAAACATGCATAAAACCAATATTCCCATCCCTACACTTAAGACTTGCATTGTCCTTAATGTAAAATCAAATGTAAGTAATGGAGAATTTAAGGAAAATAACAATTGCGAAAATGTAAAGAGACATAATTCAAATTCCCTTGGTTCTCCCAAGCAACACTTTTGTTTATTATCATTGGCTCGACTCCACGTTGTTCATTCTTCATAACAAGGGTTTTCTAACGCTATCACTTCCACATCCTCCACTTGGAATCCTTCATAAAAGGGTTTCAATCGATGACCATTGACTTTAAATTTCTTGTTTGTCTACAAGCTTTAAATTTCAACTGCACCATATAGAAACACATTAGTAACAACAAAAGGTCCAATCCAACGGGAACGGAATTTGCCTAGGAAAAGTTTAAGTCGTGAATGGTAGAGAAGAACTTTTTGTCTAACCACAAAATTCTTACTACTAATCATCTTATCATGAAATAGTTTCATCTTTTCTTTGTAAATTTCTGCATTCTTATAAGATTCAAGCTTAAGCTCTTCCAACTCTTGCAGTTGTAATTTCCTCAATTCTTCCACCGCATCCAACACATTGCATTATTCAATGGCCCAAAAGGCTTTGTGTTTAATTTCCATTGGAAGATGAAACTACTTCCCGTATATCAGCGGGTATGAAGACATGTCCATTGATGTCTTGTATGCAGTCTTATATGCCCAAAGAGCATCATCAAGTCGCTGACTCCAATCTTTACAATTTGGGCTCACCATTTTCTCAAGGATGGACTTGATTTCTCTATTTGACACCTATGCTTGCCCGTTCGTCTATGGATGACAAGTCATAGACTCCTTATAAGTGGCATGATACTTCTTTAAAAGATTTTTAGCCAATTGGTTGCAAAAATTAGTACCCATGTCCTTAATCAATACTCGCGGTGTTCCATGAAGTAAATCACACGTTAGTATAGACTTAGTATTCAATATACAAAATGCACAAGAAGGGGGTTGAATTGGGTGTTCTTTTTCTGTAATCCCCCTTTTTATGAACTTCTTGAAAAACTTGTTTTTTCTCAAAAACTATTGAAAATCAGTATGATGAAGTATCGCAATTTATTCGTAAGTGCGTGTGTAAGACAGTAGGAATAAATGTTTGACAGTTGAGAGTGAGAATCGACACAGCAGATTTATACTGGTTCATTACAAACTGTGGGCTACGTCTAATCCTCAGAATCCTTTCTGAGATTTCACTATACTTCACAAAGATACAAGTATTCTTTTCTCCGAGCCTCTTCAGGTCTCTTACAGCAAGTATTTTTTCACACTTAGCCTCTTCAGGCTATCTGCTTTTGTTCTTTCTATTGAAAGATGTTTTGAGCTTTGTTACAAACAATAGTAGCTCTAAGTTTATCACACAGAATAAAATTTCTAGCTTTTGAATCTCTAACTCTTTTGAATTTTTTACTAACTTCTTCAGTCTTCGACTCCGACTCGTATTTATAGCCTTCGTCTCCAACCGCTTCTTGATAACTGCTTCTTTATTCTTGTTTCTTGATCTTTGAAGAATCAGCTATTCAGTTGAGTTCTGTAACCAACTCAAACTGATAATCATCCGACGTGGTATCGGGTCTTCCGTCTCAGTTTCTTCCATCTCATTTTTATTGTCTCATTTGTCAGCTTTGGCTTCCGTATCATTTTGCTTCCGTCTCATTTTACTTCTGTCTCATTTTGCTTCCGTCTCATTTCTTCCATCTCACTTTTGTATCTGCTTCCGTCTCGTTTCTTCTGTCTCACTTTTGTATCTGCTTCGATCTCATTTCTTCTATCTCATTATTTGTTCTTCATCAAAATTATTTAAATGTAAAGTCATTTTGACTTAACAATCTCCCCCTTTTTTATGATAACAATTAATGACTTAACAATCTCCCCCTTTTTTATGATAACAAATAATCATAGTAGTAAGAAAGAAATTATTATTACTAATATGGTATACAGTATATGACTATATACACTTAAAAAATTGTAGTCTTCTTCTGTTCTTATCTTCTTCTCTTCTTCTTCTTCTTCTCTTCGTCTCCTCCTCCCCCTATCTTTGTCATTTCTTTCTCCTTTACTCCTCTATCCTTTCTCCTTTTCTCCCCCTATTTATTATTGATCAAAAAGAATTATGACCGTAGATGCTTCATTATTTCAGAGAACATTTCCTTCATTTTCGTGCAGAGTGACTTGAGGTCTTGTCGTATTCGAGCTACTTCCTCTCGTAAGTCATTTACTGAAGCATGCCAATCATCATCCTTATGCTATTCTACTTCAATAGCAATAGTAGTGTTGTATGCATCTGAAGTTATAACACTCAATTCACTGATTATAAGGGCAGGAGGTTGAACAGATAGGTTCGGTTCCAGGAGATAAGATCATCAGGGTTTGTTAGACGTGGAACTTGTCTTCCAAACAGGTGTAGAACATCTCCAATTGAAGACACAGTACTTAATGGCCTAATGTGCATAATCAGGTGCACAAGAGTCTCGATTGAGTAGTTGACATCTCCAATCCTAATGGATATGTATTGTCCTTCTGTGATTTTACCAACTACCTGAGAAGAATCTTCAGTGGTACGTCGACCACAATTGCTTCCTGAAGCTTTCGAAATGTAGTGGGAAACATAGGTTCCTCTCTGCTAAGCTGCATAACATGCCTCATCTATGTCCCTTACTTCAGCTTCGATCTGCTCTTCTGTCAAATCATTTGATAACCCTTGATGGTACAATTTCTTCTTCCCCTTTTCATCATTGCGAACAATGTAAGCTTTAGGTTGAAAGTTAGGTACAACCTTGATCACAGTTCTCTTTGTGATTGGAAAAATAGTGTACTTTTGCCTTGCCATCTGCGTGGGGTATGGTTTGGTTCCTTCATCCCTCAGAAAACCATACATGCTTATCTCATCGTCACTCAGCAGATGCATTGTACTCCTATTCACCAAAATTGGTTGTAATTGTGCCTTGACTGATCTTTTTGGGGTTTCTTTGATAATGATAGAAGTGTTACTCCTCACAGGTTAGATCTCTTCAATGATCTTAACCCTCAAGTCCTCTTTTCTTAACAGTTGAGAGGTATAAACCTGTGCTGGGCTACGTTCAACTGTCTTCTTCTTCTAAGCAGCAGTAGGAGTGCTCTTCTTCTGACTAATTTTCTACTTTTTATTTCCTTCTTCAATCAATCTAGGACTCTATTGAGATTGTAGTTTCTTCTTCTCAAACTCTAATTTCCTCTTAATCTCAGTCTCTTTCGCCAGTTTAGCTGAATCTTCTTGTAAGATTGAGACTAAGGATCTTGTTGCCTGAGGTGCTTTCTTCTCAGAATCTCCACCTTGAGTCAACTCTTTTCCTTTCTTCTCCTGTTACTGACGCAAGGTTCTTACTCTGAGTGACCTTTTTGCTTGTTTAGGTATTTCTGAGAGAAGTGTTTCTCTCTTTCTCTTCAAGGACAACTACTCTATATACCACACCTGGCTGCCTTCTCTTTAAGAAATCACCTTATCTTTCATCGCTTCATCTGATGATTTCTTTTCTCCAACCACAGGCATTTTCTCGCTGGATTGATACTTTGATTTTCTTGTGGGGGTCCCTTTTTTCGCACGCTCCCCCTCAATCCTTGCTATTGTCTTAGAATCTGCTTCTTCTTTCTCAAGATTCTTCAAGCCCATTTTACCAATCGTTGCAGAGTTGATGACGCTTCTGATATTTAGCTTCATCCTATTTTCTCTCTCCAGAATCTCTAAATATCTTTCTCAGCAACATTCCATACGGCAGACTGGTCAAGTCTTTCTTCGTCTTTATCATATAGTGGAAAATAAGGAACGGTAGGTCTATAGGCTGGCGATTGAGTAGATAGAACAATCACTGTTCATCTAAAGTTGCCACCAAATGTCTCGATCCTGTTCTTGGTAGAACACAGTGGAAAAGAAGTGAGTGTAGAACTCTAGCCTTGGGCACAAGACTTGAGGC
>JAOTAX010000198.1:25868692-25878985 GCA_025629825.1 Erythroxylum guanchezii | reverse complement strand
TTTATTATTATAGGATTCACAGGCGTGACTTAACTATATTATTCATTAATAACAAAATAATTAATTGATTATTTAATAGAAATAAAATGAAATGTTAATATTATAGGAGCCATAGGTGTGACTTAAGTTTCACACCTATGAAAAAATCTATCTTTTAATTCCTTATTTAAATAAAATTAATTAAATTATGACTCATAACAATCAATATATAATTAAATAATTGATTTATTGAATTCTTTATAATTAATTAATTAATTAATATTAACAGGTAATTATTACTTATATTGTTATTAATACGTCTGAAATATTTTTCCCTTTGATAATTACATATTCTTAAAATATCTTTAATTAGTTTAATTACAACTATTTAGTAAATTAAAAGACAATTGCATCTAATTAAAATAGTAGCAGTTAGTTAAAATTTGTTTAATTAATTGATTTATGAAAATGTGATACTTGATTAATAACGGTAATAAGAATATAACTAATTAAATGATTTATTAACTTATTCTTTATTTATAAATTAATTATCAATCATTAAATGTTTGCCTTATTCAGTTTTAATTAATAATGATTAATATATTAATAATGATTTGATTTATATATATAGGTAAGTATTCACGCTTATGGCTTAATATTCACAGGCGTGACTGTTATGCGCGATTGTGAGGTGCATGTTATTTTCTTTTTACGGGCAATTAACACCTATATATTTTATAAAATTTTTATTCAATAATTAATTATTGATTTATTAAAATATAATTAATTTATTCAGTAATTAATTGAATAATCCTAATATATTATTAATTAATAAAAAATAATTAATTGATTAATCACTTAAAGTAATATAAAAATTTATTATTATAGGAGTCATAGGTGTGACTTAAGTATATTTCTGATTACTAACAAAATAATTGATTGATTATTTAATTAAAATAAAATGAAATTTTAATATTGAAGTAAATCATGCGTTAGTATAGACTTTACGTTCTATATACAAAATGCACAAGAAGGGTGGTTGAATTATGTATTCTTTTTTGTGAATACAATCCCCTTTTTTTATTTCTTTGAAAACTTGCTTTTTCAAAGTTTATTAAGTAAAAATCACAATGTATTGCAATTAACTTCCATATACTTGTATAAAACAGTAGAAATTAAAAGTTGAGAGTTAGAAAGTAGACACAGTGATTTTATCCTGGTTCACCCCAAACCATGGGCTACGTCTAGTCCTCAGAATCCTTTCTGAGATTTCACTATTTCCGGTCCTCAAAATCCTTTCTGAGATTTCACTATTCTTCTCAAATGTACAAGTATTCTTTTTCCCCAGAGCCTCTTCAAGTCTCTTACACCAAGTATTGTTTCCGATCACTTAGCCTCTTCAGGCTCTCAGCTTTTCTTCTCTCTTACAAGAAAGATATTGGAAGCTTTGTTACAGTAATAATAACTCTAGTGTTTCACATAACAAATATAGTGTTTGCTACAGTTCAAAAGCTTAAGATCACTATCTCAAACCACCGATTGAATTCACTAACTTTTTCAGTCTTTGACTCCAACTTGTATTTATAGCCTTCGTCTTCAACTGCTTCTTGATAACTACTTCTTTTTTCTTGTTTCTTGATTCTTGTAGAAACCGTTATTCAATTGAGTTCTATAACTAACTTAAACTGATTAATCGTTCGACGTAGTGTCAGGTCTTCGTCTAAACTGATTAACCATTCGACGTAATGTCGGGTCTTCATCTTAGTTTGCTTCCGCTTCCATCTTACTTTTTCTTCTGCTTCCGTCTTAGTTTCTTCGGTCTTACTTTTGCTTCTGCTTCCATCTTAGTTTTGCTTCTGCTTCCCTCTTAGTTTCTTCCGTCTTAGTTTTGCTTCTGCTTCCGTTTTAGTTTCTTTCGTCTTACTTTTGCTTATGCTTCCGTCTTAGTTTCTTCCGTCTTACTTTTGCTTCTGCTTCCGTCTTAGTTTCTTCTGATCAAAACTGTTCAACACTTTCTAATATTATTATTATTTGATTTTTACCAAAATTATTAGACGTGAAGTCATTTTGACTTCACAATCTCCCCTTTTTGATGATAATAAATAATCATAATTTTAGAAAGATAATCAAGTATTCATGTCCCGAATAAGATATACAATTGTGAAAGAAATTTTAGCTGTACTATTTCTTCACTTCTCTTCTTTTCTTCTCCTCGTCTCCCTTTCTTTCTCTTCTCTTCTCCCCTATACTATCTCTTCATTTCTCATTTCTTCTTCTTTTCTCACCCTCTTTGTTATTAATCGAAAATAATAACCGAAGATGCTTCATCATTTCGAAGAACATTTGTTTAATTTCAGTATGGAGTAAGGTCTTGTCGTATATGAGCTACTTCCTCATATAAGTCACCCACTGAAACATGCAGATCATTAACCTTGTCATGAATTTCTTCAATTTCTTCAACTAAGGCTTCATCACTCTTCTATTGTACTTCTTCCAAACCAATAGTAGTACCATATGATTTTGAAAGTACCACATCTGGTTCAATGATTATGATAGCAGGAGGTTTGAGAGATAAGTTGCTTTCAGGGAGATCAAGGTCATCAGGTCTAGTTAGCTTTAGAACTTGTTTTCCGAAAAGGTGTAGTACATCTCCAAATGAAGATATAGAGCTCAAGGGTCTAAGGTGCATGATTAGGTGCACAAGAGTCTCTATGTTAAAATAAGTACCCCCAACTCTGATGGTTCTGTACTACCCTTCTGTTATTTTGCCAACTACTTGAGAAGTTCTATCAGTAGTGAAGCGACCACAACAACTTCCTGATGCCTTTGAGATATGGTGTGAAACATAGATCCCTTTTGGTTGAGCTGCATAACGTGCCTCATCTATGTTCCTCACTTTTGCTTCTATCTGATCCTCTGTCAGATCACTTGTAATCCCTTCTGGATACATTTTCTTCTTCCCCTTATCTTCATTGCGAACAATGTAAGGTCTCGGTTGAATGTCAAGTACAATCTTAATCACTGTTCTTTTTGTGAGTGGGTAAATAGTGTACTTTTGCTTGGTCATCTGTGTTGGATATGGTTCTGATTTCTCGTCTCGCGGAACACTATACAACCTTTTCTCTCCATGATTCAACAGATGTATTGAACGACTATTTACTAAGATTGGTTCAAATTGTACCTTGACCACCATTCGCAAGGGTTCTCTTATGATTATAGAGCTTCTACTCTTTACTAGTTCAACTTCTTCAATCATCTTTAATTTCAAATCCTCTTTTCTCATTGGTTGAGAAGGATTAACCTGTGCTGGACTGTGTTCAACTGACTTTTTCTTTTGTTGAACAGCAGTTGGAGTGCTCTTTTTCTGACTGGTTTTCTGCTTTTTAATTTCTTCAATCAATCTAGGAGGTTGTTGTTGAGGTTGAGGTTGAGGTTTCTTTCTTTCTTTCAAACTTCAACTTCCTCTTAATTTCAGTCTCTTTAGTCAATTTTGCTGAGTCTTCTTATAAAATTGAGACTAAGGATCTGGTTGCCTGTGATGCTTGCTTTCCAGAGTCTCCACTATGAGTCAACTCTTTACCTTTCTTTTGCTCTTGTTGACGTAGGGTTAATAGTCTAGGCGATCTTTATGCTTGTTTGGGTTTTTTCGAAAGAAGTGTCTCCCCCTTTCTCTTTAAGGTCACTTGTTTCTCCATCTGTCAGACCTGACTTTCTTATCTTTGAACAATCGTCTTAACTTTCACTGAATCATCCGCAATCCTTCTGTAGACATTCTTCCAGTGGATTGAGATTTTGATTTCCTTGTGGGAGTTACTTTTTCACTCAAGCTTCGTTTGACACTAGGCTCCCCCTTATACTTTTTCACCCAAGCTTCGTTTGATAGTAGGCTCCCCCTCAATCCTTGCTTTCGTTATAGAATCTGTATCTTCTTTTTCCTGATTCTTCAAGCCCATTTTACTGATAGTTGTAATGTTAATAACGTTTTTGATGTTCATCTTCATTCTATTTCCTCTCTCAAGAAGGATTCCAGAATCTCTAAAGATTCTTGTCAGTATCATTCCAAATGGTAGGGCATTCGAGTCTTTCTTCGACTTTATCATGTAATTGAGGATTAGGTATGGAAGATCTATGGGTTGACGATTGAGTAGGTGAAATAGACATTGCTCATCTAACGTCGTTACCAGATTCCTTGATCCTGTTGTTGGTAGAACACAATGGAAGAGTATGATTAAATAAATGATTTATTAAATTATACTTTATTTATAAATTAATTATTAATCATTAACCGTTCATCTTATTCACTTATAATTAATAATGATTAATATATAATTAATTATTTGATGTATATGTATAGGTAAGTATTCACGCCTATGGCTTAATATTCACAGGTGTCACTGCCATGCACGGTTGTGAGGTGCATGTTATTTTCTTTTTATGGGCAATTAACACCTATATAATTTTATAACATTTTTATTAAATAATTAAATAATTAAGTATTGATTTATTAAAATATAATTAGTTTATTCATTCATTAATTAAATAGAATTACTATTATATTTTTAATTTTTTATTAAATATAATATATAAAAAATTAATTGAATAATTATAATAAATTATTGATTAATGAAAAAATAATTAATTGATTAATTACTTAAAATATAATGAAAATTATTATTATAGGAGTCACAGGCATGACTTAACTATATTATTCATTAATAACAAAATAATTAATTGATTATTTAATTAAAATAAAATGAAATGTTAATATTGTAGGAGCCATAGGTGTGACTTCAGTTTCACGCCTATGAAAAGACCTATCTTTTAATTCCTTAATTAAATAAATTTAATTAAATTATAATTAATAACAATCAATATATAATTAAATAATTGATTTATTGATTACTTATTAATTAGTTAATTAATTATTGATTATTAACAAGTAATTATTACTTATCTTATTATTATTGCGTCTGAAATATTTTTCCCTTTGTTAATTACATATTCTTAAAATATCTTTAATCAATTTAATTACAACTATTTAGTAAATTAAAAGACAATTGCATGTAATTAAAATAGTATCATTTAGTTAAAGTTTATTTAATTAATTGATTTATTAAAATGTGATACTTGATTAATAACGGTAATTAGAATACAATAAACTAAATGATTTATTAAATTATACTTTATTTACAAATTAATTATTAATCTTTAACTGTTAATTTATTTAGTTATAATTAATAATGATTAATATATTATTAATTAATTGATGTATATATATAGGAAAGTAGTCACGCCCATGACTTAATTTTCACAGGCGTAAATGCGATGCACTGTTATGACGTGCATGTTATTTTCTTTTTACGGGCAATTAACACCTATATAATTTTATAACAATTTTACTAAATAAATAAATAATTAAGTTTTGATTTAATAAAATATAATTAATTTATACATTCATTAATTAAATAGAATTAGTGCTTATATTTTTAGTTTTTTATTAAATAAAATATATATATAATTAATTGAATAATTAGGATAAATTATTGATTAATAAAAAATAATTAATTGATTAATTACTTAAAATAAAATAAAAATTTATTATTATGAGTCACAGATGCGACTTCAGTATATTAGTGATTAATAACAAAAAAATTAATTGATTATTCAATTAAAATAAAATGAAATGTTAATATTATAGGGGTCATAGGTGTGACTTAAGTTTCATGCCTATGAAAAGATCTATCTTTTAATTCCATAATTAAATAAAATTAATTAAATTATAATTCATAACAATCAATATTTAATTAAATAATTGATTTATTGAATTCTTAATAATTAGTTAATTAATTATTGATTAATAAAAATTAATTATTACTTGTCTTATTATTGATGCGTCTAAAATATTTTTCCCTTTGTTAATTACATATTCTTAAAATATCTTTAACTAATTTAATTACAACTATTTAGCAAATTAAAAGACAATTGCATGTAATTAAAATATTAATAGTTAGTTAAAATTTATTTAATTAATTGATTTATGAAAATGTGATACTTGATTAATAATGGTAATAAGAATATAATAACATAAATGATTTATTAAATTATACTTTATTTATAAATTAATTATTAATCAATAACAGTTCATCTTATTCAGTTATAATTAATATTGATTAATATATTATTAATTATTTGATGTATATGTATAGGAAAGTAGTCACGCCTATGGCTTAATATTCACAGGCGCCACTACAATGCATGGTTGTGATGTGCATGTTATTTTCTTTTTACGGGCAATTAACACCTATATAATTTTATAACATTTTGATTAAATAATTACTTAATTAAGTATTGATTTATTAAAATATAATTAATTTATTCATTCATTAATTAAATAGAATTACTGTTATATTTTAATTTTTATTAAACATAATATATATAAAATTAATTGAATAATCATATTATATTATTAATTAATAACAAAATAATTAATTGATTATTTTTTAAAATAAAATAAAATATTATTATTATAGGAGTCACAGGCGTGACTTAAGTATATTACTGATTAATAAAAAAATATTGATTGATTATTTAATTAAAATAAAATGAAATGGTATTATTATAGGAGTCATAGGTGTGACTTAAGTTTAAGGCCTATGAAAAGATCTATCTTTTAATTAATTAAATAAAATTAGTTAAATTATAATTCATAACAATCAATATATAATTAAATAATTGATTTATTGAATTCTTATTAATTAGTCAATTAATTATTGATTATTAACAAGTAAGTATTACTTATCTTATTATTAATGCGTTTGAAATATTTTTCCCTTTGCTAGTTACATATTCTTAAAATATCTTTAATTAATTTAATTACAACTATTTAGTAAATTAAAAGACAATTGCATGTAATTAAAATATTATTAGTTAGTTAAAATTTATTTAATTAATTGGTTTATGAAAATATTATACTTGATTAATAATGTTAATAAGAATATAATTAATTAAATGATTTATTAAATTATACTTTACTTATAAATTAATTATTAATCATTAACTGTTCATCTTATTCAGTTATTATTAATAATGATTAATATATTATTAATTATTTGATGTATATACATAGGTAAGTAGTCATGCCAATGGCTTAATATTCACAGTCGTCACTGCCATGCACGGTTATGATGTGCATGTTATTTTCTTTTTACGAGCAATTAACACCTATATAATTTTATAACATTTTTATTAAATTAATAATTAATTAAGTATTGATTTATTAAAATATATTTATTTTATTCATTCATTAATTAAATAGAATTAGTGTTATATTTTTATTTTTTGTTAAATATAATATATATAAAATTATTTGAATAATTATAATAAATTATTGGTTAATAACGAAATAATTAATTGATTAATTACTTAAAAATGAAAATTTATTATTATAGGATTCACAGGCGTGACTTAACTATATTATTCATTAATAACAAAATAATTAATTGATTATTTAATTAAAATAAAATGAAATGTTAATATTATAGGAGCCATAGGTGTGACTTAAGTTTGACGCCTATGAAAAGATCTATCTTTTAATTCCTTAATTAAATAAAATTAATTAAATTATAACTGATGACAATCAATATTTAATTAAATAATTGATTTATTCAATTCTTATTAATTAGTTAATTAATTATTGATTATTAACAAGTAATTATTAGTTATCTTATTATTAATGCGTCTGAAATATTTTTCCCTTTGTTAATTACATATTCTTAAAATATCTTTAACTAATTTAATTACAACTATTTAGTAAATTAAAAGACAATTGCATGTAATTAAAATATAATAGGTTAGTTAAAATTTATTTAATTAATTGATTTATTAAAATGTGATACTTGATTAATAACGGTCATTAGAATATAATAAACTAAATGATTTATGAAATTATATTATATTTATAAATTAATTATTAATCATTAACTGTTAATTTATTCAATTATAATTAATAATGATTAATTAATTGATGTATATATAGGTAAGTAGTCACGCGTATGACTTAATTTTCACAGGCGTGACTGCGATGCACGGTTATGACGTGCATGTTATTTTCTTTTTACAGGCAGGCAATTAACACTTATATATTTTTATAACAATTTTATTAAATAATTAATTAATTAAGTATTGATTTAATAAAATATAATTAATTTATTCATTAATTAATTAAATAGAATTAGTGCTTATATTTTTAATTTTTATTAAATAGAAATATATAAAATTAATTGAATAATTATGATATATTATTAATTAAAAACAAAATAATTAATTGATTAATTACTTAAAGTAAAATAAAATATTATTATTATAAGAGTCAAAGGCGTGACTTAAGTATATTACTAATTAATAGCAAAATAATTAATTGACTATTTAATTAAAATAAAATAAAATAAAATTATTATAGGTGTCATAGGAGTGACTTAAGTTTCACGCCTATGAAAAGATCTATTTTTTAATTCCTTAATTAATTAAAATTAATTAAAATATAATTCATAAAAATCAATATATAATTAAGTAATTGATTTATTGAATTCTTATTAATCAATTGATTAATTATTGATTGTTAACACATAATTATTACTTATGTTATTATTAATGCGTCTGAAACATTCTTTTCCCTTTTTGTAACAACATATTCTTAAAATATCTTTAATTAATTTAATTATAACTATTTAGTAATTTAAAATATAATTTCATGTAATTAAAATATTATTAGTTAGTTAAAATATAATTAATTAACTGATTTATGAAAATGTGATACTTGATTAATAAGGGTAATTAGAATATAATAAATCAAACGATTTATTAAATTATTCTTTATTTATAAATTAATTATTAATCATTAACTGCTTATTCAGTTATAATTAATAATGGTTAATATATTATCAATTAATTGCTATATATATATATATATATATAAGTAAGTATTCACGCCCATGACTTAATATTCACAGGCGTGACTGTTATGCACGGTTGTGACGTGCATGTTATTTTCTTTTTATGGGCAATTAACATCTATATAATTTTATAACATTTTTATTAAATAAATAAATAATTAAGTATTGATTTAATAAAATATAATTTATTTATTCATTCATTAATTTAATAGAATTAGTGCTTATATTTTTAATTTTTGATTAAATATAATATTGTAACACCCGGTATCTAGTTTACCCGATATACTAGAAAAATTAGTATTTAAGACTAATGTCATTAAAACTAGAGAACAGTGATTAATAATTTTTGGTGAAATCAAATTAATGATGTATGACACTTTTTCGGTGGTCACAGAAAATTATACGAGCGGATGTTTAAAAACCAGTACAAGAGTGGCATTTTTGTAAATAATGGTCAAAGAAGCTTACAAAAGAAGCTAGATGGGAATAAGACAAAACATTGTCTTCTTCTTCCTCCCTCACCACCGAAAATCACCATGGGAGTTCTCTCTCAAACTTTTCAACTTTTGTAACAAGATTGGGAAGGAGAATCAAGCCATTTGGTCAATACAAAAAGGTAAGTTTCCATCCCAACACCTAGTTCTATTGATTAAAGCTTAGTTTTTCTCTCTTCTTTTGAAACCCATTTGATGGAATGTATGGGTTTGATGATTTGGATGATGGGTTTTTGTTCTTTGATGTCTAATGACACATTAACATGAAGAAATTTCATTTTTATGGTGATTTGGGGGCTAAATCAAAACCTAGGGTTTTGAAGTTCAAGCTGTCAATGGAGACAGATTCGTAGGTCCTCCTTACACATTTTTTTGAGTTGATTAACGTGTGAATTTGAAGAAACTCAAAACATAGAATTTGTAGATACAGATGTCTACTGTCTCCCTGATTTTTTTTTCACAATTTTAGGGTGAGCCAAACAAATGATATGGGCCCCGAATTGAAACTGATTCATAATACCAACGGGATTGAAACACGAAATGAAAGTTAATTGTTTGAGGACTTTAGAGTTAGAATTGGATGATGCGTTCTTATTATGAAATGCTTGAAAATGTGTCATCTAAGTGCTGGATAAAGGAAATTTTAATGGGATGAGTATTCTGTGAGATATAGCTGAATAAGTGAAGGGTGTTGCTAACTTTAGTGACACAGTAGAGAACAGAAACAGGACAGGCTTATAAAACTCATAATAAATCCAAATTACATCTTTTTTTAGTCGTCTTTGGATATGTGATAGCCATATGAGTCTATTGAAAATGAAGCTTTGAATCACCTTAATCGGATGAGAAATGAATAAGTTATAAGGTTT
>JAOTAX010000198.1:25826374-25841252 GCA_025629825.1 Erythroxylum guanchezii | reverse complement strand
CTAGGGTTCTAAGAGACAAGTTCTCTTAGGGTTCTTTTCATTGACCAACATTCTTCTAACCTCCCATTTTCTCTTTGCGTTCTGTTTCTATCTTTTCAATTTTGTTTCTTGTTATTCCATGTGTTTGTTTGATTCTGGCCATTCCTAGGCATAGCTCTATCTTATTTAAGGTTCTCTAGGACAAGTTCCTATTGGGTCTGCCAACATTTGGTATCAGAGCGCTTTGGTTGCTAGATTTCAAATAACTATCCTTTTGTTGTTTATTTTCATTATTCTTCTCTGTCTGTTTTTCATCCACTGATTCGTTCATGTTTTGTTTGAGTTTTTGGCAGAATCATAGTGATCCGCTGTGTCTTTCGATCTTACCTTTGGCGATCGAATCAAAAATTTAATTTCAAGGATTGCAATATAGAGTGCAGCCTTGGGTCGTCTCACTTACTTGGAACCTAATGCAATGGACCTAAACTAACCTAAATGTCATGAAATGCAAACTAAATTGGTTAGGAGGGGGGGGGGGTTTGGTTCTTTAAGAAAACTAACAAAATTGAGCTAATTGTAAGAGAAGTGTGTAAAAATTATTTTTTTGATTTTAGGGAATAAAATTTGAAAGTTAAAAACAATTATCAAATGTGAGAAAATCCTCTTGAAAAATGAGCTTTGGCTATCATAATTTAAAATAAATCTTGGTGGGAGTGAAAATCACTAAGTTTTTAAATGATTTTAATCAATGAACTCCATTTCTTAAAACCTTGTTGAATGCATCTTAGTGTGTGCATTGGGTAAGTTAACGTAAGTGGTCAATTTGGGATCTAGCATCATCTCAATGTCAAACATAACTAAGTAGATAAAGGAGAATTACAAAATCACAAAAAAGACATATATGAGACTTCATATATTCAAGCTCTAAGTTCTACATCAATAAACCCAGTAACACAATAAATTGTTCAACACTTGATTAAACTATAATCATGAAAATCCAACTACAAAGCATAAATCCTAACTAAGGAGTTCATAACAATGTAGCTAAATATGAGTAACTACTCACCTTTTAAGCGCATTGAACTAAAGTCATTACTACACCTTCAAGAGAAAAAGGTGCTTAGCCTAGCATTGCTTCTGAAGAGCTAACAACCGGAAACCCACCAAAAGCATCCATGGTAGCAACTGATGATGAAAGAGTTGGCAATGAAAAATGAAAGAGAGGTGATAGATGATGGTCGAAGTTGAGAGAGAGAGAGCCGAGTGAGGTGAATGTTGTTTATGTCTTGTTGTTATCTACCTTCGTATATCTGTCTACTCTTAACATAATTTGGTAGGTTTTTAAAAGAAGAATGACTGGATCGGGTCGCACAGTGGGTGATTTTTTCGAAAATAAATCGAGTTTTCGAAGGCTCGCTGCGGCGACAAACAAGTTCGTCGTGATGAACTTTTCTCGAAAGGTTTTGCTTCATTACTAGATCCTTCACTGTGGTGAAAGAGTTAATCTTTGTCGCGGCAAACTTTTCCCGAAAGTTCAACCTAGATTCCTTTGTATTTCGTCGTGGCGACAAATCTACTTCACCGCAGTGAACTTCCTGTTGCACCTGTTCTCTTGTTGACTTCACTTCAACCTTCTTTGACTTTACATCTTCTTCTTGAGTCCCTTCTCCTTGAGGTTCCTACAATGAGCAACGGTAGTTTGCAGTATCAATTGTTCTCAGAAAATTAATTGGTGCAATTAATACTAATTTGTGAAAATTTTTACTATCAAACTGCATAAAATAAAAGTACACACTCAAGAGTTAATTTAAGCACAAAATCTAGAAATAGGAGTCAAAAAGTGTAGTAAAAGTCATGAAAATGTCGCCAATTTATATAATAAACTTGGGCTCAATCAAATTCGCCCACACTTAGACCTTTGTACTCCTAAACAAAGTTTATAAAAGTCAAAGAGACATAAGTGCAAAAGAAATTTTTCAACCATGCTTAAAATAAAAGTAGGAAGTTGGCAAAAATCACTTTATCAGAAATCAATCAAAGCAGACTGAAAGAATACTAAGAAAATAAACACTATAAGAATTTAATCCAAGAGATAGAGAAAAAGAGATTTCACTCAAGGTAAGGTGTTTGCTCTTATCTCACTTGTTTTTTTTTTTTTGAATAACTTCACTCTAAAATCCACTTAGTCCATTCTCTACCATAAGCTTGTCACAGTTCTACCCCTCCACTACAAGAGCTATAATCTCAAAAATCAAGAGGACTTTTCACAGTTGTAATGCACAAAAGGCTAGATGAAATGGATGGGATGGACGAAAGTAGAAAAAGTACGAGTTCATGCACCACAATTATGAAATAGTTGTCAACAGTAAGACAATATTTACACAAATGACAACATAATTTATTTCTTAACTTTTTTTTAATTCTGTTGAGAATATTTTCATTTGAGAACATATATATATATATATATATAATTCTCTTTTTTTATATTGGCTTTTCGCAATAACTAATATCTTGAGATAACTAGAAGAAAATGCGAAATAAACTATTGACATATAAGAAGATGTGTGCATGTGCGAAAAAATGATGGTTCAAGGGGCTAGCAATGGATAGGTGTTTATGGGGATTGTGTTTGAGTCAACAGGGTTTTGAAAGAATGCCTCTATCATTTTAACAAAATTTTAGTTCATCAAGCTTTGATTAAGAATTGAATCAAGTTCTAGAGGGATATGAAATATGCAGATACATACAAAAATGAAAAATTCAGGCCCAAATATCCTTCCAACAAGGTTAATATCTCAATGAACAATCTCAAGGTTTAAAAACATAAAGTGTTACTTTGTCAGCATACCCTCACTTACTTTGTGTTGAAAACATTGGAAATGAAATTAGCCAAATCCGACTATCATTTAAAGAATGGGAGGTGTTTTCAAAAACACAGGAATTACTTTGAAACTTATAAAATCTTTGAGAAACAAGAGTGACAAGAATCTAATTAGGCAGAATTGTTGAATTGAGGCAATTTAAAAAAAAATCATTTTTGTAAGAGTATGGCGTCACGACAAAACTAAAGTTCGCTGCAACAAATAATTCAGCACACAAACATTGCTGCGGCGAAGAAAGAATTCGCTGTGGCAAAAAACATGGATTCAACACATGGCCGCAGCGAAGGCATAGTGCGCCACGGCGAAAAACAAAAGAAATGCCCTCGCCGTGGCAAAAAACAACAGAAACTTTATTTGCCTCAATCACCAAGTTTAAAATTTGGACATTATGCACAATTGATTAGCACAAACATTTAAATGGCCTAAATGAAACACAAGTAAGAGTTGCAAAGTGGGAAAACCTCCCCCATACTTAAACATCATATTGTCCTCAATGTGAAGAACAATGAACATAAATATGCAATAAAGTGAAAAGGGAAGGCGCAATAACAACAAATTGGAATGACAAAGAGAAATATATACAAATGGTGTGCAGAAAGTTTGGATATTACAAAAAAAAGAACTAAGCATCTGATAAACTAACTAGAAAAATACAACAAAAGGAAAATATAAGAAGACACACTCAAACTACTCCATTGGGTTATCTTCCCCAGTGTCCGAAAGAGCTGCACCCGAAGGGCCAGCACCGATAAGCGAGTCATCATCATCAGAAGGAAGATGAAAGTGCAGGTGCTCGGCGATCAAGGCATCCATCCACTGCCGATACTGCTGATCTCGATCCTGGATGGCTACCACCTATAGGAGGGTGTCATGGAGAGCAGCCACTCAACTAGCAAGGGTCTGTAAAGTGATGGGTTCAGGAGGGGCCAAAGCTGGAGGATCGTCCTCGGTTGGCATTACAGTGGCATGGGTAGGAACAACATCAGGTAGTAAGGTGGGATGGGTAGGAGGTGGGGTGGATTGAGGTAGAGGGTGGGGTCGGGGTTATTTAAGACAGACGTAACGAAACAGAGGGGCTGGATCAAAATAGTTGTCATTGTTGTATTCCGGGCCGTTATGGGCCCAAAATATTTCGGTGATGAGGTGGGAAAAGGTGATGGCATTGGTGAGCTTGGCAGTAGTGATGGAATCACAGACGGCGGAGGCAATGGCATGGGTTATGTCGACCGGGCGACCAATCATCAAAAGGTAAAGGTATAAGACTTGTTGTTTCGTTACATAGGCTAGGTGGGAGGTGGGAATGATGTTGTTGCTAACCAAATGATGCCAAGGATGAGCCTCAGAGCGGAGATCAGAACGCTTTAGGTAGCGTTGATAGACACGGGGCTAATGCCAGGCGACACCCTCAGGACAGAGGGTATGAATGACATCGTCCCAGGGATAGTGGTGTATCAATTACTCGTAGTGGCAACGGAAGATAGGTGGAAGGTTGTAGTACTCACGGATGCTTACGGTGGTGAAGGTGGTAGGGACTATTACACCTCGAAAATTAATTTCCAAGATCTTATGGAGGCGGGCATATGTATAAAAATGGCGAACAAATTTGTCATTGCCTTGATCCCTAGGTTGAACTAATCCCGTTAATTTAGAGTTGACCAATTGGTGGACAATGGAATTATTGTGGGGAGTCAAGGGAAAGGACCGCTCCTTAATGAATCACCTAGCGTCAATCTTTTCGGCTAGGTCGACATAATCGGAGTCAGTGGGAGGATTAGAATGAAAGGAGGAATGGGATTGATGGGAGGAGTCGGAGGAGCTAGAGGAAGCAGTAGGGGAGTGGAGGGTAGGGTTCTTAGTTCGATGCATATTCCTGCAGAAAAACAACAAATGGATTAGACAAAATTCACTAAAAAGCAAAACCTACAAAGCTCACTACGGCAAAATTGGTCTGTTGCCATGGCGAAGGCTACACTTACCACGCTGTGGCGAAAAAAGTTTCTTCGCCATGGCGAACTTGCCCTAATTTCAGATAAATAATTGAGGAAAGAGCGAAACAAAAGAAAAACTTACGAAGTAGGATGAGGGAGACGTAAATGCGAACCACGAACACAAAATGGTTGGAGGAGACCAATAAGGAACAGGAATGTCACAAGGAAATTTGGATTTTTCCCGCGGCAAACTTTGGGTGAAGGATATGAAAATGAGAAAGGAGGGAGAGGGGGTAGTAAGTTGAGAAAGAAGGAGAATGAAATGACAAAAAAGACGGAGGGTAGATGAAAGATCAGAAGAACAATAAGGGTAAAAGGGAAACTTCACTTGGGGATTTTGTGCAGATAGGTTTTTCTCGCCGCGACGAAGGTATTCGTTGCGGCAAAAGAATTATTGCACGCCGCTACAAGGGCTGCATAAAAATGTTCACTGTGGCGAAAAAATTAATTCACGCTGCGGCGAATTGGGTTAAGAGGCATTGAGCTGCGGTGACTAAGGAGTTTGCCGCGGCGAAATGTACCACGCTGCGACGAAATGAGCCACACCACGGTGAAGTTTTCCTAAGGGAGAAAGAAACAAGACATGAGAAGTGGATACTCAGCTCATATGCAAGTCCTTAATCATCACAAAACAAAATGCAATTGACCATCTACACCAATTTTCTCTATCATAGAAGATGTGTCCTGCATCTACTAAAACACTAAATTCAAAGCGAAGATGAATTATTGAAGCAGAAAAACTAAACCTAAGTCCTACTAAAAGCTAAACCTAAGCCCTACTGAAATAGTTTCTCCGCCACACTTAGTCAACATACTAATGCATAACAATGTCATCTTCAATGACAAAGAAAAAGTAAGTTGTAAGTGAACGATGAGAAACAATCAGTTGCTTTACGGTGGATCCTTCATTTCCGGGGTGACGTTTGGCTAATAGCCATACTGTGGTGAGGTAACTCGACCACTTCCCACTTCTGTTCTAACGTCCACACTCTGCAGTTCACCTGAAACACCAGCAAAAAATCCTTCCTCCAAGGAGTCATTAGTTAATAGGTTCATTGCTAGTTCAAACTTAGTGCATGCATCATCAACAACAATGTCAAACATTTTAACTACTAGGAGCGAATAGTCCTCATGGGGGTGTTTCATAGCCTCATACATGTTAAAGCTTACCTGTTGGTTTCCTACCTCCAGGGTGATCGTACCTTCTTTCATGCTAATCATGGTACTAGCAGTCCTTAAGAAGGGTCGACCGAGAATCGGAGAAGTTTCCTGAACAACTTCAGAAGACATATCAAGCGCATAAAAATCAACTGGAAATACTAAACCCTTGACTTGGACCAAAATATCCTCTATAATGCCCACAGGATGCCTAATTGATCTATCAACCAATTGGATAACTAAAGATGTAGACTTAAGATTTTTGACTCCTAATGATTGATAAACAAACTTAGGCATAACATTACTGACTGCCTTTAGATCTAACAAGGCTCCCCTTACGGTAACTTTACCTATAGTGCAAGGGATGGTGAAAGATCCAGGGTCTTGGCATTTTACAGAGATTTGAGGCTTGAGTAGGGCTGAGACATTTGAGCTTACTTGGACTCTCTCATTTGGCCTAAACTTCCTCTTATGGGTACATAGATCTTTAAGGTATTTAGCATAAGCAAGAACCCGTTTCACAAGATCAAGCAAAGGATTACTAACTTCCACTTTACCAAACAAATCAATGATATCTTTTTCATGCTTAATGTCAGTCATTGGCTTGCTCATCAAATATAAATTAGGAAAAGGAAGATCTTGAAGATAACCTCCTTACCTTGGGACTCATTGGCTCCATGTTTACTTGATTCCATATTCTCACTTGTTGTTGCTTGTTCCTTGTAGCTCTCTGAAGTAGCTCCCTTCCTCCTTGATTCAGACTTCCTTTCGTGCAAAAGCGATTCTTCCTTGGACCTTTCAGATTTCTTTATTTTGTTCTTTGTCAATGGCAATTCCCCACTATCAATCTCCTCTTCACGTTCTTCTTCATCTTGATGGCTGAACCTTGCTTGTTTCCCACTTCGAAGAGTGATTGCATTTAAACTTTTAGGGTTCATCATGGTGTTTGAAGGAATGGCTCCATTGCTTCTTGCTTGGTTCTACTTATGTTGTTAGACAATTGAGTGACATAGGAGTTAATATTTTTCTCTTTTGTCTCCCATTGCTCCATTCTCTTTTCTGAGGCATTAAACCAAGTAGCATTCTTCGAAGAATCTTGCTGAATCAGAGAAGCTATGGCATTAAACTGGTTGTTGTTAGAATTCCATTCTTCCTTCATCAAAGTCATCATATTGTGCAGCAGTTGATTGGTATCCTCCTTGGGTGGGACAGTCATGATTTGTTGTTGGTTGGGGAACTAGTTGGTGGAAGTACCAGCTCCTCCCCTTTGTTGAAATATATTTTGAGCCCGTCCCTCTTCATTCCTCTAACTAAACCTAGGGTTGGCCTTCCATCCCTCGTTATAAGTGTTAGAGTAAGGGTCCCATTTCTGATTTGTCCGGCCTGGATATACTGCAGACACCTCCTCATACCGACTAGGGCAAGCATTAGATATGTGCATCACTGACCCACACGTATCACAACTGGGTGCAGTAAGATCTGTAGAAGATGTGCAGCGATGCATATTCAAGTTCTTCAACTCTGCAATGATTAAAGACAACTGTGAAGTTATTCTACTCTCCAAAAGTCAACTTTTGACTCCAAACTCTCCATTCTTTGGGATTAGAATGTTGTGGTGCCCAACTCATGCACTCCTCAGGTCTCTCTAACACTTTACTATTGATGATTCAGAGCAATCTTCTTGATCAAATCCCATGCTTCCAAAGCTGTAAGATCGATCAATGAACCTCCAGATGCTGCATCTAACATACCCTTGTCTTGACTTTTTAGCCCATCATAGAAATATTGCACTAATTGTTCATTAGGTATCTGATGGTGGGGGCATTTGGATAATAGATCTTGGAAGCAGTTTCAATAGTCACAGAGAGACTCATCATAATCCTAGTGTGCCGAATAAATCTCCTTCCTTATCGATAAAGTTCGGGAAGCTAGAAAGTACTTCTCTAAGAAAGCTTTCCTCAAATTAGCCCACCTATGGTAGGCATTCACCACATGCCTTGGAAGACTCATGTACCACTCTCTTGCTTTTCCTTCCAAAGATAGGTGAAAAACCTTCCATAGCACTTGATCAAGTGAAGCTCCCACTGGTTTCATACTCTGACAGATCATAGACAAAGATTGCAAATGCGTGTAAGGATCTTTTGTTGTTAAGCCATGAAATTTAGGAAGAGAATTAATGAATAATCCTTTAACTTTAAAATTAGGACAAGCAGTAGTAAATGGATCATAATTCACATCTGAAGTTGTTGCTTCCCTAATAGTCCTTCTTCTTTGATTCCCATTATTCTCGCCTACTCTCTCATGCTCCCCATTACCTCCATTATCACCATTCTTAGGTTGGTTAACATGAAAGTTAGGGTTTTGTGGAAAGGCTGGGTTCTCGGCCATATTCACTCCTTCTAAAGGATCACTCTCACTACTTTGCCCACTAGACTCTCCTTCAATAACTAACTTACTTCTCTCTTTTCTATTCTCTCCTTTCTAATCTTTCTCAAACGTCTCTTAATTTCAAGATAGAAAGGAACAAGTTTAGCTCTCTAAGGCGTGCACAGAAACAAGTCAAAGGAAAATAAAAAGTAACTAAATTTACTCGCAAGCACACAAAGTTGAATAAAAGATGAGATGTGATGAATGCAAGTGTATGGTGTGTGAAAGTATGTATGAAAATATGTATGTATGGATTAAAAAGTAATCAAATAAAAGACTCAAAAACTATGTGAGTGAAAAAAGAATGCTAAGCATGAAAAGTCCAATTGTGGATGTATGCTTTTATTTGTGTTTTCAAAATTCAAATGCTATGCAAAGAAAAATAAAAATCCTATGCTATTGACAATTATGATGCTAAACTATGTAAAATGAAATATAGAAGAAAAGGTTCCTAACCGTAATGAGAAACAAAAATGACAACAGCTAATCTAAAGAAAACCAATTGTTTGGTTCCCCGACAATGGCGCCATTTTGATCTGCTGTGTCTTCCGATCTTATCTTTGGCGGTCGAATCAAAAATTTAATTCCAAGGATTACAATATAGAGTGCAACCTCGGGTCATCTCACTTATTTGGAACCTAATGCAATGGACCTAAACTAGCCTAAATGTCATGAAATGTAAACTAAATTGGTTAGGAAGGGGGTTTTGGATCTTTAGGAAAACTAACAAAATTGAACTAATTGTAAGAGAAGTGTGTAAGAAGTATTTTTTGGATTTTTGGAAATAAAATTTGAAAGTTAAAAACAATGATCAAATGTGAGAAAATCCTCTTGAAAAATGAGCTTTGGCTATCATAGTACAAAATAAATCTTGGTGGGAGTGAAAATCACTAAGTTTTCAAATGATAAACCTTAAAGAACTCTTTAAGTCCAAGGTTTTAATCAATGAACTCCATTTCTTCAAACCTTGTTGAATGCATCTTAGTGTGTGCATTGGGTAAGTTAATGCAAGTGGTCAATTTGGGATCTAGCATCATCTCAATATCAAACACAAATTAGTAGATAAAAGAGAATTAACAAAATCAAAAAAGATATATATGAGACTTCATATATTCAAGCTCTAATTTCTACATCAACAAACCTAGTAACACAATAAATTGTTCAACACTTGATTAAAATATAATCAAGAAAATCCAACTACAAAGCATAAATCCTAACTAAGGATGTCATAACAATGTAGCTAAATCTGAGTAACTACTCCCCCTTTTAAGCCCATGAAACTCAAGCCATTGCTATATCTTCAAAAGGAAAAGGTGTTTAGCCCAGCATTGCTTCGGGAGAGCTAACAACCGGAAACCCACCAAAAGCATCTATGGCAGCAACTGATGATGAAAGAGTTGGCAATGAAAAATGGAAGAGAGGTGATGGATGGTTGAAGTTGAGAGAGAGAGAGCCGAGTGTGGTGAATATTGTATATGTCTTGTTGTTGTCTACCTTCATATATCTGTCTGATCTTAACCTAATTTGGTAGGTTTTTAAATGAAGGATGATTGGATCAGGTCATACAATGGGTGATTTTGTCGAAAATGGTTTAGGTTTTTGAAGGTTCACCGTGGCGAACATTTTTGGCGAAAGTTTTTGCTTCATTGCTGGATCCTTCGTCGCGGCGAAAGAATTAATCTTCACCGCAGTGAACTTTTCCTGAAAATTTAGCCTGGATTCCTTTCTATTTCGCCGCGAAGAACTTCCTGTTGCGCCTATTCTGTTGTTGACTTCACTTCAGCCTTCTTTGACTTGACATCTTATTCTTTAGTCCCTTCTCCTTGAGGTTCCTACAATGAACAAAGGTAGTTTGCAGTATCAATTGTTCTTAGAAAATTAATTGATGCAATTAATATTGATTTGAGACAATTTTTACTATCGAACTACATAAAATAAAAGTACACACTCAAGAGTCAATTTATGCACAAAATCTAGAAATAGGAGTCAAAAAGTTTAGTAAAAGTCATGAAAATGTCGCCAATTTATATAATAAACTTGGGTTCAATCACATAAGTGTTTCTTCAAGTTCAAAATGTCTTCTTTGTCCTCATTTTCGAAACTTTCAAATTCAAGCTTCCTAGGGCAAGTTACACTAAGTCAAAATTTGACAGCATCCAGCTTCTAAAAATTGCTTTCCTTACATATTTATTTGTGTGAACTTCAAATTGTCTGAAAAAAAAGGTAGAAGTCAAAAAAAAGGAAAAAAGAAATTCGTCAAAAAAAGGAGAAAAAAAGGAAAAAAAGAAAATCGCCAAAAAAGAGAAAAATGTCAAAAAAAAAGAGAAGAAAAAAAGAAGAAAGCAATCAATCAGAGTGTGTTGTAATTTTTAGAGAAGTGGAGTCCAAGTTTGCTACTTTCCTAATTGCAATCAAATAAAGATAAAATCTTTCCTATTGCTTGAACTAGAATTGCAAGTACTTTCCTATCTTGTATTGTTGGAACTTGCTTCCTTTCCTATTTGCTTCACTTTCTTATTTCAATTACTTTCCTATTTTGCCTTTAGTTTCCTATTTCATTTCTTGCCTCTTTCATCTTTCTTTAGCTTCAAGTTTGACTTTCCTTGAGGTAATCACTTCCTTGAGGTAATCTCTTCCTTATCTTGGGATTCTAGTCTTGGCTGCCACTTGGTTTGATTGCTTCTATTTGATTGTGTCTTGTTTCGAATAAGGATACTATAGAAAGCAAGTTGAGTGGTAAAAGGCAAGAGTTTTTGTATTATAGAAAAAACCAATTTTTATATGAAACACGAGTTGTTTGACATCTGTTGAGTGTATACACGTGAGGTTGAGTATAGCACCCCACTCCCTTAATGACCCGAACCTGACATCATGGGTGATATCTGAGTCCGTGCCTCGCGAGGGTGGCGTACTAAAGCACTCAATCATTCAAAAGTCGGTATAATTTTTTTTAATCACAAAACACAATATGCGGAAATCGATACTCAATTTAGGCCCGCATTCATTCATAACATTTTCAATTAACACAATTTCCAATGGCCATTTGGGCCCTTTCACAAATACAAAACACTTGAGTCATTTCGGAATACAAATTTATACAAAAAGTTGCGGAAAATACAAATCAATACGAAATAGAGAAATGAAATGCAGATGCGAACTGATCCCGACCTCTATCCTTCACTTGAATGCTGTAGGTATACTCCCGTTGGCCTAACGGGGTATTCTTCTGATCTTGGAAAATATTGCAAATTTTAGATGAGTTTTGCGAACTCAATGAGTGACCATCATCAATGGCTCACCCATTCACATAACACATTATTTCACATTCAATACACTTAATCATTCATATTATGCATATGTAATGCACATGAGACTCACTTTCCATTTGTTACTTTGTTGTGACCGAGTGCCTAAACTGTCCCGTATCTAGTGGATACCGGGCTCATTGATAACTATCCCATATAAGGCTCATTAAACGTTGTGATTGAGTCTCTGAATCCATTTTGAGCTTGAGGCTCTTTTTCATACGTTGAGCTTGAAGCTCTGATTAGTGACTACTCTAGTCACAACTGCCATTATGTTTCATGCATTCATGGTATGGAATGCCTCAGTTACAAATGTAAATTGTCATTTACTCACATTCGCATATCATCGGACCATAGTCCGGCATTCAACTTTAACGTTGAGTATCACTTTTTCATTCATATGCAAATTGTTATTCAGAACACATTGATCATCACATTAAGTACACATAGTTCAAGTAGCACTTCAATATCCAAATGAAACCTCACAATCATCGAACCTTCTGTTCGGAAACCAACATAAGCAATCACATCTACATAATCATTCAATAGTCATATAACATAGAATTTCAAATAATAACAACAAAGTGGGACCATCTCGGTCTACTCACAGTACGCTCTAGATTAGCATTTGCTTCCAAATTCTGGAATGCTTGAATGCGGACACTTGACTTGCACAACCCATTTATACAAAACACCTATTTCACACTCATCAATAATTGTACACGTATAAGCATTCATTTATTCACAATTAAATAAATGTACTATGTACAATGCATGCTCAATGACAATCCCAGGTATATGTTCTAAAACACTTATTATGCTCATTCCCATTTCATAATTCATATATGTCTATTTGAACTTGGATTTACACTTCATGTGTACATGATCATTCTAAATTCTTCTTTCAATCTTTACCTTTTTCACAAGCTCACACCTCAAGCACACTTAGTTACTTTATATCATAACTTAATTTCTTGACATCTCTTTTCTAATCTCATATGATCTCATAATATCCAAATTCTCATCTAATAGGAATCCCTTTAAAAATCCCACAATGCCAAATCACGAAAATTGATTCTAGAATATTTAAACCCAAGCATTTTTTTCTAAACTCCATAAACTAGAATCCTTCATTTTTTTTTCTAAACTCCATAAACTAAAATCCTTCCAAAAATCTAAAGATTCAAATGATTATACCTTGATTCTTCACCACATTAAGAGATCTTTATCTTAAATGGAAGCTCTTTTCTTCCTCTTACTTTTTCTCTTCTTGAACAACTTCAAAATTTCTCTTAAAGGCTAAGGAAATTAAAACCCTAGCTTGTTTTCTCTTTTTTCTCTCTCTTTCATTCCTTTTTCATGTTTTCTCTCTATCTTATCTCTTTTCTCATCCACACATTTTGCTTCTCTAGAATCTTCTCATTCACATTTTCTACTTGATTTATAAGCAAGACAACACTTCTTCTTCCAATTATGCCTTTAATGATTGAGAATTGTCTCATTTGCCCTTCTATTTATGCCTTATGTCTTTCATACTTAAGTGTCATGCCAACAGTACCCTTAAACATTCTAACATAATACTTTCTTCTAGAAAAATATCTCCCATTGTCTTAAGTTTCTAATGCCTCCAAATTCATTCAATTTGGTTCAGTGATTCAAAAGATATATCTCAAACATTTTTGGATTGCTCTTGTCCAAAATAGTATACTATGCACAACTTCCATCTGGAATTTAGACATTTTAGAGACTTAATTAAATTCCAATTTCTTCATACCATTTGTATCTCCATGTCTCTAGTTTACGCCAAATCAAAAATCATCTCATTTAGATTAGTATAGCTCCAGAAATCGTCAAAATAATGAAGTATGTTTAGTGGAATAATACCAGTTCATAACATTTAAGAACACACTCACTGTACCCGTCCTATGTTTTTCACTCAACCTTCCTTACTTTATTTTAGATGATTATAATTTTTGGTGGAGATGTAGAGCAATGTCTTACGAATCCAATGGTTTAAGAATCAAGTCATTTGGATGTCTAGAGAGGAAGTTATGACCAAAAGAAGCAACCATGTTTATGACCTCAATCGTCTTACTTTACTTCGTCTTACAAGTACTAAAATGCATTTCCTTAGTCTCTTCTTGAGCTCACAAGTACTAAAATTTAGGATCCTAACCCTTAATATGGGGACGGGATGTTACATTGAGTGGTGAGGTCCATATTGTTTTTATTGTTCACTAACATTTTGCAGTTCATAAACATGTCTCAAGAAGATGAATCACCTGAGCAAGATCTTAAAGTCTTTATGAAGGCTATGCAAAATCAATTCCGGAGGTTGAATGCTAGGTGGGATGACATCCAATCCACGTCAAACTCCAAAGGTCCTAGAAGAGTGTTCCTTGGAGAAGATGAAGATGTGCAATTCGAGGATGAAGGCCCCAACACTAGGAGAGGCTGACAAGCTTCTTCTCGTATTGAACTTGATAACATAAAATTGAAAATCCCTTGCAAGGTAAAAATGATCCTGAATTATATTTAGAGTGGGAGAGGAAAATAGAACATGTATTTGAGTGTCATACATATAGTGAAGAGAGAAAGATAAAACTTGTTGTTGTTGAATTGTGTGACTATGCTAGTATTTGGTGGGATCAATTGCAAATAAATAGAAGGTGGAATCTTGAAAGACCAATCCATACATGGCAAGAAATGAAAGCCATCATGGGAAAGCACTTTGTTCCAAATCATTACTATCGAGACTTGTTTAAGCAGCTGCAAAGATTGAGGCAAGGATCTATGAGTGTTGAAGAGTACCACCAAGAAATGGAGATCACCATGATTAGGGCTAATGTTGAGGAAGACATGGAAGCTACCATGAGAAGATTTCTTGATGGTTTGTGCCCTGAAATTGTTTCCATTGTAGAGTTGCAAAATTTCCATGACATAGATCAGTTGTTGCATAAGGCGATCCTGGTAGAAAAGCAATTAAAGATCCAAAATAGTGTTGGATTGAGTTCCTGGAAGAAAAGATTGAAGGAGTCCAAAAATTTCTTCAAATCCAAAGGAGACATCAAACCAAAAGAGGAAAGTAAGCCTAAATTCTCTACTCCAAATCCTAAGGGTAAAAATGACTCTAAACCCT
>JAOTAX010000198.1:25801634-25816748 GCA_025629825.1 Erythroxylum guanchezii | reverse complement strand
ATTTGGTTATGGATTTTCGTACATTAAATGGTTGAGTGTATTGTTATGACTGGAGCTTTTGAGTGTTTCAAAAAAAATTATACTGAGTTTACTAAGTGATGTAGCACGCTACCCTCGCGGGGCACAGACTCGGATATCACCATCGATGTTGGGTTTGGGTCCCGCGGGAGTGGGGTGTTACAATTTGTCTCCCAGCCACAAACGCACTTTGCTGCAGAGAAATAATAGTCTCCAAAAAAGGTTTCAATCTATTAGTTAACATCTTCGAGATAATTTTGTAAAGAACCTGACACAAAGCAATGGGTCTCATATCCATCATTGTCTCCGGAGTCGACTTTTTTAGAATCAAAACTAAAAGGGTCTCGTTAAGATGCTGCGGGAACATCCCTCTCGTAATACACGATATACAAAACTCCAAAACTGCCCCCTATCACCCCCCAGAACCGTTAAAAGAACCTAGGATTCAACTCATCAACTCCCTGCGATTTATCCACACCTATGCTGAAAACAACACATCTCACTTCCTCAGCAGTGAAAGGCTTCATTAAAGCAACATTTACCTCATCCGAAACCAACCGAGGAATATAATTCAACACCGCCTGCGAATCACAATAATGTGAAGAGTATAGCTGTTCAAAATAATCAGTTATCACGTTGGATAGGCCAGAGTTCCACTCACGCCAAACCCCGGAACTATCCTTCAGCTTCTACAGACTATTCCTCCTCTTCCTCTCTGATGCCCGAGCATGACAAAATTTCGTATTCCTATTACCATCTCACAGCCATTCGACTTTCTCCCTCTACCTCCAATATAGCTCCCATTGATTAAGTAGTAAACTATACCTTTCTTTAGCCAGTAAGAACTCCCTCCTATCAGCACTATGCTTCCTGCCCCTCAAATACAACATCCTCTGCCGGCAGCTATCAATTTCTGCTTGAAAAGTACGTTTAAAAACATAACCCCATTTTGCTAGAGCTTTGCTACAATGCGACAATCTTGAAACAAGATCAACACCATTCATATCATTCCAACATTCCTCAACTAGTAAACAAGACTCATCCTCTTTACTCTAGCAGTTTTCATAGCGAAACAAGTGTACTTGGCTTTGTGGAACAAAAACTCTTAACTGCAAAAAAATTGGTAAATGATTCGAAGTCGATATGTCCAGCATAGAAGCCTTGGCTTGACTAAATTTTCATTTCCAGTCCCCATTAATCAAACATCTATCAAGAGTAGCCTCCACATGATCACCTCCCTCTCTCCCGTTATCCTAAGTCAACCGATATCCATCACCCCGCAACTCCATCAAACCTTCCGTAAAGACTGAGTCTCTAAAACCCTTGATAAGAGAATTCGGTTGCGCTTGACCCCCTACCTTCTCATGAGCACCCAATATGTCATTAAAGTCTCCCATGCAAACCCATGGGAGAGTATTACATGAGGACAAGTGCGTTAGGATATCCCATGAAACATACCTATGACTCCTATCAGGTTCACCATAACCACTATGATGAACATAGTCTACAGAAAAGAAACCATCATAATTCACAAGAGACTTTATTTCATCAATCTTGAAAAAGAACAAAGAGCTTCAACTAAAAAATTAAAATTTGATCGTTTCTCCCGAATAAGCTGTTGTAAGTTTTGAACAGCTTTAACATTTCCAGGCCCACGACAATTCCAGCTTAAGCAACTCATATCTGTCGACGGGGCTGACCACTAGCTCCCGCCTTCCCCTCGTTTTTTGAAGCATTGGGTCCGCTGCTTTGCTGATTAACACCTTCAGTACTTCCACCATCACTCATAGGGCTACCACCCTCCTCCTCTTTACCATCCGGCCCAACTCGTCTCCTCTTGGGATCATTAATAGTAATTATTTCGGGCCGCATCTCTCCCTCCACATTCACTATCGTATTCCCCACAATATTCCCCGGATCCTGCATATTCAAATTGCCACTAGAATCGCCTTCCATCACTCCTTTATCTCTACTTGAATCCCGCGTAAATATTGGATTAACTCCACGAAATCTGGGCCTTCCCTTACTAGTTCCACCGGCACCCTCTCCAGTCATCCCTTCACCAATGCCTTCCACGAAACCTAGTTCATCTTGCAGCCACTTTGAACCAATAAAACTTTGCAGACGTCGATTACCATCACACAAATGGGGACCAAATTTACGAGGAACATGTGCCCCATTAGCTTGCACTAAAAGAGAACAAGACTTTTCCCCATGGCCTATTATACCACACAAGAAACAAAACGTGGGAATCCTCTGATAAACAAAGTTCAGAGTAATCACCTCATTGGAGTCTCCTTTCTTGAGCTCCATGGATTCTTTAATAGGCTTTAGTATATCAAACTTGACACGAACTCGCCAAAACTCACACCACTTTTGCACACAGTTATTCGGATCAGCCTCCACAAAATCACCAATGGCATCTCCCACCTGTTTTATCACACTCTCCGATTTAAACCCCGCCTTCAATTCAAAGACCTTCACCCATAAATACATATGATTGAGAGGGATATCACAAGGGTGGTCAAAGTCTCCCAACTTCTCCATTAGCAGCGCCTGGTTATTGAATGACCAAGGACTCATGTCAAGGATTCGGTCCATATCCACCTTATGATAAACTGAAACAAATATACTCCCCCATTCACTTCTCTCACCGACATACCTATTACAGGCCTCCTAAGGGTTGCCAATGTGTGTTTCATAGCCGTAAAGTTAACCGGCCGTTCAGTCAAAAAACGCCTAACCACACATAAGGTTAAGTCACCAAACCCCTCCCCTACATCGCCTTCGATAACCACCACCCCTTCTCCACCATCGTCATCAACAGATAGACTAGTCATATCCTCTGCCATTCGATCGGTATCCATGAATAGAGCCAAAAGATAACAAACAAAGGGAACAGGACACGAAGAACAAACAAAAGAACAAAAAAAAAACTTGTCAGATGGACAAGACGAAAATCTCTATTTCACACTAATCAATAATTAATAATATTTAGTAAATAATAATAACGTGCATAGTTGTGACTTGTTTAGTCACAACTGTGAATGCAATAGTTTATAGTTAATAATAATTATTATTAATTATTACATAATATAAATATTTAAAATTTTAAATGTATATTAAGAAAGGAATTATGATAGAATTATTAGAAATATATAAGTTAGAATATTAAAAATGAATTATTAAAATGAGTTTGTAAAATTTTGGATTGAAAAAATTAAATAAATTAGGAAATCTATATTGTGACCGTGACTGAGAAAAACTAATTAAAAAATTATTTCCATTAATTAAAATAAGAAAAAAGACATGCCTGTGACGTGACTGAATTAACTAAGCAAAAAAAATTTATTGGGTGTGATTTATAAAGTCACACCCGTGACTGATTTTACAGTCTTTAACGTAATTCTGAAATCATGCTCGTTTTAGTCTACGCCCGTTCTGTCATCTTCTTCTTCGTGTTCTGTGGTGAAAAATCCAATTGTTCGAATCTCCGTCAAAGTTTAGATCTTGAGTTGGGTCGTTGCCGTTATCTTTGCCTCTTCGGTATTGTCATCTGTCACTATCACCGACTTGTTTTGTGTCACGGTCTCCGTTGGAAGGCACTTATAATTACAGGTAATCTTTTATATTGTTAAACATATTTCAGAGCCTTTAGTAAAATGTATTAATTTGATATCTTGTTTTGATATGGATCAATGTTTCATTCTTCATATACATTCTTTTTATATTGTTAACTATTTCATTTTTATGGCTTTAATTTGATATAAGATATAATAGATTTTTTATGTTTATCGTCCAATTTGGTTGATTTTTTCATGTTTGTATATTCGGTTAAGATTTGTATTAGGTTAAGAATTTGCTTTCATTTGGCTATTGGCTATCGGTTTGTTTTGTATTAAACAATTGTTAAATTGTAAGGATTGTGTTTAATTGTTCAGTTTTTGTTAAATAAATGGAAAGAATAAAAATAACTTTAGTTTTCAATGAATTATTGATTCATTATTAAATAATTCAAGTTTGATATTATATTAAAAAATTTGATATAGTATAAGACTGATAATAGAAAACATTATTTATTCTTTTACTTTATTATTATTTATTAAAGGATGTATATTTAAGCCGAATGTTTGTCCATTCTATAACGATTTCATATTACTCTAGGATTTCTTGTTTGCCTATTATATTTAAGTGCTCTAAATTCAATTAAGTAATAAATTGTTTCGTGTGGTTTGAGATTTGTGAAAATATTTTGATTCTTGATTGTTACTTAGATTATGCCTCTTGTGAGATTTAGAGCATCTTCATCTTTTGAAGCAGACAATGTCCCTATTTTAGGTGATCCTTGCCTTCAATTTAACACTACTGAGAGCTAATTAAGATATGCAACTTTAAAAGATCGTCCGATTATGCCGAATAGATTTATTGATCATGGAGCTATAACTGAATTAAGAATTGCAGATCGAGTTAATGAACTATTGCATAACATACGATGGGACAAATTTGCAAAATTTAAAAGAAAAATTCATATGTTGAATTAACTTTAGAATTTTTGACATCTTTACATTTGATTTGTAACGAAGATGACATCATGATTAATTTGATATTTAGATTAATGAATAAGACATATGCTCTTGCCTTAAATGTTTTGAATGATATATTTGGATTTCCACATAGTGATTTATATGGCTATCAATATGAATTTAGTCCTAAAGAATTTTGGAATGAAATTACAAACTTAACAAATGTTTTCTCTCCAAGTAGGTCTAAATCGTCTACTTTAGTGGACCCTAGCTTATGCTATCTTCATAGGTTTTTAACTTGTACAGTATTTGGTAGAGGAGATAGCCAAGGTACAGTTTCTAAAACCGAATTGTTTTTGTTGTGGTGTATGGTGCATGTTAAACACTTTAATGCTAGTATGTGGTTAAGTGTGCATATGATGGATGTGGCTAAAGTTAGAGCTGGAAAATAGTTGTTGGGGAATTTGTTACCCAAATTACAGAATATTTTGGTTTGCTGAGTGAGAGAACAAGTATGCAGTTAGTTTTAGGGAATTGTAGTTTAGACTTGCAGTCCTTGGCGTCCATGAAGATTGTCAGGTGGTAAAGTGATCATTATGTTGTAATTAGTGACGAGACAACGAAAGCTTCAAGTAATAAATGCAGTCGGGGCGAAGCAGGTGAAGGTACACAAGGGGATGATGCTTTACCACATGAAGGTATGCAGTTCAACATTGCACCTAATTCTGTGGAATATCAATCATTAACCAATCAACTTATTGTATTTGAACGGAGTATGAGTGAGACATTGGACAAGATTGAGGCAAATCTTGCAGAGTTCAGGGATTTGTTAGCGAATTTTAATCCTCGCTCGAGAAAGTGTCCACCTTCATCTTAGTATTGTATTTCTATCTATTTCTTTTATTATTTTGATTGTTTGTCATAAAATTATTTTTAGTTTTATTGTTTGTGTTAATTAATGTTGTTTACATCTTAGGTCTTCCATTTAATTTCCTATGATGTTTACTATGATTGTTGTACATTTTGTGTTTGTTTTTTTTAATAGTTAAAGATGTTTGATTATTGACTGAGCTTAATCGAGATTATAAATGCATAATATAAGTGAATAAATATAGTTGCATGCATAAGTTGATTGACGTGGATTTTAATTGAAAGGATATTAGCTTGTTGTGATAGATGAATGAGACTTTTCGTCGGTAAGGGTTTGAGACCAATTAAAAGTATTCCTTCTTAAGAGTATTCTTTCATGATTAAACAAATCTAGAACTTGATTGCGAATACTAGTTAAGATTGCATGATCTTATGCAATCATTAAAGTGATGAAGGTGTTTAGAATTTAACTTGAGAGCTTAAAAAACCACCATGATATTATCCTTAGTGGGCCTCTTTGAGCTTGCATGGAACCCTTTTTTGGTTAAAACCTAAAACGCGAACTTTGGCCTTTATTGCTTATTTGTTTTGATTTCACCTTCCATACGGGCAAGTTGAGCATTTAAAAGGTATATACGTTGTTGTATATTTGGAAAAAAAGGAAATCATCAAACAGAGGAGTAAGATCGCAGTTTGAATCTCCGTAAGGGCAAATTGAGCATTTAGAAGGTATATATATTGTTATATATTGAGAAGAAAAGCAAATCATATCAACTGAAGAAGAAACATAAAAAGGGGGGAAAAAGAGAAGGAGAAAATGGCATATACGAAAAAGAAAAAGAGGAAGAGAAAAAAGAAAATGAAGGAAAAGGGGAGATCGAAAAAGTAAAGGAGATTGGTATGGTTATCTTTCAAGTTCAAAAGAAAGAATTCAATGTTTTATATTTTATTGGTTTGTATCATTTTAAATGCTTAATTAGTCCTTTGGTTTAAAGCTGAAATTTATCTTTCCTCACCTTGATCTTGGCCTCATTACAACCAAAATAAAGACATGCAGATTAATGTCTGTGTTAGATATTTAGTAGTGAAGATTGGATTAGCTAGCAAGCTTATGGTTGATGTTTAACATGAAATGAAAAATGAGTGAATAATTGTGACCTTTGAGCGCTTGAAAGAATGGAAAATGGAGTGAGTGTCTATCACACTTGTTAATGATCTTTTAGTTGAGGTACTTGTTAATTATGGTTATGCATGTGAAGAATAGCTTGTTCACGAATTATTATGAGTTTTAAAGTTTTAGGTTGTGTTCATTAAATTGATCTTTTAACATCTTTAATTATTAAATGAGAAAATAATTTGTTGTTACTATTAATTTTTTTGGTATTTGTGTTTCTATGATTTAGTGTTTTTAGTCCTAGTTAAGTATAATTTTAGTTTAATTATTAAGGTATTATTATGACAGTTCATGTTATGCTGTTTTTTTTTATTAAGTCTGTTTAAGAATGTTCTCCCAAAGAAGAAAGAAGAAGAAAGAGAAGAAACAATTCGAGGCCCTGGAGACGGTTGAGAAGTTGGACGCTGTAAATGGAATTATTGATAAATAGGATGCTACGAAGAAGAAGAAGATAAGTAAAGAGAAGGATAGGTATGATGTGCCAATGTTAAGAAAAAAAGCAATATTTAATATAAGCGCTATATGAATGTTTAATTTGTGAGCAGAAACTTTTGTTTCTTGAATAGTTTCACTTTATTATATAACTGTAGGTTTTGATGTTTATGTAGTATTTCATGTTTTTGTAGTTGAATGTTTATGTTTAATTGATAGCGTTTCGTTGGTGTGTTATACATGTAGGGATTATTGGTGTGTCAGAAATAAATAATTGTTTTCGTTAATAGTTTCTAAATATTTACATCCACGTATTAATTTAAGCTAAATATGCTCTTTGGTTTTCTTCTCTTTTGTTGTGTGAAAAGCGTGCATTTGATGAAGTTATTTGATTAAGTTATAATTTGTGAATATAAAATAGCATATTCCTAAAACTAATTGATGATGTGCTTACTTAACATTTGAAGAGGTAAATATATACTGAATATTAGTATATAATAATTAACAATTAACAATGCAGGGTCATGACTAACATATATATTAAATATTAATATTGACTATTTAATCTATTAATTATATTTTAATACACCAAATTATTGATTATTGATTAATTATTATTAATTATAACTAATTAACTTAAAAATTAATGATAAATAATTAATTTATAAATAAAGTATAATTTAATAAATCAATGAATTCATTACATTTTAATTATTATTAATTATATCAAAATTAATTAATTAACTATACTTTAAATATATTTAATTAAGAAACAAAAAAAACATCTTTGTCACAGTGACAATGCCTATAAATTTACATTTAAGTAACTTAATAATAATAAGTAATCAATCTATTAATTATAAATTTTAATTATATATAAATTATATTTAAATAAGTTTTATTTATCTAGTAATTATTAATCATTAAGTGTAATTATTTTTATGAATTTTAGATTAATTTCAAATTAAATTAGTGATAGATTTTGATTTGTATTAGAAGAGTAACCCTAAGAGGATTTGGAAGATTGTGTACAAGTACGATCGTGACATTGAGGAGATATCAGGAAAAGCACGGTCATCCTTGAAGAATTAGCTGGAATTGCACGGACAGTGAAAGTGTAGAGATATATAATACAGGTGGGAGTACTTAAGCTATGTATATATTGAAGAGGTATATATATACTAAATATTAGTATATAATAATTAACAATTAATAATGTAGGTCATGAGTAATATTTATACTAAATATTAACATGAACTACTTAATCAATTAATTATATTTTAGTGCATCAATTAATTAATTATATATAAATTATGAATAATTATAACTGAATACAATTAATAGTTAATCATGGATAATTAATTTATAAATACATTGTATTTGAATAAATAAGTTAATTTATTATATCTCAATTATTATTAATTTTAACAAAATTAACTAATTAGTTAATTAGTTAATTATATTTTAACTAATTAATTATGTTTTTATATGTGTTAAGCATATTATAATTAATTAATCAATTAATTATATTATAATTAATCAACAAACTAATAATATTTTAATTAATTAATTAATTAACTATTTAATAAAAGATGTTATAACATCATATAGGTGTTAATTAACTGCTAACAAGAAAAACCAGATAATATGCAAGATAGTCACGCCTATGACTTAATAATCACAGGCGTGACTAATTAACATTTGAAGAGTTACATATATACTGAATATTAGTATATAATAATTAATAAAAATTAACAATTAATAATGCAAGGTCATGACTAACATATATATTAAATATTAACATCAACTACTTAATCTATTAATTATATTTTAATGCATCAATTAATTAATTAGATATTAATAATTTTTAATTATAACTGAATAAACTTAACAGTGAATGATAAATAATTAATTTATAAATAAAGTATAATTTAATAGATCAATGAATTTATTATATTTTAATTATTATTAGTTATATCAAAATTAATTAATAAACTATGCTTTCAATATATTAAATTCGGAAATGAAAAAATATCTTTGTCACAGTGATATTTAATTCAGGCATGTGAATTTACACTTAATTAAGTTAATAATAATAAGTAATCAATCTATTAATTATAATAATTTAATTAGAATGTATAAATTATATTTAGTAAAGTTTTCTTTATCTAGTAATTATTAATCATTAAGTGTAATTATTTTTATGAATTTTAGATAATTTCAAATTAAAAGAGTGATAGATTTTGATTTGTATTAGAATGAGTTGAGGTGAAATGGAAGTAAAAATGAAGAGCAAATAGTGAAGATATAAGTTAAAAATGGTAGATTAAGCAAAAGAGAGGAAGAGCAAAGACGGAAGTTCATAAGAATGCACGATTGTGACAGAGTAACCCTCGAAGGATTTGCATGATCGTGCACAATCACAATCCTGACATTGAGGTGATATTGGCAAAAGCACGATCCTGCAATCAATTGAAATTGCACGATCGTGACACCGATAGTGTAGAGATATATAATACACGCGGGAGTAATTAAGGTATGTATATACTGAAAAGGTATATATATGGTGAATATTAGTATATAATAATTAACAATTAATAATGCAGGTCATGACTAATATTTATACTAAATATTAACATTTACTACTTAATCAATTAATTATATTTTAGTCAATTAATTAATTATATTATATGTTTATACGTGTTAATATATTATAATTAATTATGTTATAATTAATCGACAAACTAATAATATTTTAATAAAATAATTAGCTATTTAATATAAGATGTTATAACATCATATAGGTGTTAATTAACTGCTATCAAGAAAAACCAAATAATATGCATGGAACAAGTCACAACCGTGCATGCAGTGAGGCTTGTGACTATCAAGTCATAGGCGTGACTACTTAGCATTGAAAGACTTACATATATATTGAATATTAGTATTTAATAATTAATAAAAATTAACAATTAATAATGCAGGGTCATGACTAACATATATATTAAATATTAACATTAACTACTTAATCTATCAATTATATTTTAATACATCAATTAATTAGTTAGATATTAATAATTTTTAATTATAACTAAATAAACTTAACAGTTAATGATAAATAATTAATTTATAAATAAAGTATAATTTAATAAATCAATGAATTCATTACATTTTAATTATTATTAATTATATCAAAATTAATTAATTTATAGTTAATTAACTTAATAATAATAAGTAATCAATCAATTAATTATAAATTAATTATTAAATTAATTATATTTAATTATATCTAATAAAATTTTATTTATCTAGTAATTACTAACCATTGTGTAATTATTTTATGAATTTTAGATTAATTTCAAATTAAATCAGTGATATGTTTTGATTTGATTTGTATTAGAATGAGTTGAGGTGAAATAGAAGTAAAAATGAAGAGGAAATAGTGAAGAGATAAGTTAGAAATCATAGATTAAGCGAAAGAGAGGAAGAACAAAGAGGGATGCTCAGAAGAGCTACACGATCGTGACAAAGTAACCCTCAGAGGATTTGAGCACGGTCATGACATTGAGGAGATATCGGGAAAAGTACGATCGTGCATAAGCATAATCGTGACACCGAAGAATCAGTTGGAATTGTACGATCGTGACAGCGAGAGTGTAGAGATATATAATACAGGTGGGAGTACTTAAGCTATGTATATACTAAAAAGGTATATATATACTGAATATTAGTATATAATAATTACTAATATTTAACAATTAATAACGCAGGTCATGAGTAATATTTATACTAAATATTAACGTGTACTACTTAATCAATTAATTATATTTTAATGCATCAATTAATTAATTATATATAAATTATGATTAATTATAATTGAATAAAATTAATAGTTAATCATGGATAATTAATTTATAATTAAATTATATTTGAATAGATAAGTTAATTTATTATATCTTAATTATTATTAATTTCAGCAAAATTAATTAATTATATTTTAATTAATTAATTATATTTGCATACGTGTTAAGTATATTATAATTAATTAATCAATTAATTATGTTATAATTAATCAACAAACTAATAACATTTTAATTAATTAACTAACTATTTAATAAAAGATGTTATAACACCATATAGGCATTAATTAACTGCTAACAAGAAAAACCAAATAATATGCATGGTATAGTCACACCTGTGACTTGATAGTCGCAGGCGTGACTACTTAACATTTGAAGAGTTACATATATTCTAAATATTAGTATATAATAATTAATAAAAATTAACAATTAATAATGCAGGGTCATGACTAACATATATATTAAATATTAACATTAACTACTTAATCTATTAATTATATTTTAAAACATCAATTTATTAATTAGATATTAATAATTTTTAATTATAAATTAATAACTTAACAATTAATGATAAATAATTAATTTATAAATACATTATAATTTAATAAATCAATGAATTTATTATATTTTAATTATTATTAGTTATATCAAAATTAATTAATAAATTATACTTTAAATATATTAAATTAAGAAATGAAAAAAATTTCTTTGTCACAGTGACACTTGATTTATGCCTGTGACAGAGTAACCCTCAGAGGATTTGCATGATCGTGCACAAGCGCGATCGTGACATTGAGGAGATATCGGGAAAAACACGATTGTGACAGCGAGTGTGTAGGCATATAATACAGGCGGGAGTACTTAAGCTATGTATATACTTAAGAGGTATTTATATGGTGAATATTAGTATATAATAATTAACAATTAATAATGCAGCATGTAGTACTTAATCAATTAATTATATTTTAATGCATCAATTAATTAATTATATATAAATTATGATTAATTATAACTTAATAAAATTAACAGTTAATCATGGATAATTAATTTATTAATAAATTATATTTGAATAAATAAGTTAATTTATTATATCCTAATTATTATTAATTTCAAAAAAATTAATTAATTAGTTAATTAATTATATTTTAGTTAATTAATTATATTTGTATACGTGCTAAGTGTATTATAATTAATCAATCAATTAATTATGTTATAATTAATCAACAAACTAATAATATTTTAATTAATTAATTAACTATTTATGAAAATATGTTATAACATCATATAGGTGTTAATTAAAACCAAATATTAATTAATTAATTAATTGATGCATATATATATCTAGGTAAGTAGATACACTTGTGACTTAAGAAATAACAACTGTGCGTTACAGTAATGCCTGTGAATATTAAGTCACAGGCGTGACTACTTACCTATTTATATACATCAATTAATTAATTATATATTAATCATTATTAATTATAACTAAATAAGCTTAGCAGTTAATGATTAATAATTAATTTATAAATAAAATATATTTTAATCAATCAATTTATTTGTTATATATATACATCAATTAATTAATAATATATTATTCATTATTAATTATAACTGAATAAGCTTAACAGTTAATGATTAATAATTAACTTATAAATAAAGTATATTTTAATAAATCAACTAACTTATTATATTCTAATTACCATTATTTTTATCAAAATTAATTAATTAACAATTATAGGCAACAATTAAGAGGTAATTAATTAATTATATTTTAATAAATTGAGAATACTTTTTTATATGTGTCATATATATCATAATTAATTAAGTTATAACTAATAAACAAATTAAAAATATTTTAATTAATAATAAATTATTTATTAAATAAAGTTATAAAATTATATAGGTGTTAACATGCACGGTTGTGACTTAACAATTCACAACCATGCATGACAGTCACACCTATGAGTATTAAATAATAGGCGTGACTAGTTAGCTATATATATACAGTGAATATTACTATATAATAATTAGCATTTAATAATGCAAGTCACGAGTAACATATATACTAAATATTAATACCTACTAGTAAATCAATTAATTATATTTTAATACATCAATTAATTAGTTATATATTAATCATTATTAATTATAACTAAATAAGCTTAACTAATAATTAATTAACAATTCTTTAAGAAGTCACAACCGTGCATGTTATTTTCTTTTTCTTTTTTTGATAAATGTTTTCTTTTTTTTGTTACCAGGCAATTAATTCCTATATAATTTTCTAACAAAATTAATTAATTAATTAATTAAAATATTATTAATTGGTTGAGTAATTATATCATAATGAATTGATTATTTAAATAATTAATTAGTAATTTAAATAAAATTATTTAATTTATCAATTATAACATAATTAATTGATTAATTGATTATAATATATTTAATTGGTTGAGTAATTATATCATAATGAATTGATTATTTAAATAATTAATTAGTAATTTAAATAAAATTATTTAATTTATCAATTATAACATAATTAATTGATTAATTAATTATAATATATTTAACCCATATAAAAAGTATACTTAATTAATTTAAATATAATTAATTAATTGCCTCTTGATTGCCATGCTTGGAATTGTTAATTAATTAGTTTTGATATAATTAATGGTAATTAGAATTTAATAGATTAATTGCTTTATTAAAATACACTTTATTTATAAATTAATTATTAATCATTAAAAGCTTATTTAGTTATAATTAACTAATTGATGTATATATATGTAAGTAGTCACGCCTGTGACTTAATATTCACAGGCATGACTACCATGTACATTTATGACTTCTTAATTCGCAACCGTGCATGTTATTTTCTTTTTCTTGTTACCACCAGGCAATTAACATTATATATAACATTTTAATTAATTAATTAATTAAAATGTTATTAGTTAGTTGATTAATTATAACATAATTAATTGATTATTTAATTATAATGTATTTAACACATTTTTAAAAAGTATAATTAATTAATTAAGATGAGATTAATTGATTACGAAATTTATTAATTTTGATAATTAATCGATTTATTAATTAACATTAATTAAGTGTAGAGTGATAGGCTTCACTTAATTCTCACGCCTAAAAATTTTTATATAATTAAGTTCATTAACTGTAGGATTCACAGGCGTGATTTAAGTGTCACGCCTATCAAAAAGATATAATTTTTAATTGTTTAATTCAATATAATTGATTGAAAGCATGCTATTAGAATCAATTAATTATTATTATTTGATTATTAATTACGATATTGTCCGTTATTAAATATTATTAAAATTTTTCATTGATGTTATTAGTAATTATTAATTGTTACATTTTTAGTAATTTTATTATTAATTAATTGTTAATTATGTCAATGCATAGCAAAACATATTTTGTTTCTTCTTTATGCACCCATCTTTCCAGTTTTGGTTGCATAACCCTTCTTCTAGAGATTTTGCTAATTTTGTTTCAAGTTTGCACCAAATCTTGTAAGTTTGCTTAGATTTTTCATCAAAATCTTCATATTTGTGCAAATTTTTGTTGCTTTTGTTTTTCCTTCCTTCCCTCCATTTTCGCAGGTTTGTGTCTTTAAGGGTTGTATTTCTTTTGGTAATTTTTGCAGGTTTTCACGCTATTATGCCTCCAAGAATGAAGAAAGCTATCAAAACTATTGAAGTTGAGGTGGAAGGCCAAATTGCTGCAGACATTGTAGCTGACTAGGGTGCTCCTTTCCCCATTTACTCCAAGGAAGAAGGTGACAGGTATGCTGTTCTAAAAACTAGATCCATTTTTGCAACACGATATTTCAATTTTGACGTGTTAGAACAAATAGGGTTGAAGGAAAAATTGATGAAATTGTGTAATAAAGGTGGTTGGGGACGATTTGTGCATATAGATTACCCTGTTTTTCATGAACTAACACTTGAGTTTTTTACTTCATTAAGGTTTGAATCGAGTAAACCTAAAAAAATTTGGTTTAGACTACTATGTTAGCCTTGTAGCTTGGATGAGAAGTTGTTACGCCAACTTTTTCAGTTTTTTAAGTCACAAGTAGAAGATTGTAACACCCGGTATCTAGTTTAACCGGTGCACCGAAATAAATCAGTATTTAAGATTGATGTTGTAAGTGATCTAGAAGGGGGGGTTGAATAGATCCTTAATCTTTTTGTAATTTTCTACAACAAAATCAGAAGTT
>JAOTAX010000198.1:25783131-25798126 GCA_025629825.1 Erythroxylum guanchezii | reverse complement strand
AATTTTCTCACCAATTTCTTTCTCATTTAAATTCATTTTAATATTTCTAATTTTCACCGAAGGTTCGGGGTCCAACATAATAACTTACAATAAATCAAATGTAAGCTTTCCTTGTTTTTATTTTTTAGAAAATTGTGATATTTAGGGATTGTTTTGACTTTTTGGTAACATTCTAATAATCAAATATTTCATTTCTAATGGTTTGGATCCGTTTTTGAATTTATGACATATTAAATAGTTAAATCTTTATTTCCATGTAAATGTTAGTTCCATCGTACATAATTGTGAATTCCTGAATGTCTCTATAGAAATAAAACTGCTTCACTAATTATACATCAAGTTTCAAATTATATTCCTCTCAATGTTATTTATGTTAAAAAATAACCAACTTTAATATTATTATCAAACTGCTTAATGTTTCTTTCGGTATGTTTGTTTTGGTATTCAAATTTCGTGGTTATTGAAATGATTACATAATTATTTGGTGGTTATAAGGATAAATTATGTCAATAAATTATTTGGCCATTCAATATATATTAAAATTTCATTTCATTTAATATGTTTTAAATTTTCATTTATCTTTTTTAAGATACTATTATTAAAAGGTCATAGCCTGTTAGTCAACCGTGATAGCTGTTAGAAGTTATTATTTTCCTAAATTTTAGATTAATTTTAAATTAAATTAGTCATAGATTTTGATTTGTATTGGAATCAATTGAGTTGAAATGATAGTAAAAATGAAGAGGAAATAGTGAAGACATCGGTTAGAAATAGTAGATTAAGCAAAAAAGAGGAAGAAGTGATGAAAAATGTTGTTTCGTCAAAATCTGGAGAACAACGTCTATCACGCACAATCGTGATAGAGAGGGAGCCTCACAGGAGTTGCACAATCTTGCTAGAGACTAACCCTTAGAAGATTTGCACGATCATGCATAAGCACGATCGTGACTGTAAGGAGATACCTAAAAAGTACCGTCGCACACAAGCATGATCGTAACAACGAAGAATCAGCTGTAATTGCATGACTGTGCATAAGCACGATCGTGACATTGAGAGTGCAAAGATATATAACATTTTTGAACATTCTCCGCTCTTTTTGCCATAACTTAAACAACAATAATAATAAACAAATTTATTTTCTGGTTAATTATAGTATATTATGTATATATGTGCATATGAACGGGTGTGGCTTAACAAGTCACGACTGTGACAATTCACAAGCTTATTAATAATAACAATAATAATAATAATATCAATTAATTAAAATAATTCTTTAATTAGATGATAACTAATTAAATTATGATATATTATGCATATATATAAATATGCACGGCTGTGACTGTTAATAATAATAATAATAATAATGTCCATTAATTACCAAATAATACTTTACAAGTTTTCAATTAATTAATTAAAAATATTTATTTAATGAATTAATTAAATGATAATTAATTCATTGGTTAATTATAATATATTATGCACATGTGACACATGTATATATTAAAATTGAATATCCTAAAAATTATCATTAATAAACAAATTTATTAACTGATTAATTATAAGAACTTATAATATTTTTATTGAGACGATGAAAATTAAAAATTTTAAAATGACATGTTAATCTATCAGTCAATCGTGCCGTCATTTATAATTAGCCACTTTCTACTTAAAAGATGTGACATGATAATTATTTCTTTACTAAATCAATCAAACAACGTCTTTATATTTTGGGATAATATTGTGTTAAAATTTCTACCTGTGAGCATCTTGCTGGTTAATATATTATATTTTGGGATAATATTGTGTTAATATTTCATTTATTATTATCATCTTTTGTGAAATATAAAATGCAACTGTTTTTTTTTTTTTTTCTATCAACTGTTATACCAAAATTTCAATCATCATCTGGAGGTATTTGACAGAGTTAATTTAATTGTTTGATTCTCATTCTGAATGTTCCATCTATTAAATTTTTATCAGTTTCTGTATTGAAATCGAAGACCTCACGGGTGTCCATGATATTCATGTTTAGATAACAGATATTACATTTTTTGGATTCTATATATTGTGTTAATGTATTAGATTTTTAGGATAATATTGTGGTGATGTTTATAAAATGCAGCTTTTTTATACTTTTTTTCATCAACTGTTATATGCAAATTTCAACTGTCAGCTAAAAGTGGAGTTTTTAAGAAAGTTATAATTATTAAAGTTATTAGTTACTAATGATCGTTATATATTAAAGCATTCACGATTGTGACCAATAAGTCACATCACAGCTAGCCGTGCGTTTTTTTTATAGTCAACTTTTACTGTTATGTTTATATTGTAAACTTTTATTTCCTTTTTATCTCTTTCTTCTCTAACTGTAATCATATACAAATTCTAACTCTTTCTTGAAAATTCTTGCTAACTATTACTCTTTATATTAAAAAGTTATAAACGTGTCTTTTAATATTAAGTTAATTTAATTAAATATTGATTAAAATTATTATAATTATTAATTATATATTGTTAGTCACCATTGCAACTTATGATAATTATTAATTATGACTTATTCCCTTTGCATCATGTGTGCCGTGCATTTTATTTATGAAATTTTATTGTTATTGTCATAATATTCTTAATTATAAATTATTATTAAAATATTTATTTCATTAAGCTTCAATAAATATACATAGTTATAATTTCATGTACTACTTAATCCATTTATATCTCAAATATGAAAAATTATGAATTAAAAAAACTTATTTTTCAAAAATTACAACAATAAAAAGTTGAAAGTAAGCTATATATGATTATATTAATGTTATCTTATCTTCTTTATATAATGATAAGGATTTTTCCTATCTAACATTAAATGGAATTCTTGGATTTATTTTTCAGTTATTATGTATGTACAAAATACATGATAAACAATTTTAAGTAGCTTTCATTTGCATAATTGTCACGTCATATCCGCAATTAATCTTTTAAATATTTCATTTCTTGAAATTGTTTTTCCTAATCACATTTGACCTTAATTTTTTTAGGTTTTCTTCTTGTTCGTTCTTACGCTGTTCATTATTGCACTATTTAGGTATGTGTCTAATTTTCTCAAAAAAATTATTATATAAAATTCCATTCTATTTGTTCCTCGTTAATATGATGATTACTTTTTTCTTTATTTATCTTCTTTGTTAAATGTATGATTAAGCTTCTTTCTTAAACATATGGTTTGTTGCATGTATTTTGTTATATTAACAGATACAGTAGATATTATTGGTACATGATAAACTCTTTATTAAATCTATGATTTGTTAGATGTATTATCTTATATTGATCAATAAAAATGAGATTAATGCTTCATTTTTTATCATGTTATATTTTGACATTTTAAAATTGTAGTCATCATTTATTAATGTAACTAAGCATCGTCAAATAATATTTATAATATATATATATATATACTTCATTTAATAATATTAATAATATATATTTAATGACATAAATAGTATAGATTTATATATATATATATTTCTCACATATTTTTAGCGCAGATATTTAAATATTTTAAAAAAATATTATAAATCGATATATGAAGATCGTAAATATTGTCTGCATTCAGATACAAATAGAAATGCCAAGAGACTTCAAAAGCATGCTGAAATGCCAGAAAATCAAAAGCAAGAATTCTTGTGACGACTTAGAGAAACTCGTGCTGCAAAAAAGAGAAACGTTACTTTGCCTACGGTTTGTCAAACAGTTAGTGATCAACATTCCAATTTTTTCATTGATAGTGAAACCTTTCGGTGGTTTCATCAATCTAGTGGTCAGCTATTACAAAATTGATCTCTTGATTTTAATGTGAATCATGTTGATCGAACTCATTCTTCTCTCCAACTAGCAGAAATTGTTGATACGACGTCAAAATTTGGAGCCTCTAATATGACATGTGATAATTCAAATTGTGCAACTATATCTTCTTTTCCAATTCAACCTAACTCAGTGATGCGCGTTGAAGATGAAGGTATAAATTTTTTTACCTACATTTTTACTATTTGTAATATTAGTACTACACAAAGTGATCATCTTATTTTTATATATTTTAAGGAATAAACCGTCATCATTCTTTGTCAAAGATAGCATCATTGTAGAATTTACCTGTTGAGTGTCAACAACTTCGTTTTTTTTTTCCAAATTATGAACATTGTCATGCAAAGAGATTTTATCTTGAACCTCCATCATTCTGTTGTTCATCAGGACAGATTTCCATTGTTGCTCCTCAAATGCCATATGCTTTGAAACGATTTTTTATTGACAATGATGAAGAATCAGAACATTTTAAGAAGAACGTTCGTACTTATAATAACAATGTAGCTTTTACTTCCTATGAACCTAGGTATGATCGAGAACTAACAGAAAACAAGAAAGGGATTTATACATTTCGTGTTCAAGGTCAAGTTTATCATTTCCTTGACAATTTAGTTTCAAAAACTAATAACGTATCTGGAATCTAACTCTATTTCCTTGATACTGAGAAATAAAAGGAAGGACTAACAGTTGTGATAAACTTTGTGAGAATACATTAAAACTGATTATGGCAATTCTATAAGATAATCCTTATGCCAAGTTCTTTCAAAGTCTTAGGGAGATTCCATCACTTGAGAATCATGCAATAGTCCTGAGGTGTTATCCTAGCCTTGATCAACGTGTTTATAATCTTCCTACTGCATCACAAGTGGCTACTTGACACGACCCGTCTTTTGAATCGTGTTGGCACTAGGGAATGGGTAGGCTTAATGCCACCAAAACCCGTAATAAGCCTAACTTTTCGATATTCTACTGAAAATCTGGCATGACCCATTCATTTGTCTGATTAATCCTTAGACCTACTTAATAGGTTTGAAAGAAGTAAGCATCTAAATCTGCACATCTCTCATACATTATCTACTTAATAATCTGCCAATCTAATCATCTCATATCATCAATTGACATCATTCTCAATAACATAGCATATCCATACATGTATCATGTATATATGATTATGACAAACCATGGAGCAGCTATAAGCATCTGCAATTAACATCATGCCAAAAACATTACTTGTCTGTTTATCCAAGCGAGTCTCAAAAGGCTTGGATTTCTCTCTCGTACGATCTGCTAATCTCCTGAAATGATGATAGTGAGAGGAAAGTCTACAACACGACTCAGTGAGATATAAACATACTACCATGCTTATGAGGCTAGGTAACACAAGGCTAGCTTCACAAGAATGGTCTGTGGCATTCTAAGCAACAACATATGGTATCAATAATAAATCTCACTATGAATTGTTCTATTATAAAAATGAACCTGGTTTCTGAATTCTTTTCTGGGTTCTGGGTTCTTTTCTGAGTTTTGGGTTCTTTCTGAATTCTGGTTTCTTTCTTTAGTAGAGTTTTCCACGATTTCTAATTCTAAGCTTTCTTATTTCTGAGTTCTGATTTTCTGAATTTCTTAGGAAGAGACAGAGGCATGTTAATACGGCGTATCTCCCCTTTTCTGATTCTAGACAAGGTTGGCCTAACCCTGCCCCTGGAGACTTGCCTTCTCCAGGTAGGACCCAGATCTAACCCATCATCGGCGGGTTACCTATGTGCATATGGTCTGGTAATACATTCCATCAGCTGGGTATCTTGTGAACTCACCAATCATGGTTAACAAGAAAAACATGATTCATCAAAGAATTGCAATTAATAGGTTCAACATAACAAGGGAACCAGAAGATGTAAAGAATTTGAATATCCTCTGGTCAATCTAGCATACAACATACTAGACTCAAACACATGGAGTCATATATCAAATAAGTCATATAGATTCGAGAACAATTCAATAAGCCGCATGATGAAAAGAAAGGATTACTGCACAAGTATAGTAACATGATTACACTCACCTCAACTATCTCAGTGGTTCTGATTTCTTTTCAAATTTCCTTGAACTTGAGAGGTACTAGGTATGGCTTCTAGTTCTATTCCATGTCTGCTTTCACAAGCTATTGGGTAACATGCATAACAATTACATACGCCCGCATTAGTCATCCTATATAAACCTCATTTCTTAACACATATCATTAAAAAAAAAACTTAGTCATCTGCATAGATTTCATTCGTGAAGGCATAACTTTTTATACATAGGTCTAATGTTTTTCAAACTTTTCATACCTCTAGTTAACACATAAATTCACATTTTTTTCTTTTATGACCATGTTCTAATTCGGCCATTAAGGAATCCAAATCTCCCATTCACAGTCAGCCTTAATATTCAGTCATGAGTTGGACCCTTTCTGTCTCAAATCCTTATAACTTATTCATTTCTCATCCAATTAAGGTGATTAAAAGCTCCATTTTCAATAGACTCATATGGCTATCACATATCCAAAGATGGCTAAAAAAAAGATGTAATTTGGATTTATTGTGATTTTTATAATCCTGTCCTATTTCTGTTCTCTTCTGTGTTACTAAGGTTAGCAACACCCTTCACTTATTCAGCCATATCTCACAAAATACTCATCCAATTAAGATGTACTTTATACAGCACTCAGATGAAACATTTTCGAGCATTTCATAAGAAGAACTCATCATCCAATTCTAACTCTAAAGTCTTCAAACAATTAACTTTCATTTCATGTTTCAATCTCGCTGGTATTCTGAATCAGTTTCAATTAAGGGCCTTTTTCAATTGTTTGGCTCACCTAAATTCGTGAAAAAACTTCAGGGATATAGTAGACATTTGTATCTACAACTTCTAAGTTTTGAGTTTCTACAAATTCACACGTTAAACAGCTCAAAAAAATGTATAAAGAGGACCTACGAATCTGTCTCCATTGACGGCTTGAACTCCAAAACCCTAGGTTTTGATTTAGCCCCAAATCACCATAAAAAAATGAAATTTTCCTCAGGTTAACTTGTCATTAGACATCAAAGAATAAGAATCCACCATCAAAATCATCAAACCCATAAATTTCATCAAATGGGTTTCATAGCCATGAAAGAGAAGAGAGAGAAACTAAACTTCAATCGGTAGAACTAAGTGTCGGGATTGAGGCTTACCTTTTTGTATTGACCGATTGGCTTGATTCTCCTTCCCATTCTTGTTACAAAGGTTGAAAACCTTGAAAGAGAGCTTCCATGGTGATTTTCGTAGGTGAGGGAGGAGGAAGAAGACAAGGTTTTGTCTTATATGTATAGCTAGTTTCTTTTATAGGCCTCTTTGTCCATTATTTACAAAAATGCCTCTCTTGGACTGGTTCTTTAAAATCCGCTCGTACAATTTCTTGTGACCACCAAAAAAAAATGTGAAACATCCTTAATTTGATGTCACTAAAAATTATAGTTCACACCGATTATTTTTTTATTTTCGGTGTAACGGGTAAATCAGATACTGGGTGTTACACTGCTATATGGACTGAGATTAATGATGAACAAATTGATAATTTTCTCACATCTAAGTCTATACTAACTCGGGTACAAGTTATAGAATTTAGTCTTATTATGCATGTTATGACCCCTTTTAATATCCTCTTTTATTTCCTTGTGCTGAATCTGGATGGCATCGCGAAATTAAGTGGTTAATTTCAAAGAGAATCAGGAACAATGTTTTCGATGACGGAACTGATGTTCATTTCATCTCCTTTACTAATCCATCTGAATTGTTTGTTGTGGAAAACACAGGCAAGTTTCTGTTTTTGTTTTATCATTTTTAAAATATTATTTAATTCCACCATAACTTGAGACTGCTTCAACAATTTGTTGTGGGCATTTATATAAAGATTGAAACATCCAGACTTGATTTTCATAGAAAAATACAAAATGAGATACGAACAAAAATACTGTAAGGTGTTTTGGATAGTATTGTTATTGGTCAAATAGAAGGTTCTAGAATTGGTCGTCGAGTTGTGCTCCCATTTATCAGTGGTCCAAGGGATCTGAAATGATGTTATCTTGATGCAATAGCTCTGGTACAAAAGCATGGTAAACCAGATATTTTTCTCACATAACTTACAAACCTATATGGAGAGAGATATAAGACAATCTCAAATTTCATGAAAGGCCACAGGATAAACCCAATTTATTGGCTATAGTATTTAGAGCTAAATTTGAAATTCTAAAAAATGAGTTAATCAAAAAATAAATCTTTGGAGATGTGGCTGCATTTGTTTATGTTATTGAATTTTAGAAGCATGGATTCCCTCATGCTCATTATTACTAATAGTTATGCCACATTCTAAATTGTTAAATCCCAATTCTTACGATCAGATCATATCTGCTGAAATACCAGATCCTGATCAAATTTCACGATTATATTCTCCTTTCATTAAGCATATGATTGATGGTCCTTGTGGTTTCATGAATAAAGATTGCCCTTTCATAAGAAATGGTGTGTGCAAAAACCATTATCCTAAGAATTTTCTCCTTTTACTGTTTATAGTGAAGATAGTTATCCTTGTTATAGACGAAGAGATGATGGCAGGAAAGCTAAAATTTGCAAACATTAGATGGATAATAAGTGGGTGGTTCCTCATAATCTGTACCTCTTGATGCTAATTGATTATCACATAAATGTTGAAATATGTTTAACCGTGAAGCTTGTTAAATACTTATACAAATATGTTTTTAAGGGCCATGACCTTGTGCATTTCAGTATTGTCAATCAAGTGACCACAGCTGATATTTATGAAATAAGTAATTTCTAAGAAGGCCATTGGACTTTACCTCTTGAAGCTTTATGGCATATATATGAATTTCACCTGGCAAAGATTAATCCATCAGTTTATATACTCCAAGTTCATCTCCCAGATCATCAATTTATTTCCTTTAACATAAATGCAGATCTGTTCTATTTGTTGAGAAAAATTGACTTCTAAAAAACAATGCTCACTGAATTTTTCAAGATGAATTTGAAAAATAAAAAGGTAGAAGAGATGAAATGTTTGTATAAAGATTTTCCAGAACATTTTGTTTGCAATTGAAAACAAAAACATGGTAAAAGAGAAGTCAAAAAAAAGTAATAGGAAGATTGGTTACTGTTGACCCTAGAGAAGGAGAAAGGTATTACTTGAGGTTATTACTCACACATGTTAAAGGACCAACATCATTTGATGACTTGTTGACTGTTGATAGTGAGGAAAGAAGTTGTTTTAGGGAGGCTACACTACAGTTGGGATTGTTAGCGTCTGACTTTTATATATAGCAAACTCTTAAGGAAGTTGTTATGTTTGAAATGTCGATATCGCTTAGACTTTTATTTGCTATACTTCTATTCTATTGTTCACCAACAAACCCTAGGCAGCTCTGGGAAACATTCAAAGATGACCTTTGTTCTGACTACTAATGTGCTTCCTCCTATAGTGCCTATACATCTGATGAGATTACAAAAACAACCCTTCAAGATATTAATAAATCTTTGGAGTAAATAGGGAAAAGCTTAGTTGATTACCATTTTGCTAATCATTAATTTCGTGTTGATTATCATCAAAATAAAAGAAAAGAAATACAAAGTGAGAAGAATATACAGGTTGATCCAGAAGACCTATTATTACAGTCAAGGTTGAATGACGAGTAGAAATACATATTTGATTTGATTTTGGATTCCATTTTGGCTTCAAGCGGTGGAAGTTTTTTTATTGATGTCTTAGTGAAACCGGGAAGACTTTCTTATATTGAGTTGTCCTTGCAAATTTATGGTCACATGGGCATATTGCAATTGTTATTGCTACATCAGGTGTTGCAACATCAGTCCTTCCTAGTGGTAGGATAGCTCACTCAAGATTTAAAATTCCACTTAACTTTTCAAAGAAAAAAGTTTGTCAATTAAGTAAGCAAAGCAGTATTGGAAAATATTTGAATGTAATCTTATCTTATGGGACGATGCTTTCATGGCAAAACAAGAAGCTATTGAAGCATTTCATGATTTGCTTCAAGATATCATGGACTCTAATGAACCTTTTGGAGGAAAAAATTGTTGTATTTGGTGGTGATTTTCGTCAAACATTGCCCATTATTGAACAAGCTACAAAATAACAACCAATTGATTTGAGTCTTCTAAATTCACATCTTAGGTGACAGATGCGTAAATTTTCTTTGATGATAAATATGAGAGTTATATCAAATCTATCTTTTTCTAAATTTTTATTACGTGTAGGAGAAGGCACCGAACCAGTTGATGAGCAAGATCAAATATCCTTGCCAAAATGGCTGGTTATTCCATATCATAGCAAGGATGTGTCTCTTAATAGGTTAACAAATTTGTCATTATATATTTTACTATCCTTTTTAAAAAGAATTACAATTGCATATTTCTGATGCATCGTTGCCTTCACCAGGTTACTTAAAAATGTCTTCCCTAATCTATGCTTGTATTCATCTGATCCATACCAGATGATAAATAGATGTATACTGTGTCTAACAAACAGCTGTGTTGACAAAATTAATGACATGATGATTAAAAAATTGTCAGGAAATATGCATTCATACATGAGTTTTGACAAAATGGTTGACCGAAGACATTAAGCAGATTATGAAGATTTTCTCAATTCTTTAAATCTAAAAGGCCTACCTCCACACAAACTTTTTCTCAAAGAAGGCTTCCCAATTATGCTCCTGAGAAATTTGAATCCAACTGAGGGCCTATGCAATGGGAGAAGGTTGATATGCAGATAGTTAAAAGACCATACAATTTTTGCAGAAATTGTCTTTGGACCTCACAAAGAAAAAATAGTTTTTATACTTAAAATTCCCTTACAATCTTCAGAAAATGAAAAAAATGGAAAACCTTTTGTTAGAACGTAATTCCCTATTCATTTGTGTTTTGCAATGACCATAAACAAATCCTAAAGTCAGACACTTGATTATGTAGGAATTTATCTCCGTCAGCCTATATTCTCACATGAATAGTTATATATCGCTCCGTCAAGAGCTCAAACTCCTGAATCAGTTAAAGTTCTAATTATTCCAGAACTTTTGAATCTTCAAAGTTTGATCAAAAGATAAGAAATATTGTGTTCCATAAAATATTTGAATTAGTCAAATTATAAAGTATAAACTTGTCAAAAGGTATATTAATTGTTTTATTCAAGTTGATATAATTTCATTTCATATAAAAAATTCCTTTCCTTTGATTAATTTATTAAACAAATTTTTTAGGATGGAAAAATGTTTATTGATTAAGGATATTTTGCCTGGTACTCAATGGTGATCATGTGAAATTATTGTCCAAGAAAAACATGTTATCGCATCACCTGGCACACCATCGAAGAGACAAAGTTTATCTTTGTTGATTCTGAGGTATAACAATTACACTTTCTTTATTCAAAATATTTATTTTTTTGACTTAATTATTAACAATTTCTTTATCATTAAAAGGGATCACAAGTTGAAGGTATTATATTCAATCATGATATCCAACGAATGAGTCATATTTTGCAACCGTGTAAAAAGTATATTATTTGTCATGCCATTGTGAAGCAAATTCCGCTTCAGTATCAAACTGAAGACTTACAAATACAATGGATAATTACAAGTCCCAGTATCATTGAACCTGTACCATATGATGATGCCATCATCCCCATGAAATTTAACTGCACACCATTTGGTGATCGTATCAACTGCATAAACGACAAGGAAAAATCAGTTGGTTAGGCCCTTTATCTATTTCTTTATACAATGTTGACTATTTTTTCTATTACATATAATGATATTTATATTTAACATGTGATAGATATTTTGGCCGTGGTTCTTCAAGTCTTGGATTAGAAAGAAATCAACAAAGATGGCAAACATTCAACTGTGTAAAAATTTGTTCTTGCCGACAAACAGTAATTTAATTTCTCTATTATTCTTTATACTTCACAAAAACTGAGATACTTTCTCTTTCTTTTTTCTGACCTTTCTTTTTTTTATTAGGCAACAAACACTTATACTGTCGATGTAGAATTATTTTGTTACCAACAAGGGCCAGTAAATTCTAAATCCTTATATTCTTATCCGATAATTATGTGTTGCAGACTAAAAGTGAACTTCTATAACAATATTTTTGTTTTTTCTTCATCACACTATTACATTTTATTACTTATCCTTCTATTTTATTTTTACCTTACAATTGAAAAATTTTAGGCGTTGCATTATCCATCTGATTTGACTCAGCGATTGTTATTGATCCACCAATAAAAGAAGTTGCAAATCTTAAAAATTGGTATTGTCGTATCTTTACACCAACGACCAATTAAATTATATACAAATTTTATAATATTTTGAGGTTGTTATATTTATAATTATTATGTTACAGGGCACCACGAAATAATAAGGAACTTAACACCCTTAGTAACCAACAGGCTTATCTGAGATATAATCCTGATATATCTTTCAGATCACATTAGAAAATTACCAAAATCATCTTCTTAAATTCTACCAGTAAGGTAAATACATTTTATATTCTCATGAACATTGCTTATTTGATATTGATTTTTTTAATAAAAATCTTATTATATATTTGCAAACAATATGGGTTAAAGCTAATATTTCCTTCCAACACATCTTGCAAAAGTACCAGTATGTGGTATGTAAGAAATGCTTTCATTCTACAACTGCTACTTATGGAGTTCCATTCACTTGTAACTCTTGCAGAGAAAAAGTTCCTGCTGAACCCAGGTTTTCCTTTTTCCTTTTTCTCTTTTCTCTTTTCAATTTACTGCCATTTTTCTTCTCATGCACTTTATATGTGCAAATTTTTGTTTCCAACGTTTTAACTTTTTGTACTTGGATGTCACAGCTCTGACATGCTAAATCACACTTGTGAGACCTTCTTCACGGGTGTGACTTGTAAGTCACACCCATGACACCTTCTTCATAGGTGTGACTTATAAATCACACCCGTGACACCTTCTTCACTGTTGTGACTTGTAACTCACACCCCTGACTATTCTTCACCGCTGTAACGCAACCAGTCACACCCGTGAAGAAGATCTTGTTGTTATACAAGCTTTCAATATATCTAATTAACATATATATTCTAATTAACTTTTTATTGCAAATATCGATGCTGCTATGACGTGGATTTGACTGATGAAAAAGGAACTATCACAGTTTCTATTTTTGGAGAACTTGCTGAAAAACTTTTGAAGTTTACTGCAATTGAAGCTATGCACTATTACCACTAGGTTATACTTTTTTTGACTTATTACAGATGCGATTTAATATAACGGCAATTATAATATCTTTATTATATGGCTGATAATTAACTTTTTTGCCTTCCCATAATAAGAATATGGAACTTTTTTCTAGAAAAAGTGTACGCATAATTGAAATGCAAGACATTTCTTTTTCATATCAAACCTGTACACATTCACTCGCCAGATGAAAGACAATGTTTCACTGTTATGTATTACCATGAAATTGGTGATGATGAATTACAAAAGGCTTCAGCTTCACTTGGAAAAGATAAACAAATTTCAACTAATGATCAAAATAACACTGCTAACATTACACCTCCACCTATTTCAGGTATTCGTCATTATTTATTCATTCAATTTGTATTTATCATTATTTATTCATTCAATTTTTACGTTTTTATCTTTATCAAAATATGTAAACTTCTTTTTAGCATTAATTATATTATCATCTTTATTTATCTATCTAGCATTTTTATCCAAATAATAATAATGTTCCTTATATATTCTGTAGCTAATATACTTTCTTTTTTTAAATATTTTTAGAAGATATTGTTGAATCTTATTCAACAGTCAGACAATGTCCTCATAAAAGATTTAGCGATGGTGAACCCACAGCACAGTCAAATGCAGATGTTAATGACAATAACAAAAAACCTAAATTGTCATAGACTCTTTTTCTTAGAGCAACATAAGCATGTAACTTGTGTACTTTTTGTGTTTTAATTTCTTGTTTTTTTAAACTTCAAAACTGTGCATATCTGCATGATGGTTTTTTGTTGTTAAATCACAACCATTAATATTTTATTACTTGGATCATAAGCGTTAATTACTTGTGGCATATAACAATTGTCTTCGTTAAACTCATGCAAATTCATAAACTAATTATTCAAAATTCGTTGACATCTTAACATCTCAAAACAAACCATTTTCTTTACTTTATATTTATTTGCTCTTTAATTAATAATATTTAATAAATAATAATAATGACATACACGATTGTGACTAATATATAATCAATAATAATAATAATAGTAATTAGTAATTACATAATTTACAGTTATTTAATGATAACAATTAATAAAAACATGTAATAATTTAAAATTAATAATAACATAAATAAAACTAATTAAGAGCTACTGTCATATTTAACTTTATTAAGCTCACTGACATTAAAGCATGTGTGAATTATACTTAATTATTAAATTAGCCGAAGATATTAATTATATTTAATAAAAAATGTTTTAATCAATTAATACTGTTTTAATTAATTAGATCCAAATTAAATATTAAATTATATTCTAATTGATTAAGTAATCATTTATCGTATAGTTAGTTAATTGATCATATTTAAATTAATTAATTATATTTTTATATGTGTTAAATATATTATAATTAATCGACTAATTAATAATATTTTAAATAATTATTTATTTATTTAATAAACAATTTAAAATTTTTATATAGGTGTTAATTACCCAGTAACAAGAAAAACAAAATAACAAGCGCAGTTGACTTGTCACACCTATGACTATTAAGTCAAAGGCTTGACTACTGATCAGCTCCGTCATTCGATCTTAAGATCAATCCCTTGGAAACTGAGTCAAAAAATTAAATTTCAAGGGTTGCAATATAGGATGCAACCTCGGGTCGTCTCACTTAATTAGAACCTAGAGAAAAAGGTTTAAGCTAGCCTAATTGTCAAAAATGCAAATTAAGTTGATAAAAAGGGGGATTTGGATCATTGGTATGAATTAAAGAAACTTGACTAAATTAGAAAAGAATGTATAAAAGGTATTTTTGGATTTTTGG
>JAOTAX010000198.1:25746119-25760625 GCA_025629825.1 Erythroxylum guanchezii | reverse complement strand
TGGGTTTTACTCTTATTACTTTACTTCTATCTATCATTTCCAACTTTGCATATATCTGATTTTTATCCCAAAATTTTGAAGGATTCTCCGTATAACACCCTTCTAATTTAATTGTAATTATATATATATAATAGATTATTATGAATTCTGAATTTTTTTCTTAATTCTAAATTTTATAATATATATATATATATAAATTCATAATAATCTATATATATATATATATATGCCGTGTCCGTATCCGTGTCCGTGTCCACCAAATTTTAGAGGTTAGCGTGTCCCCGTATCCGTGTCGTGTCTTGTGTCCGTGTCCATATCCGTGCTTCTTAGAGAGAAACATAGTGAGATAATGGATAAAGTGGTTGCTTAGTGCATTCTCTAGTTTCTTTCCTAACAACAATAGGTTTAACAAATTTTATGTGTAAAGGTGAGTCAGATCTTACCATGATTTCATTTCCAGAGCCTGAATTGGATTCTTGAACCTGTGTTAGTTTTGGAATGACCTTTCTCCTTGAATACACCTAAGTAATGCTAGCTAGGAAACGTGATGACATGTGTTCAGTAGCAGAATTGGGAAACTCAGATATAATTGGTTCAGAAGACTCGGTTGTTTCAACAATACGAGATGGAGCAAGAGGAAGGTCAAGGGTTTTAAGTGGTTCAAAGGACTCACAAGTGCTATCTTCCATCATTGAAATCTGCCCCTGAAGAGAGGACTTGGATAAAAAAGGTGTATTTTCTGTGAAGGTGACATCTGTAGAAATATAAAATTTCCTACATGACGGAGTGTAAAACTAGTATCCCTTTTGAGTAGGTGAGTAATTGAGGAAGACACATTTGATGGCTCGGGGATCTAGTTTGTCTCTATGTTGGTTATGGACATGAACAAAGGCAGTGCATCCAAATACCCTAGGTGTGAGGCCATTTGAGGTTCTAAAGTGCGGGTAGAAGCTATTAAGAATTTCTATGGGATGTTTGTTGTCTAACACATGTGATGGAAGTCTATTTATCATGTATATGGCTGTAAGAACTGCCTCTCCCCAGTAGGATTTAGGGACATTCCTTTGAAAGAGTAAGGCTCGGGTGGTGTTGAGTAACTGCCCATTTTTTCTTTTTGCTACCCGTTTTGTTGAGGTGTGTTAACATATGATGAATCATGGATAATGCCCTGTGATTGAAAGAAAGGTGACAAAGTCTGGTTGAAGTAATCTCTGGCATTGTCTATCCTAAAGCTTTTTATTTTAACCCCAAATTGGTTTTGAGTCATTGAGTGGAAATTAGGTATAACAAGGCTAACGTTATATTTTTGTTTAAGAAGAAAGAGCCACGTAACTCAAGTGCAATCATCAATTAAGGATACAAACCAACAAGCCCCAGGAACATTAGGTATAGTAGAGGGACCCCATAAGTCACCATGAATCAAATGAAAAGGATGACAACTTCTTTTATTGCTAATAAGAAAAGATACTCAAGTATGTTTTGCAAATTCACAAACATCACAATGAAATTCAAAAATATCTAATCCTTGAAACGAATGAGGAAACATGACCTTTAAAAGATAGATGACCTAGGCGTAGATGATACAACCAAATGGTATCTTTATTTGAGGGATTGAGAAATTACAAAGACATATTGCTCCTAACTCTTTGAGGCAATTCAAGTAGGTAAAGGCCACTCTTTTCCTTAGCAAGTCCAATTCTCCTCCTCGAGAACTGATCCTGAAAAACACAATGAGAGGGAAAAAAAAAGTAGCATAACATTTAAGATCATGGGTGTTTTTGAATGGAAACAAGGCCAGTCGACAGTTTTGGTTTATTGAGAACTTTTTTTAGAATAAGGGTAGGTGTGATGTCTATATCTCCTAACCCTGCAATAGTAACTAGAGAGCCATTGGCCACTACAATCTTTTTGTTACTTGGGCATGGGTTATAGGTGCGGAAGAGTTGAGATGTGGATGTTATGGTCTGTGGCACCTGAGTCTATTATCCAATAATTGGTATAAAGATTTTCTGAGGCATTCATGCAAAAATGAAGTAAAGTTTTACCTAAAAGAGCTAAAGAACAAGTCTTAGAAGGTTTTTCAATAGTCGCCAACAAGCTTCTTACCTTCTCAATTTCTTCACTATTTAATCCTCTTGTTGCTAAATTTTCCTTAGCTTTGGGCTGTTCTACCATATGTGCTTGGGACCTCTGCTGTCCCCCACAGTTTCCCCATTCTCGGCTTGGTGGTTTACCATGTAGTTTCCAACATGTTTCCTTTGTGTGCCTTGGTTTCGTGTAATGGGCGCACCAGAGGTTGTCCTTATTCTCCTTCCCCTACTTTTCTCTACCAGATCACTATTTCCTTTGTCCTGATGATCACTTTTTGCTAATAAGGCTGACCTGTCCACAGTTTGTGGTTCAAGCATAACACTTCTTCGGCTTTCTTCTACTCGAATCAATGAGATTGTCTCTTCTAGAGATGGGGTGTCCTCTTTTCCAAGGATTTGGATCCTGACCTGATTAAATTCAGCATTCAATCCAGCCAAAAAATTATAGACATGGTCTTTTTCAATGACGTTCTTCAAGATGGCAGCATGCTCAGGGCACTTCATCTCGAAAACTCAATAATGATCGAGTTCTTGCCACAGATTTTGCAGCAAGTTTGCATATTCTATGACAGATTTGTCTCCTTGTTTCGCAACTGTAGTTTTGACTTTAATCTCATACACTTGAGAAGCATCATGAGCCTTCGAGTATGTGCGACGAATGTAGTCCCAAATTGTTAAGACTCTAGTTGAATATGCTAGAGATTTACTATATTGATGATTGATAATAGAGGCAGTATACGAGTATTACAAGGTGATTCACTAGAACACCTTCTAAGCAGAGCTGAAGAAGCTCCTCAGGGAGAATAACTTCTCTCTGTCACAATATTCTCTTTACTTCTATTTTCCTGAATGAATCTTTTCTCTCTCTGCCCCCCTACTTAGCTACCCACCCGTACATTCTGTTATTCCCCATCCTTGTACCACATTCCTAACTAACTTGTGCATCATTGCCCACAGCCCCCTCTCTCTTTCTCCTTGAGTATACTCGCCATATCCTAGGTTTGTTGGTATTGATCCTAACATTGCCCCCTTCTTGAAAAGCAGCCTTGTCCCCAACGCTGAAATGAGGACATTGACTCCAGATAACAAAGTCATCTTCCCAAGTAGCATTCTCCATTTTCAGCATCTGTTGCACTTGTCGCTCAATCTCATATTTGTGATGATGAGGGTACTTATAGGGTCGTACGCTAATAGGCCCTTGTCCTTGTTGCAAGACAATAGCATGTGAATGATTCCTTTCGGGAGGTAGCCCCTGCACCTCTTGAAAAACCTCTAGAAATTTATTCAACACCAGATTCAGCTCTCTTTCTTCTTTACTGGTAAGTTGACTTTGCTGTCCCTCCCTTATATCTACTCCTTCCACGGATCGTAAACTCCCACCCAAAATAGCAAGGAGACCATGCAAGCACACTGAATCTTCATGATACTAACTGCCCCTCCTCGGTGTAAGCTGAAGCCCTGCATTCCCACTAAGTTACACTTTTCGCCCCTCATGTTGGAATTGCACGGTCATCTCCTTCCAATCAACCATGACCTTTCCTAAGGTTTGCAACCAAGCCACCCCTAATATCACATCCATTCCTCCTAAGTCCAAGACATAAGCATCAATTTTCCACTCCATTTCCCCCATCCGAATAGGCACTCCCATACACCTTCCTTTTGTAGCCACCTTATGGCCATCCCCGAATTTGATTCCCAAAGCTCTACTCATCCCTATATGCAGCCCAAGACCACTGGCTAACTCTGGTGAAATGAAGTTGTGGCTGGCCCCGCTATCAACTAGGCCCACAATAGGAACTCCCTGTAGTTTCCCTTCCAACCTCATAGTTTTCGTTTCATGTATCATTGTCTCCTTCATACCGAAGACTCCCATAGCTCTACATTCTAATGCTATCTCTCCCTCTTCTTCGGTTTCATGATTTCTCCATCCTCAGTCAGCGTTTCATTGTCATCCAAAATCAAGAGTCTCAGTTGTTTTTTGGCGCACTGGTGGAGAGGGTGAAATCTGTCCCCGCACTTGAAGCAAAGGCCCTTGGCCTTTCAGTCCATGAGCTCGTGATAGGAGAGATGTCGCAACCCCTTTTTTTTTCAGTCGAGCCCCTTCGGTCACCTGAATATGCTAGAGATTTACTATATTGATGATTGATAATAAAGGCAGTATACGAGTATTACAAGGTGATTCACTAGAACACCTTCTAACCAGAGCTGAAGAAGCTCCTCAGGGAGAATAACTTCTCTCTGTCACAATATTCTCTTTCCTTTTATTTTCCTGAATGAATCTTTTCTCTCTCTGCCCCCTACTTAGCTACCCACCCGTACATTCTGTTATTCCCCAACCATGTACCACATTCCTAACTAATTTGTGCATCATTGCCCACAGCCCCCTCTCTCTTTCTCCTTGAGTATACTCGCCATATCCTAGGTTTGTTGGTATTGATCCTAACACAAATCTCCTTTGCAGTGACAAAAAACATGCATGTGTCATTGATCATGGGATCCATAGAATCCCATAGCCAGGACATTATCACGGAATCCTCTTCATCCCATGCTTCAAACATTGGATTATCCTTAGTCGGTCCTATTCTAAGAAGATGATTAAGCCTCCCTTTGCCCTTGAGGTATGCGCTGACAAATTGAGACCATTTGAGATAGTTCTTCCCATTAAGCCTATAAGAAACTTGAATATTTTGTAAATCTCCAATATTCTGAATGGTACTGAATTCTTCTGGGGGGTTAGATTTGGTGGAGACAGAAGTTTGAGAGGTTGACATGATGAAGAAGAGGATACTACAACAATTAAGGCTACCTAAATGGGAATCACAGAAGGAGAGACGAGGAGGAATGCAACGATGAAGACTGGAACACACAAGAGAAGAACCAAAAATAGGGTTTCGGCAATGCAACAATGAAGGCTGCTCAAAGAACAAATCCTCAAAAATAGAAACCTACAGCTCTAATACCATGTGGGAAAGAATTTTCATATATTATGATATATTGAATAGGAAGTATACAACATTATATAGGACATTACAAGGGGGAAAATAGGAAATTAAATTTGAAAGGTTGTCTAAAGCTATCTAATGGACTCCCTTAATTTAAGGGATTTCAAACTTATTCTATCTAATCTATTTACAGCTTATCTATATCTCAATGTAATCTATTTACAGCTGATCAGTATCTCGATAGCTGTCATTCTTTTATTATGCAAATTATGAGGGATTTGGTTAGGATAGTTTCCATTTTATGGTTACTACTTTATTGTATATAAAAGGTGCATAAATTTGATGAAAATTCATTCAAGAATGAAGAACAAAATAGTCTCGCTTCAAGAATTGGTTCTATCTTTAATGTTGCAAACTTAAGTAGTTATCACGGACATGATGATCTCATACTGCAGTTGTGAGAATTAAAACCATTCCTCATCTTAAAGAGGAGATAGAGAATGTTCTTGATGAATAAATTGTAGCCATAAGAGTTAGTGGACATCGAAGATTTCTTGTCAAGCGGACAGGAAGATCAATTTCTGATAGCACTTGAATTTTGAAAGTTGAATTTTAAAAGTTGTGTTTAGACTATGTGAACAATATTTGTTACATTTTACGTCGAGGACGACTTCACACAAACCAGGGAGAATTGATGAAGAAGAGCTTAGAGTTTATAAACTAAATAAAAGAGAGCAAATTTAGCTTTAATTTGATGCGATGAAGATTGAGAATTGAAGTGACAACAATTGTAAGAATTGAAGTGACAACAATTGTAACTTACTTGATGATGAGTTTTTCTTATTAGATAGGGAATAATAATAAATTAGATATATTGTCCTAGTTTGTTTAGGACTTAAGCTTATTTAAGAATAAAGAATCCTTATTAGGAACGGATTCAAATTTGGATATTTTAACATCCTTTTCTATTTTGTGATACAAAATTCAAGCCATTTTATAAATTATGATGGATATCCAAGAGCCTTCATTGCATCCAAAATGAACTCCCATCTAACATATGACAGCTTTATGCACGTCCATTTTCATTGTACAACTCCTTAAGGTTTTGTTTTTGTGATAATCCTTGATCAATTCCTATAGTGAAAGAACATTGTCTCCTAAACTCCCTTGAATGAATACTCCCTAATTTAGATTAATAATTGATCTTAAGGTCCTTTTCAATCTGGAAGCCAACATCTTAAAAATTATGTTATAGGCTTAGAATCTTACAAGTTGGAGGGATTAGGCTTCTTTTAGAAGGAGCAAAGGTATGTTTTATTCACTTTCTTGAACATTTTACCCTTTGAGAGGAGTTCTAATATGACTTTTGAGATATAATGTCTTATTAGATGCTATGTTTTTGAAATAATATTGCATTGAGCCTACCAGGTCTTGGCTCCTTTTCAAGACTCAAGCTGAAGAGAACTACTTCTATTTCTGTTATATTAAAAGGCTTGGATAGCCACTTAGTTTCATAGCTTATTGATTAAGCTACGTATGAAGGTTTTGAGTTCTTGCAAGAAAGAAAATTGTTAGTTGGTTTATCAACTGTATCTTTGAAGTGGTTGAAAATGATTCTCTTGAGCCCATCTTGTGCGGTATAAGTTCTTCCGTCAATGTTTGGTAATGAAGTTATCTTGTTGGTATTCTACTCTTACTGGGATTGTATTATGGAAATAGCTCGTATATCTATCCCCATCTTTCAACCGTTTCACCTTTAATCTTTTTCTGGTTAGAGATTAGTGAGTCTTTAGGGTTTGTATATATCTTATCATTGCAGCTTTCTCTTTCTGCTTTAAGTTTTCATCGTTTGGATCAGCATGGAGGTCAAGTTGAGCTTGATTTAGAGCAGCGCTCTCTTTTTGAGTGTTTCCTATTGTAGTATATATCCTTCCCCTATTCAAAATCTTCAATTCCCCCTTAATAACTTGGAGTTTCCTCATGCATTTGTAGGCTTCATGTGCCTCAATGATTGTTTGTAACATCTTTGATACGACTTCTTCAAATCCTTTCATATTTGTCTTCCATATTAATTAAGTAGTAATTGAATCTAAGAGGGCTTTTTCTTTTTTTGATAGATTGCATTTTAACTTTTACCTCTATTGGTGAGTAATCTGAAGTCAGTTGGTTACTAAAATGACCTTTGCTTACTGGAATTTGGCTTAGCCATAAAGCATTCACCATAGTTTGATGTAACTTCTTCCTTATTAGTCATTTCCTTTGCTTATTGCTCCAAGTAAATTGATTTTCATCTTACTTTAGGTCAGTTTCACCAGCTTTGTTAACTCAATCCGTAAAACAATCATTGTTGGTGGCTCAAGCTTAAATTATCCCCTTTGACCTTATGTGAGTATAATGTGCTATTATCAACCAAGGGGTTGATATATTAGTATGAATACTCTCAAGGTCATTCCATAACAAGCTTCTTTGCAAAGAAAAGTTCGCTGCATATATATATGTCATCAAGAGAATTTTTATATTGGGAACAAGTTAACGCTCAGGTGAATAAATTGAGTTGATTACGTAGTAATGATTACTCTTAACAGACATGGATTGCATGCCACTATGATTCTTCCATTGGCATGGTGCTGATGATTTGTTATAGTATTCCAAGATTTCCTAAAAATCCAAAGGCTCCCTTTGAATTTACTTTCTTTTATTTTTATCTCAAGTAAGCCTACCAACATTGGCTTTCTTGTGTTAAAAATGTAAAAAACCACTTGGTGCTTCTTAGAGGAGTTGATTCTCCTTACATTCCATGCTATTATGGTCATTGGAGGAGTTTATTTTCTCAGGCTACTTTGAGCCTTGCCCCTAGCTTTCCTTCGATGACTCCTGCTTCCTAGTGTGGCTTCCTCTTTTTAGTTAATGGTCTGATTCCCATCAGCTGGGTATATAACTTGATGATGTTTTCCATTTGGTGTTGAATTCTTCTCATGAATAGGTAGTTCCACCTCCTCCATCGATTTCCCTTGCTTATTCCCTTTTCTTCTGTTGTTTCCTCCATTGGTAATGTAATATTCAGAAACATTTCTGCCAAGTTTAGGCATTGTTCATTTCCTTCCTCCTAAGGTGGAGTTTTCAAGCTCTTAGTTTCCTTTTCTTTTTTATTGGAAGTATTAACAGTATCTTGCTCTTCCTCTGATCTGGTTTTACTAACTTTTGTACCTATCTTTCCTTCATAATTCCCTGTTGTAAAATGCTTGCCTTTTGGTTTCCAAATACTCATTTCTTTGTTCTTATGGGATTTCCATTGATAAGTGACTGAAATTTTTTATTCCATTAAGCTCTCTTCCTCATTCAATCTTTTCAGCTTTAGTGTTTCTGGTAATTCCTTGCTAATTTCCACCTCAATGCAGATTCTAGCAAATCCAATCCTAGTTAATGCATTTATATTCTCATCCATGCATAGTAGCCTCCCGGTGGAGCTAGTTAAGTAGCTTAAGCTAATGGTGAATCAATATTCTAACAGTATATTATGAAAGTATACCCAGATAGGGACAACTCTCAAGTGATATTTATTCAAAACCATGCTCGATTTCTATTGTTATTAATTCTTTTTGACATGCCATGGTCCCTCCCTACTCTAGAACTTTCAGTTCATTACTTCATTGCTGAACCTGAATAAAATCCTCCTCATTTATGAGCGTTTTATCTACTCCTAACTTGTTTCTTCTAGCTTTTGCCCATGATTTCATTAGTGTGTAAGAGGGCCTTTTGTCAATGCATTTCCCAATCAAAATGTTACCGTCTTGAAGCTCTTGCTTGAAGAACCTCCAAAGGTGGTGAAACCACGTCTAGGTGCCCTCCCTTTGCTTATAGGATGAATTCCACCACGTCTGGGTGCCCTCCCTTTGCTTATAGGATGAATTCCAGCTTTGCCTGTGGGACTGCATGGACTGCATCCCCCACTACATGGGATCAAGTCCTTCTCTTGGCTGCTATTGTTGAGTATTGAGCAAGAATGTACTCCAGAGCCAATTGAGAAGTGGAGGAGAAATCTCCATGTTGGGGGTTGGAGTTGGGGAATATTTAGATTCTAGTTCCAAAGATGAGACATTGGGGCTAGGGGTGGTGGTTAGATACATGAGTGAACAGGCTGAACAGGCAGGCGGAATAATGAAGTTAGGGAGATTGGTTGGAGGTGGTGATGAGAAATTGTTGGTCGGAGGTGATGAGCTGTTGAGGGGGGAACTCATTTTCAGGTAGGAAACAGGCACTAGGCGGGTGAGATCTCTTACAATTTTGTTACCTGAAATGGTAATTGATTTTTTTGAAGGTGTTGGCGAAATAGTTAAATTACCAAAATAAGAAAGGGGAAAGGGGGCTGCTTTTAGTGAGAAGGGAGACTCCCTCTCACTACAATCTCAGGTGAAAAAAAGACTAGACAGTAGATAAGTTTAGACGTCATATAGAATTGTTTAGCCATACATTGATCCCCTTGAACTTCATTAGGGAATTTTATGAGGTGATAGGGAACATGATTGTTCTTATTGCACATAATATTGGCCTTCTTATTATGACATTGTACGCTGACAATCTGTTCTTTGTTATAGTTCTTTTCGAAGCCTACAATTTCTTCACTACATAGAACTTTGTCATCGTTGAAGTTGTTTTTGAGTTTGTTCCTAGTGCCAGTTGTAGGGAAAACTTTCCATCTACATATATGTAATCTCCTCCAAATCTGACCGGAAGTGTGCCTAAAGGTTTCAATCAATCAAATGAGATACTCATCTCTTTAAAAACAATGGTATTAGCCTCTGAGAGTGTCGATACTATCACTTGCTCATGAAGTTGTATTAGGCGTTGCTCTTGTTTCTTCGAAGATGATTTCTGACACTTTTCTTTTTTTTTTTCCTCATCTCCTTCAACATTCTATATTTATTTGTTAAATGGGGCCTTTCTTTCCCCTTCTAAGGACTCTTTTTATTTTTTGGAAAATACCTGCTCAGGACTTTGTCGTCCCCCAATGATCAGTGGGTCACCCATTAAGGAGGTTACGCATTATTTTATGGATCTCTTGTGTGTGACCTTTGAGGGACATCCCTACTACTTTTCAGCCTCTGCTATTTTTCCCCTATTACCTTTGATAAATGATCGCGTGGACCCTAGCGTGCTAAGGTTATGATAACTCTCCGCAAATTTTTGTCGTGTTTTGTGTCATGACCATGGCCACTATGCAGGTTACAATACATGTTGCATTTTTTGTATTCATCCTCTTTGCCCTCTCAACCAAATCATTATCTTATCATCCTATGTTATGATGTATTGAATTAGGGAAGGCTTTCCTCTTCCTACCTCCTGGCCTAGCTCTTGGCGTGGTCTTTATCTCAGCTTCATGTATAGAGAACACCCCTTTTTCTTCGCTCAGCCCTTGGGTTAGAATTGTTTACGTTTGTAAAATTTCAACCTACATCTTTTAGGTCTAAATATTCATGAGCTCTTATCTAAACTTTCAAACTTCAATTTTTCGTATTAAGTTCCATGGGGGATGGCTTGGCCTTGACCCATTTTTTGTATTATCTTATGAAATCAAATAAGATGGTTAAGAATCTTATTAATCAAACATCAATTAAGATAAATATGCACCTATCAAGGATATACCTATATTGGGCTTATCGGCACATTTGGACTTTCAAATCCAATGGGTTCCAAGATTATTGAGGCTCATTTAGTATGTATTATCTAATCAGTTTTATATATTTATTCAATTGTTAATTTTATTTTGATTTCAATTGCTCTTCTAGTGCAAAAGATTTTTTTTAGTTCTTTTGTAGTTTTTATTTTCTTGTTATTCCAAGATTAGTCCAAGTTCTCACTTTTGATTATTGCTACTTGATGTTCAAAAACTTACTCCTCTAACCTTTTTCTTTTTCTCCTCCTTTAATTTTAACTTTTTGATTCTTTTCTTTAAATTTTCTTTCCTTAATTCTAGATTTTATAGAAAAAGGCATAAACAGCTATTAGATGTACTATTGCTTTGTTATTAGCTATTTGGTTGACATTTTCGTAATGCTTGATACAAGTAACGCTTTTCTCACGTTTATAGCATGTTCAACTCCTCTCTATTTTCGTAATTGCAGCAACCACTCGAGTAATCAGGGTCGTGTGCTTGTTGACAATAACATTCAAAATAGGCTCTTAAGGGTCATGCTTATTATTTCTGTACTCTTTTTTGTTAATTGTTTTAGGCAATGAAGCAAAAAGATGAAGACTTGGGAAAAGAAATTGAGCTTCTCAAGCAAAAGATTGAAGAGATTGAGCAGCTTGCTAAAGGACGAGGACTTCCAGGTTTATTCAACTTTAGGCATGGTGAAAAGATCAACAAATCAACTTGAACATTGAAAAGAAAATTCGGCATATCACCAGGTTTTATTGTAAGAAATAACTGAATTTACTTACTTTTCTTTTCCCATTTTTAATGAGGCATTTCCTTGCAACACAATGTTGAGCTGAATATGTATCTACATGAATGTTACTGCTCAAGTGTTTCATTTTGTAAATACATCATTAACTATAACAAGTACAATTATTATTAATAAATATGTAACGGTAAGTTAAAGTTTAAGTCTTACGAAGAAATGATATAGATTAGAAAATTTAATACTATTATTTAATCAAGGGATAACTAAAGAAAATATGATTTTTTGAGTTTTGAATAATAAAATATATAATAAAAATAGAACCTAGATAATAATAAGAAAATCGATGATAACCTAAATTTGATATATGTTTTTGATTGGCAAGATTTTACAAATGTTAAATCTACTCTTTTGTTGGTTTGTATGTACTAAGTCAACACTTTTTTAAATGCATTAAAATTCATGAAATTCTATAAAAAGTTTCACCTTAACAATAATAAGATCATGCAAGTCTTTTTCGAGTATAATGTCCAATTTTCTCTACCTAAGTCATAGTTCGCTAAGATAAGCTCTTAAAAAACATTCACAAGTATATTTAAATCAGCTTTAGATGCCAACGTAAATAAGTTAGAATTAAGATCAATTAAAGGTAATTTATAATTTTTTGTATAATAAATTAAATTAAATTAATTTATAAAAATTAAATGCTAAAATTTTTATATAAATACAGAAAAGTCTTTAGCCACAAAGTCTGCTTAAAATAACAAAATCAGAAAACAAAAATAAAGAAGTCATAATAGAAATAAATCTATGTGAACTACTAATTTTATTGATATTTTAATATGTTGAGACGACGTTTGTATTTTGATTCTCTAACGAAAAAATAACTTGAAATTGACTTTGCAAGGGTCTTGAAAGCCTCAGAGTGGCTAATCTTAATTTTCTCCAAAAGTTGGTTAAAGCAATATTGAAATTAGAGTTTTTGCTTTTAAATTATTAACAATCGTGAACGTGAAAAAGTAAACTACGTTAATGGCCTTGTTAGGAAGGACCTGGGTAAATTCCAGCTTCGAGTGATCTCTAGAGAGCATATTCTTATTAAAAATGGTTAGAGTCACCGCTTCCTCCTTTGCCCCGTTGCCAAATTCTCTTTGATTTGTCTTCAACCATAATGCATGCACAACATTGCACATAGTTGTTCTAGGGATCTTTTTTATTTCTGTTCTCATTTTTGCTAAACTAGACGAGTAAGTCCTTCCAGTTATAACTTTGCAATTGCATAGTGCCTAATTGTATGATCTTCTTTAAGATTTCTTTAGAATAATCACATGCAAACAATATATGATATGTACTTTTGTGTTCCTAATCATGAAATACATAGTTCACTGATATATTTATGACTTTGTACCGACAATCCTTGGTGTTGAGCTTGCCTTTAATAAGGAGCCACGTTGTTATTGAATCCTGAGGACAAACACCCTCAAACCAAACTATGAAGTGTTTGTAAAATTATCTTACTGATGATGAGTAGTTGAGGATTTAGGGTGATGAGTAGGTGATTAGCTTGTTCAGCCTTAGAGATGCTATTTTTATAAGAAAAGATTGCCTCTCTTCCTGTGGCTTTGTCGTCTATCACATTCCTTAGATATCCCAGCATCTAGACCTCTTATAGTGGTCTTAGATAGGACCAACTGTCATGCCAAAATGAGATTGTAGTGCAATCTCGAACTTTACAAATAAAATCCACTCTATACACTTGTTTAAGTGTCAATATATGCCTTAGGGTTCAGGAAGTCTCAATTTTAGCTTTCCATAGCTATAGGTTTCCTAGCTTTTCAAAACAGAAATCCACCCATTTCACCCATAATGAATCCTTATTTGTTACCAATCTCCAAACCCTTTTTAACATTTGAACTTAATTAGAAACCTTAAGTGACATGATTCCTGATCCCCCTCCTTTTACTAGTTATGCAAGCTTCCTCCCATATGACTTTAATAGGTGATTTTCTTTCTTCTTTACCACAGCTGACGAATTTATTCAAGATCATAATGATAGCTTTGATTAATTCTTTAGGAAACTATTGTGATGTCTAATGCACATACAAGTTGCTTAAGATTGATTTTACCACTTAAATTCTATCAGCCAAGGACAATAATCTGCTTTTCCAACCTGCTTGTTTCCCCTGAATCCTTTACAATAGTGGTTTAAATTCTAATAAGGATGGTCTTTTTGTGTTTATAGGAATACCAAGGTAGTTTATGGGTGGTTTAGACCATTTCAACCCATTTCATGAGATTAGTGCTTCGACAAAAGGTTCTCCCCCTCCTGAAATAAGAATTTGTCTCTTATTCATGTTCATAGCCGATCCAGAGATTTTTCTTCAAAGACTCTAGGGCATTCAGCAAGGTAGAGATAGAATTCATGTTTGCTAGAGAAAAGTAACAAGTCGTTTGCAAAGGATAGGGAAACAATCTTTTAAGTGTTGCATTTATAGTGAAAATTGATCTTTCCACCGTATGCTGACTGCTTGACTATTCTTATTAGGACCTTCATGGACAGGGTGAAGAGGTAAGGGGATAAAGGGTCCCTTTGCACCTTTAACCACTCAAAAGGGTTCACCATTGATTAGGATTCTGTAGGATGTAGTAGTGACACACTGACCTATCCAGTTGACAAAGAGCTTAGGAAAACCAAAAGCATATATGGTATTAATTAGGAAATCCCAATCTAGGGTGTTAAATGCTTTTATAAATCCACCTTGATAGTGCAGTTCCTAGTTATTTTCCTTCTATTGTAGCCCTTGAAAAGTTCTTACACTAATAAAATGTTGGTCTTGTTTGGCAAACAGCTGATTGCATTAGCTGTTAGCTAATTCTATCAGTTGATTTGATCAGCGGATTGCATTCGCTGTTTGTTAGAGATATTTAGTAAAATTACTTGTTTAGTATTAGATGTTTATGTGTAAAATGACTTATAAGGACATAACTTTAAAAAAATTATAAGGGTATGAATATTATATATCTTAATATTTCGTTGAATATTCTTATAGGAATTTAAATTTTAGATATTTAA
>JAOTAX010000198.1:25708988-25746019 GCA_025629825.1 Erythroxylum guanchezii | reverse complement strand
CTTATTAAATGATTAATATGTAATTCATTGTTAATAAAATATAATTAAAAAATTATTAGTTATTAATAAAATAAATAATATTTATTTATACTCTTTTTTTTATGGAAGTAAAAGTCTCAATCTAAGGGTATGTTTGTTTTTTATTTTATTTTTGTTTCCAAACTTAATAAAAATATTGTTTTGTTTGAATTTTTTAATTTTTAATTTTTAATTTTTTTTTCTGTTTTTTAAATTTGTGAAAATTATAAAAAATAATTTTTATTTTTATAATTTAATTTCCTGTCAACTAAATAAATATAATTTTAAATCTTTCGCTAAACTGAAGTTGGTGGGTTTCCTTTTAATTCACTTTTCCTTTTTTAAAAGGGTATTCAGAAACCCACCAACTTGAGGTGACGAAAGATTTCTCAATGTTAATCGGCAAAGCATTGATCTTTTATGATTTCATTTCAAGCAAAGCATTGATCTTTTATTCCTCTTATTTTGCTGAGTAAATAGATAAAGTTCCCCTCTTTCCATCCGCATCTTCTTTTCATCCTAATTGATTCTCCCTTTAAGGTCTTCCCACTTGTCGGTTGGCTTTCCACTGAAATTTGACTTTCACATTCTGGAAATATAAAGAGAGAAGCTGCGGAATTGTTCTAAGAATGAGCTCACGTTTTGCGTCCACCTTGTTTTGTGTTTGTTTACGCGTGTTCCTTATTTCTACTACTGTGTTTGTCTATCCTTGCGATTTACTGCATACGTTTTGCATCTATTTTATTGAGTTTTATGATTAAACTCACCAGTGGTTTGAAAGCCACCGGTGGAGTATCTCATTTCGCCGTAGGTGATGGTTAAATGGCGACGCTGCTATTGGTAAGATCACGATGGGCGATTAAACGCCCACGGATGACACAGCAGATGAAGTGATGGGTAGGGACGATGGAGACCAGTCGGCGGCAGGGAGGAGAAAAATAGAGATAAATATAACGAGGGCAAAATGAAGATTTGGCTGAAAAAATATCAGCTGATAGGATAGAATGTTCCTAGAGAGTAGCTAGTTGAAAATCAACTGGTTGGGTTAAATCAGCCAACCCAACCAGCTCTTTACCAAACAAACTTATGAGCTTTTTCTTAAAGTCAATAAGCTAAAAAGAGTTAACCAACTAAAAAAGAGCTGAACAGCTCTTCACCAAATAAGGCAGTTATCTCTAGTAGATCTTACCCTCATAAATGCACCTTAGGAGTTGTTAGTTAAATATCCAACAATTAGTTTCAACCTCTTAGTAATCATCTTTGTTGTCATTTTATAAATGGCATTGTAGCATGAAATAGGCCTGCAGTCCTTGATAGAAGTGGGAGATGGTACCCTAGGAATTAAACAAATAAAAGTTTTATTTAGCTCTTTAAGCATCATTCCCTCACTAGAAAACTCCAACACTGCATCAATAACCATACCATGTGTTTAGTATGATCCCATGTCTTTTATAAAATTAGGGCATTGAAACCATCAGGCCCAAGGGCCTTTTGCGAGATTAGGGAGAAAAGAGCTTCCTTTATGATGTGTGTTTAATTGTTTATACATTTACTCTATAACACTTAGTGATTATTGTTGTGAAACACTTAAGATACTCACTTTAGTTCATATTTGATATTATGTACAAGTTTGGAGCATAAAAGCTAAAATGGGTTTAAAGCACCTTCTTTAAGCTAACATTTTCATCTTCAAACTCAATTACCCTTGTGGAATAAGAAGGAGATAGATCGCGGTGAGGATTAGACAAGAAGAACAACAATTCAGCAGAACCTGGGAGATACACAGCTATTTATATACTTATACGGCCATGTAAACATTCAGAAGACTATTTTGAACTTACACATTTGGATACACGGTTGTGTATCCAACCGTGCATCTTCATAAGTTTCATATTTTTTTCATGTATCAAACTTTGTATGTACCCAGAAACCTAATTTTTACTATAAATAAAACATTTTGACAGAAAAACCAAGGGGAATCAACTTGGGACTTCGTGGAGGGAAAAAAACTCACTCATTCAAGACACCTATGGAGGGCTAAGCTTCCCAACCCATTTCGGACGTGAAATCGACACCTAGGATCATGGTTAAACATATCTTTCATTATGTAATGTTGAATCCCTCTCTTTCGGAATTGTTTATGTTATTTTGTGCTTATTGAGTTGGGTATTGTGTAAGAATGATATAAATGTATTCATTGGATTGTTTCTATGTAAACTATTGCTAGAATCTTTAATACGATACATAATCATTGTATTTTAGGTTCGTTTGCAACTTCTAATGACATTGAATCATTAGGAATAATGTGACATAGGTTAAATAACCCAAATTTAAGTACTTACTGCTTAGACAGGTCTGTTTTCTATGTCCGTAATACGATTGTCAAATTAGACCTAGAAAGCGTTAGGTTTTAATTAAAGATCTTATTTTAAATTAAACACTACTTAACGAAAAACCAAAATTAATAGATCTTTTTATTAATCTACGATCAATAGTGCTAAGAGAGGTGTGGCAACATTATAACAATGAAATATGCGTAATTGTGTGTAAGCTGAGATTGATCTGAGAATCAAATCTTACACTCACATCACTCTTATCATTTTTTGACTGTTTGAATTAAATTGCTTTTATCAATTTACTTTTACTTTACTTCCTTAATTGCATCAAAGAGCTTTAATTCCTTTTTAATTAAACTCGATTTCCTTATATAAGAGTATAATTGGGTAGCTAGAATAAAGATATTTAACCCGTTAGCAACATCTTCATCAAAAACTTCTAAATCGATTAGAAAGTTGTTAAATCTAAAAGGAAAGTTTCTTCTCTATTGGCATAATAGGTTTTGAATAAGGATTAGGTAGTGATCTAAGAGAAGATTACACTTAAAAGAGGCTTTACTTTTTACGAAATGTTTAGCCATGCATCATTAACTAGAGCTCTATCTAGTTTCTTTCTAATAAGTCATTGCCCTTGATGTTTATTATTCCAAGTGAATAATTGCCTTTCCATCTGTAAGTCGGTAACCTGTATCTAATTTAAACAATCTTTCAGCTCAAAAATATGGTTCTTTAGGTTGATGTTACTCCCTTCAGCTTCGTTAGCATAAAGCATACAATTAAAATCACTAGCAATTATCTATAGATCCTTTATACCGACTCCTAGTCTAATTAGGTTGTTCCATAAATCAAATATCTTAAATCCATAAATAAAAGTGTAGATAATTAAGATTTGTAAGCTTAGATTAGAAGCCTTACTCTTCACTTTATGGTGGATTATTTATTGCTCAATCAATAGTGGTTTTAACTTCAACCTCCCTAGAGTTAAAATCCACAATAATTATGCCATCGTAATGGGAGTTTTGGTTACAAAGGTAGTCCTAATTTTCCTTAAAAAATGATTAATGTTATATATCTCCTTTATTTTAGTCTTTAGAAGACCTTCAAATTTTTTTTTGTATTCTTGGATATAATCTGCAACTATGTTTTGTTTATTAAGGTTGTTATGCCCTCTTACATTCCATGTCAAAAGAAACATTAGTTCTGGAAAGTAGAAGGCTTCTTCTTCCTCTTGGAGGTCTTTTTTGGCACTCTCTTATCTAAATCAATCTCTTCCAATACTTCTTTTGGATTTATAGCTTCCTAAAGTGGAGATTTAGAGCCATTTCCTGCTTCATTTTGTTAGGAGCTTATAGTGTGCATTGGATGTCCTGTGTGTTAGCATTCCCCTCCCTACTTCCTTTGGATTGCAACATTAATTCATGTGTTTCTTCTTTGTTTAAGGTATCATTAGTTTCCAACTTAGATTCCTTCTCTCTCTGAGATTTATTCAGGATTAAACCCTCTTCTCTCTTACCATCCACTTGGAATAGCATTAACTTCTCCAATCTTGAAGATCCTTCAAATGGGTACCCAGGTCTATTTTGGTGTAATGCTAGTTTCCATTTATATGTGACTTTTAGTCCTTGAATAGGATTCCCCAATCATCCGTTCTTATAATAGGAATCATTTACAGGAGATGTTTGGAAGCCTCCACCAAAATGCATATTCTAGCAAAGCTAACTCTTTTCATAGTAGTTGTAGTTTCATCCAAACATAGGAAATTCCCAATAAAAATCCCTAAGTGACACAAACCTATAATCTAGTACTCTAAGGGTATATTATATATGCAAGCCCATAAAGGAATCTGCTTGTGCCTTAGATCATCAATCTTAATACTAGATTTCTGTCCTTGTAAAAGGATAAGTTTGTAATTGTAATGTCAAGAGTTCATCATTTGATAAGAGGGTCTCCTGAGCATAAAGAAGCCAGTAAGAGTTTCTTCCCATTTCCTCATTCCTTCTTTAAGTATATCCAGATCTAGAGATACAATGGTTTTTCCTTCTTCTATTTTTGTAGGAAAAACTTGAAGCTTAAAATCTAATAAGTCATCATCCATAACCTATTTCCTTGTCTTCCTTAGAGGGCTAATACCTGTAGGTCTTTCCTTAGTCTCAGTTGATTAAGATTCTTAAGAGTTTGTGCCATTGGCTCGAGCAAGGCTACTTATGTGAAAATGGTTGTTGTGTAGATGGGAAAAGTATTTGGTTCAGGGTTTTTGGTAGGGTCCTTTGGTAAGGGAGAAAGTTTTTTCTTATTAGAACTAGGTTTCTTGACATTACTATATTAGTTAAGTGGTTAGTAACAAGTTTTTTTGTGAATGTAGGGGTGTAGATCAATGGTGGAAAGGAGAGCAAGAGGAAAGATGAGGATTCAAAAAGAAGAAAATGTAGATGTTGGCAAAGAAGGATTAGTATGAATCAAATTTGAAGTTAAGAGAAATAATAGAGGTAGGGAGGCTAGGAAAAGGAGTTCAAGAAAGAGGGTCCAAGTCGTAGGTAGCAACTAGCTTAGGTAGTCAAATGGTTAATGAGAAGGAAGGGCTCCACTCTCTACTTTTTCTTTGCTTAAGATATGATTTAGGACATGAATGTGACCCAGACCATAGATGATATATGTTTATATGTTGATTCATTTGATCTACTACACTTAGTGATTAATGCCTTAGAAATGCTTATAATACTCACTTTGACTTATATTTGATTTTAGGTATAGTTTGGAAGTGAAGGAGTTAAAGTAACCCGAAAGCATATGCATGAAGTCATCTTCTCGATGTTGACACTCACTTGTCCTTCGTGGAATAAGGAGAAAATTTAGAACAAAGAAGAGAAAACTTGGAGAAGTTTGGAGGAAGAAGAATGATGGAGTGCCAAGATCGTGGCATAATTGGCTGATCAGGTTATTGGTTATATGTAAGTTTTAATTATTAACCCTCGATAATCTACAAGCGCATGGTTCGTTAGCGTAGTACCAAAGGTGTCGATCCCATAAGAAGGGAGTTAATCTAATCCTAAAATCTAAGGCCAGAAACAATAGCAAAAATTTAAATTGCACGAAACTAACATGAGAACTTAATTCAATCAAACAAATTAAGAATCAAACACAAAATACTAATTACTAAGCTATTGTAACACATCCAAGAATTAACCGAAAGAAATTATCAATTGAGAGAAACGGAATTTTACCTATCCTTGATACTAACCTAACTGATTATGAATTATCGGATTTTTGGTTTTAGACTATCCTAGGGTTGATTACTCTCTTATGTTATAACCATTAACCCTAAATCATAAACCCTAATCAGATTATGGAGGTTGCAGTCTCTCAATTCACAACCTATCCAAAACCCTAATTAGTTATAAAGTTCTCTAATAAACTATCGGAAACCTATGCAAGAACTTTCTTCTCATAATTTCTCGATCTGATTCAATTCTTGTTTTATTAAATCACCTAACTCTCGTTAGTCCAATTTAATCATTTTTAAATCGATTCACCCTCTCAGTCTATTACCGAATTATGCAATCGTAGAATCAAACCATAACAAATCTAATAAGCACATAAACAATCAGATTTTCATTAATTCAAGAATAAAATTCCGAAGGTGAGTTTAGAACATCCTCAACATTCTAGATCCTATCATCAACTATTCAATCCAATTTTATACTATAACAAAACTGAAATTAAATAGGAAATACAATCTAAATGGATGATGGGAGGTAGTGATGTCGAGAAACCTCCTAATTCAGGAAGTACGTCAAGTCAACTTCTTCTTCTCTTCTCTCTTCCTTCTTCTCTTCCTCTATCTCTTGATGATTTCTCTCTAGGGTTTCTCAAGGTGGTTGATGCAAAAGCCCCTTTCTCTGCCTCCTATTGTTCTTTAAATAGTCTTTTATGTTTTGGTAACTCTAGGATTTTTCAGGGTCGGAAAGGTTCCAAAAATCCCACGAAACATGAAGTTCGTAAGCGTCTGTTTGTCTGCTCGATGCAGGCCATGATCGTGGCCAACATCCAAGTCTTTTGTCACAATTGTGGCCTGATCATGGACCGTTGTTTCAGCTCAAATATCTTTCTCTCCTTCACTACAGCAAAAAATTACGTTAGAAGAGTAACGTCTCAAACCTGTGTAAAAGTTGGTTGAATGAGTAGTATGTTGTAATATCCTATCTCTTTGAGGTTTTAACCTAAGTAAACCTTTATTAATTACACTAATTTGTAGAGGATTTAATGTATATTTATTTATCATTTAATGAATTTACTTAATTACCTTTTAAAAGAAACCAAATGACAGAGAGGAAATTTTGTCAAGCTCCAACCATATAGGAAAGGAAACTTGGTTAGGAGACCCAATCAAAATTTATCCCCAGGATTTTATAGTCCTTTCAAAATTATAAATGAGATGCGTTTAATTTTTAGTAAAATGTATCCATGACACTTAATGATTAATGATTTAAAATGCTTAAGACATTCACTTTAGTTCATATTTGGTTCTAGGTACAATTTGGAAGTATAAGAGCTAAAGTGAGTAGAAAGAACACTTTTTAAGTCGTCTTCTTTCGATTCACACTTAAAATAAGAAGGAGAAGGTTTAAAGTGAAGAGGAGACAAGAAAATGCCAGAAAAATGAAGAACACATTGTTTGCTCATAACTCACGGTCGTGAGAATCAAAAGTCATGGCCATGAGGATTAACTCACGGCCATGACAAATAAGTTATGGTTGTCACGCCCATGAATTGATGGCTTATGGCTGTAAGCTTTAATGAATCCATTCATGGCCATGACCACCATGCTTACGCCTGTGACTTGTATGACCTACCATCCAAAAACCTAGTTTTTAGTATAAATACAATATGTTGACGGAAAAAAAAAAAGTCATGAATCATTTGGAGGAGTGAGGTCTTAGTTTAGACGAAGAGAAGGGGCAAACCTCTCATCCTTTGGATAGCCATGGAGGACTAGGCTTCCTGACACCGATTCGGAGGTGATATCGACATCGAAGAACATGATTAAGCATTCTCTCATTGTCTTTCTTATTTTTTCTCTCTAGAAATTTTTTAGTTTATCCTATGCTTATGGATTTTGGGATTTTCATATGAATGATCTTTATTATCATTCTTGATGGATTGTTTATGTATGAACCCATTACTAGAATCTTGAATACAATTCGTAATCGTTGTGTTTAGATTCCTTTGTGGCAACTAATGGTGTCGAATCATTAGTGATAATGTAACCTTTGTTAAATGATCCGAGCTTATATAAACGTTGCCTTGATTAATATATTTTTCATTTCATAATACAGTTACCCAATTAAATCTATCGAGCTTTTTCTAGGTTATTTGGTAGTTAGGTTTAGTTAAAAAGCTTGTTTTAGTTAAACACAACTTAAGGGAAAATCATGGTTAACAGAGCTTGTTGTTAACCTACGATTAACAGTTGCTAGGATAGGTATAAGAATAACAATTCAATGAAGTATGTTTATTTATAAGTAGGCCGATATTAACCGAGGCATGGATCCCTAATGTATTCATCACTTTCCTAACCTTTTTTATTGTTTTCTTTCATTTTATTTTACTTTATTTGGTTATTCAACCAAAATCTCCTAACCTAAACACCGATTATTTTCATTACAAAAGCTTTATAGACACGCTCTATGGGATCGACCTAGACTCATCACTAGCTATAGTTTTTAGTCTAGTTATTTTATGTAGTGTTACGTCGTGCTACCAATAAACAAGGTGGGATCAATAGACTATAAATTAGAGTTTTCTCTAAGACACTTATAGTCTCACAACTTAAACTAGTCATGTATTGCCAACACTCTTATTGGAGCTACGTGTAGAAGAGAGCATACTTGTGGCTATTTTGGAACAAAGGATGGTTACGGAGCATAACAAACCCGCCACCCAAGCTTATGAGAAGTGGTTCAGCTTAGAGGAATAAACCACTTAGTAGTTTTTATTCAAGGAAAAAAGGTACAGATTGCCTCCCGAACGTTTCCTAAAAATTTTAATTTAGTCCTCACCGTTATCTATGGTATCAGATTACAACTGAATATGATCTAAATGGTACTAATGGTACCCTAAATTATAAAACAAAAGTTAAGTATTTAGCAGTTTCTAGTATATGGGTCTTCAATCTAGCCTATGTGACGTCATAGCTAGATAATGTACACCAATTTATATAATCTTTAAAATGATTTATTTAAACATTGGTTAAAGGTGTGATGTTTACCTTAAATTTCACAAAAGGTCTTATTAAGCCCCTACTATTGTCTTTGTCACTACTTTTGTTCCCTATTTAGGGTTAAAAAAGTACTATTTTAGTAACAATAAGGTGCAAAGTGGTATCAAAGATAATGTTAAAGACTTATTTAAATTTTTTTATAAAACATTGAGATATAAATCACATTTTTGGCCCTTGCTCAACCTTTAAAAATAATATCCATAATAGAATCTTGTGGACAAGATTCTTTAAAGAAGGGTGTAACACCAGAATGCCCAAAAACATACCAAGATATTCCAAACATTCATTGAAAATAAGATAACATCACATTCATACTTTGCTGAGTTATATACAAAACATCATGTATATATTGTACTCATCATATACATGCCATAAATACAAATCCATCATGTATTATAGTTATTACAAACCATTTATACAAAATACAATATGTCTCAACACATTAAAAAACAACTTAAAACTTAAATATAACATTTTCCAAAATCATATCAAGTCTTTCATTGGCCATTGCGGTTGTCCTAGCCTTAAGTCTTCTTATTAGTACACGAAAGCAAACCACCATGCTAAGCATATAGCTTAGTGGGGAATAACCAAACAGGATACATAATGGCGACTATTTCTAACAGTCGTCTAACATTCACATGTACTGAATCAAGTCATATCATAAGCAATCTTTAATTGTTCATATTAAAGAGCAATCCAAACATTATTTGTCTCAAAACAGAATGTAATTCATTAGTACAGAACATTCTTACATCAGAACAAAACATATAAGTATCAAAAAAGAACGTCATTACTTCATAACAAAATGTACAAGTCTCAAAACATGATATAATTGTGTCAAAACAGAACAAAACTTGTATCAAATCAGAATATATCTTGTATCAAATCAGAACATATCTTTTATTACATCAGAACTTATCTTATATCAGGTCAGAACATATATCAAAACACAAAATAGAGTAGCCCGTTAGTCCTTGTTACAAAAGTGGATAATAGGACCAGAACAGAAGATACTTATGATTGGTATCTCAAAAACAGAAGAGATTTAAGTCTCTGAACAGAAGACACTGGACTGTCTAAGATTAGAAGACACTGGAGTGTCAAGTACAAAAGACACCGAAGTGTCTAGATACAAAAAACACCTTAGTGTTTAGTTACAGAAGCAGCTGTAGAGCCTTCTAGGCATACCTATTTACCCCGACTTGGACTTGGCAGTTTTAAAAACAAAACGTTTCGGATTTCATAATCACATGTATGTGATATAGTGCATAACATATGACTTTATTCCATTTTGCTCAAATTTAACATATTCATCCACATTTGATAAACATAAACATTTTCAATAATGCACCAATGAATATATTAACTAATTACACATTACATGTATTCACACAAGTTCCCAATTCTCAAACATTCACAACTAACACATTACTCTTGTTCTTTAAATCACATTAGCATTCATAAGTAAACTTCATTCCTTTAACAACTTATAAGTTCCAAAATTAGATACTTTGTTATCAAATAACACCTTCCTTAAGTTATTACTTCAATTAATAAGCAAACCTTATTCAACCTTTAATTAACTAATTCCACATCAAGCTAGGTTTATTTTAAACCTTAATCAAGTCCAATTACACCATTAAAAAGTGCCTTAACCTTATATAGTCCAAAAATGTACAAAACCAACCTTTTTCCATTCCAAAGCATTTTCCACGACTGTGGGAAGGTGTCATATAAATCCCACGATCATGGGATGAGTGAACCGAAGGTTCACTAACCTATAACCTTCATTTTTGTTTCCAAATTCAACTCTTTCATACTCCATCCAACACACCTTCACCAAAGTCCATCAATTTCACTTCAATTCTACCTTATTTATGCTTCGATCCCTTATCAAATTCATGTCCAAATCTAGTTTAAAAATTATTCATTTGGCAACTCACAAATCATTATCTTTCATACATAAAAACTAAAACAGAATTTTCCATACAAAGATCACTTTTCCAACACTCAATTAACATCATCATAACACATTCCATGGCAATTCAATCATCATAGAACTTCTATTAATATATGCTATCAAGTTTAGAATTTCCTTAGCTATTTAACTTCAATTTTGAACTCCAAAGAACCAGTTAATCTAGCCATTCCAAGACCAGCACACATCCAAGATCAAAGTGCAAATCTTAGCACCAAAAAGACAACATAAAAGATAACAAGATCTAGCTTCCTTGATGCAGCATCTTGCAAAGATGTCAAGTGATGATGATCTAAAATGAAGAAAAATCCAGGAGTTTGTGAGAGTAAGAGAGAGTTTCAGTGGAGAGGAGCAAAGAATAGTGAAAATGCAACAGAAATATCAAATGGGCTGGAGTGACTCAACACTTGTTTAGTGCTAGGTGTCATAAATTTGAAAGAGCACATGTCCTTCAATGAATCAACCTACACGTCACACATTGAAGTGAGCCACTTGTCCTCCATTTAGGCTACCAAATGTCATAATTCTATTAGGCCATTTGTCACTCAACCAATGCTAACAAATGTCATTCAATGTATAGGCTTTTCATGCTAATTTTCATGTACCAACTCATCTTGCCACTTAACAGTTTCCTAGTCTAAATGTACATTTTAAAACATCAATTTTCTAATGGTATCAATTAATTCCAAGTTACTAATCATAGTCCATCAAACCAAGATTCAAGACATATATAATTCACAATCATATCACAATTTCAGCACCTATCACATTTACTTTTATAAATATGTAACATTTTAACTAGGGTATAATTTGGGGCCTTACAATTCTCTCCCCCTTAAAAGAATTTCATCCTCGAAAGTCATACCTAATGAGACCTTCAACTCCTTCAACATAGTAGGAGCTATCCTGCACAATGCTCTAGATATAGGAGCATTGTCAGGCATAACCTCAATAGACAACTCCACTTCCCTTTCAGAAGGAAGTCCAGGTAGTTCTACAGGAAACACACCTAGAAATTCATTCACCACTGAAATGTCTTACAATTTAACACTCTCCTTCTTAGAATCAATCACAAAAGCCAGATAAGCTTCACACCCCTTCTAAGAAACATTTGAGCTTGCATAACAGATATCACACTAGTTAGAGAACTAGTGCAGATTCCATACAATATTATTTCAGGTTGATCAGGCTTCTTAAGCACAACCGTCTTAGCACTACAGTCAATCACTACCTGATGCTTGGATAACCAATCCATACTTAAAATCAAATCAAATTCATGAAAAGGCAATTTAATCAAATTCGCTACAAACTCACTTCCTTGGATCATAATAGGACTGTTTCTATAAACCTAGTTAACCAACACACTACTACCCATTACCCCAGAGGGTCTAGATATAGACGGACGAGATCACACAGGATTATTACTCTACACAACCTCGTCAACAGCTTCGTGAGATCTTTCCATACTTAAATCTAAAACCAAAACGTGGGACAAATTATATTAGGCCAATACAACTCTTATATTCAAGTACCAGCAATAGTTAAGCGCTGGTTAAACCAGAATCGCCTAAACCATGCTCTGATACTAAACAATGTAATACCTGAATACCTCCTGAGAGGATATACAAATGCCACACAAAACAATCCTAAAACATACAAAATATTCCAAAATTCATTGAAAATAAGATAACATACTTCCTATTCATACTTTGGTGAGTTATATACAAAACATCATGTACATATTGTACTCATCATATACATGCCTTAAATACAAATCCATCCTATATTATAGTTATTACAAACCATTTATACAAAATACAATATGTCTCGACACATTGAAATACAACTTAAAACTTAAACCTAACATTTTCCAAAATCATATCAAGTCCTTCATTGGCCACTGCGATTGTCCCAACCTTAAGTCTTCTTATCAGAACCTACACGGAGGCAAAACCACCGTGCTAAGCATATAGCTTAGTGGGGAATAACTAAACAGGATACATAATGGTGACTGTTTCTGATAGTTGTTAAACATTCACACGTATTGAATCAGGTCATATCATAAGCAATCTTTAATTGTTCGTATTAAAGAGCAATCCTAACATTATTTGTCTTAAAACAGAATGTAATTCATTAGTACAGAACATTCTTATATCAAAAAAAACATATAAGTATTAGAACATAGCATCAATACTTCAGAACATAATGTACAAGTCTCAGAATAAGATATAATTGTTTCAGAACATAACAAAGCTTGTATCAAATCAAAATATATCTTGTATTAAATCAGAACTTATCTTCTATTAGATTAGAACTTATCTTATATCAAATCAGAACATATATCAAAACACAAAACAGAATAGCCTGCTAGTCTTTTTTTACAGAAGTGGGTAATGGGTCCAGAATAGAAGATACCTATGATTGGTATCTCAGAAACAGAAGAGACTTAAGTCTCTGAAATAGAAGACACTGAAGTGTCTAAAATCAAAAGACACTGGAGTGTCAAGTACAGAAGACACCGAAGTGTCTAGATACAGAAGACACCTTAGTGTCTAGTTACAAAAGCAGCTGCAGACTCTTATAGGCATGCCTATTTACCCATAACTAAGACTTGGCAGTTTTAAAAACAAAACATTTCAGATTTCATAATCACATGTAAATGATGTAGTGCATAACATATGAATTTATTCCATTTTGCTCAAATTTAACATATTCATTCACATTTGATCAAAATTAACAAGCCTTATAAACATAAACATTTTCAATAATGCACTAATGAATACATTAACTAATTACATATTACATGTAGTTACACAAGTTCTCAATTCACAAACATTCACAACTAACACATTACTCTTGCTCTTTAAATCACATTAGTATTCATAAGTAAACTTCATTCCTTTATCAACTTATAAGTTTCAAAATTAGATACTTTGTTATCAAATAACACCTTCCTTAAGTTATCAAATAACACCTTCCTTAAGTTATTACTTCAATTAATAATCCAAACCTTATTCAACCTTTAGTTAACTAATTCCATCAAACTAGGTTCATTTTACACCTTAATCATGTCCATTTACACCATTAGAAAGTGCCTTAAGTTCATTTTACACCTTAATCATGTCCATTTACACCATTAAAAAGTGCCTTAACCTTATATAGTCCAACAAATGTACAAAAGTAACCTTTTTCCCTTCCAAAACATTTTCCACTATCATGGGAAGGTACCACATAAATCCCACGATCATGGGATGAGTGAACCGATCACTCATCCATGACCTTCATTTTGTTTCCAAATTTAACTCCTTCATACTCCATCCAACACACCTTCACCAAAGTCCATCAATTTCACTTCAATTCTACCTTATTCATGCCTCAAGCCCTTATCAAATTCATATCCAAATCCAATTAAAAAATTATTCATTAGGCAACTCACAAATCATTATCTTTCGCACATCAAAACTAAAACAGAATTTTCTATACAAGGATCACTTTTCCAACACTCAATTATCGTCATCATAACACATATTCCATGCCAATTCAATCATCATAGAACTTGTATTAATATATGCTATCAAGTTTAGAATTCCCTTACCTATTTAACTTCAATTTTCAACTCTAAAGAACCAGCTAATCTAGCCCTTCCAAGCAACCAGCACAAATCCAAGATCAAGGTGCAAATTTTAGCACTAAAAAGACAACATAAAAGATAACAAGATCTAGCTTCCTTGATGCAGCATCTTGTAAAGATGTCCAGTGATGATGATCCAAATTGAAGAAAAATCAGGAGTTTGTGAGAGTAAGAGAGAGTTTCAGTGGAGAGGAGCAAAGGATAGTGAAAATGCATCATAAACATCAAATGGGTTGGAGTGATTCGACACTTGTTTAGTACTAGGTGTCATAAATTTGAAAGGGCACATGTCCTTCAATGAATCAAGCTACATGTCACACATAGAAGTGAGCCACTTGTCCTCCATTTAATATACCAAATGTCACAATTCTATTAGGCCATTTGTCACTCAACCAATGCTGCCAAATGTCATTCAATATCTAGGTTTAGTCATACTAATTTTCATATACCAACTTATCTTGCCACTTGACAATTTCCTAGTCCATATGTACATTTTAACACATCAATTTTCTAATGGTATCAATTAAATCCAAGTTACTAATCATGGTCTATCAAACCAAGATTTAAGACATATATAATTCACAATCATATCACAATTTCAACACCTATCACATTTACTTTCATGAATATGTAACATTTCAACTAGGGTATAATTTAGGGGCTTACAAAGGGTTGTGTTGATATATAACAAATATGGAGAAAGAAGATGATCACTTTATACTATTTAAAACACTGTAAAGCAATGTTGTTAATCTTTAAATTTGTGTGGTTGCTTTGCTGAGGTTTTAATTGTTACTGTTTATTAGTTTTACCTTTACATTCCCTATATAATCATTATCAACGGATAAAAATAGCATTGTTCATTAAGAAGAAACAACAATAATAACCAATATTCCATATCTTGACCTAACAGTTCCTTTACATAGGAATTTTCTCTTATCCCAGGGAGTAAGGAGAAGTAGGATGCTCAAGTGGAAACTGCGACTACAAAGTTTACATGGATTATGGTTGTTGGGGATCCAAATGTGTCTAGAAACTTCACTACATACTTCCTTCTTCAAATGAATCTCTAGTTTCATCCCTAACTGAGGTGCTACGCATAAGATCTAAGATATGGAATGAGGCTTGGAGGGATGATTTTTGTGAATCGCCTTGCATTTTCAGTGGTTAACCAATGGGCCATCACTCATTAAAGGAAGCTAGGCTTTGAAAACTACCTTATTATAGGGGATGAGCTCTTCAATTTAGGTTTGCCTCAAAGGAGGTGCATATAAGATTCTCTAGTTGGGACCATAGCACATTTAGGGAAAACCTTTGTTATTGAAAATGTAGAACCCTGGTCTGACCTTCGAAAGATCTAACGTACAAAATATACCAATCTAGGTAAATTTTTATAGGATCTTGTTGGAATACTGGTCCTCAGATTGCCTAAGCTATTTGGCCAGCATAATAGGATGTCTAATTTCTCTTGATGATAATATAGAAAACCCAAAAAGAATTGATTACGCTTGCATAAGTGTTAAAGTAATGCTAGAAAGTGATCCCCCTAAATATATGTAAATAATAAGGTTCAATGTAAAAGAGAACTGGTTAAAGACTTTATTGAGCTTGCATACCTTTAAAAGCCACTCAGAAGAAGCATGGTGAGAATGTAGAGGTAGAAGAAACAGGAAGCTATGAATAACATAAATGCTAAAGGAATTATGCCCCCATTAGGAGGAAACCCAAAGAAGTTTGTCCCTATAGAGGAGAAAAGTATAAGGGTGGAGAGTAGTATAAGAGAAATAGTGCAATATAGTAGCCCAATAGAACCTATAAAAGTCTCAGGAAAAAATGTTGCGAGTCTTAAGGAGAACATTTGTTTGAATAAGGAAGGTGAGTTGACTCCATGATCTAAAGGTAAAGTTGTCTAAAGGTATAAGAATGAGGTGAGTCCTAGTTCTAACCTTATTCTAAATGATTTGTTTAAAAGTGGCGAAGAAGCTATAAATATTATTCCTAGTTCTAATAACAAAAGAGTTAGGAAAAAGAAAGGTAAGGCCAGGAAGAATTGATGGATATTGTAGTGAGGAATACTAAAGGGCTTAACCGCCTAAATAAGTAGATGACACTATAAGGACATTTTATGCCAAATGAAGCCATATTTTATTGGTCTTCTTAAGAGTTGAGACCAAAATCAAGGAGGATCTTATAAAAGAAAAGTCTTTGGTTTTTGCAATGGTAGCGGACCATCTTAAGCAACCACTCATAATGCCCTACTACAAAAGTGATGGGAACGTCTAACCCCTCTCTTATCTAGGTAATTAACTAGAGTAGTTCAAGCCAACTGGTGCAATACGATGAGATTTTGAAGGAATCAAATCTTTAACTATGATCCATGCATGTAATTGGAATTTTATAGAATAAGTATACAGGCTGACCTCTAAGGAATGACTCTTAATTCTCCTTGGATCCTATTAGGAGATTATAATTATTCCTTAGTCCACTCGGAAATAGACAATAGCTTGAAGCATACTTCTACCAGGCACTATGAATTATCCAATCTTACTACTTTTATGGGGATTTTGCATCTCATATTTACATAATGACTTTTAACATGGAGTGTTATATCCTGTCTCTTAAATTGTTGAAGGATCAAAAGTGTTAGACTATTGAGTTAAATGAATGACATCATATAGAATGAATTTGGTACATTTGTGATATGATTTTATGGTTGTATTCATATGCATAATATTATAATACACATATGAATTTTGATTTAGACAAATTGCACTTAACTAACATATTTCGGGGTATGAAATTAAAATAAATGTAATATGAATGTGTATTTCCAATGTCTTGTACTTTGGATTACCAATGACAAGAATTGATGGACTACAATTAGTAAATTGGAATTTATTGTTACAATTGAGAAATTGATGAACTAAAATGTACATTTAGCTAGGTAAAATGCCAAGTGACAAGACAAGTGGATATATAGAAAATTAGGATGACAAAGCCTATAAAATGAGTGACATTTTTCATACATAATTGAGTGACATTTGGCATAGAGATTAAGTGACATGTGGCGGCTTAAGAAGAGGGCATGAGTACCATTTAAGGGGAAGACATGTAGCTTGCTTCCTTATAGGACAAGTGTCCTTAAATAAGGAGACACTTGTCTTAAATCAGCTAATGACACATGTATATGGCAAAGGTTTTCCTTAGATGTTTCTGCTAGAATTCATTATTCCTCCTTCCTCTCATTTATGAAATACACTCATAACCCTATAGCTTTGAAATTCTGCTTTACTTCTGGTTATAGTCACTTCAAGATTCATATAAGATTATGCTCAAAGATAGTTATAATCTGTTATCATCTCCTTGCGTTTGTTGGAACCAATCTACTTCCACTTTGAGCATGGATGATCTTGCATGTATGGAAAGCTCAATTAGCTTTGATCTTTAAGCTAGAATTTGAGCTAGACAAGTAAGTAAAAGATTGTAATTTATGGAAGTTATAATAGAGAATTTATGATGATGAAATTGAGATGAATTGTATATGATATTGATAATGAATTGTGCTAGAAATTTCTACATGAACTTAGACACTTTTCTGTTGTGTTCTTGATGATGAACAGTAGGTTATGGATTGTTTTACGGATGAATTAGATTAGGATTTGAGGTATAATGAAGGTGAATTTATGTTAAAGAAAGGTGCTTATATAGTGATCTTGAAATGGCAACAGAACTAGGATACATGATTGATAGTGAATGATAGTTTTTGTTTTAATTTTAATGTGTGAAAGATAATGATTTTTGAGTTGTCTAATGAATGATTTTTGAATTAGGTTTGGACATGAATTTGATAAGGGATTGAAGCATGAAAAAGGTATAATTGAAGTGAAATTGATGGACTTTGGTGAAGGTGTGTTCGATAGAGTATGAAAGAGTAAAAATTGGAAGAAAAATGAAGGTTATGGGTGAGTGAACCTTCAGTTCACCCGTCCCATGATCATGGAATTTATAAGGCTCCTTCCCACGGTCGTGGAAAGTACTTTGGAAGGAGAAAAGGTCAGTTTTAGGCAATTTTTTTACTATATAAGTTTAAGACAATTTATAATGGTGTAATTAGACTTGATTGGGGCTTGAAATTAACCTAGAAAGTTGCTTGATTAAGTGATTAAGTGTTTTATAAGTTTAAGTTGTTAATTGAGGTTATGAATTAAGGAATGCAATGATTGATATCAATGTATATTAATTTGAGAGGTATGAGTTGTTAATGGTATAAAGATGTTCTTGTGAATGCAATGTGATCCAAAGGATATAAATAATGAATTAGGTATGATTGAATGATAATTGGGAAATTGTGTGAATTTATAAATGCTAGAAAAAGGATTGATGAATGTATGATTGATGAATTTAAGGTAATTAAACTTACTTAAGGCATAACCTAATTGCAAACAAGTTATATACAAGCTATGATGAATTAATGAGCAAGATTTGTGAATAAGGTTAGACACCTGGGATAGTCAATTGAGCATGCATTGAAACATGATCTATAAACATGTGTATGTTTGAATAATCATATGATTGATAAACTTAGTAATATGTAAACTATATATGTGTATTACATGATTAAAGAAGCACAAGTAGATCACCAACATCCAGACATTGCCAGCTCACTAAGGTAATAGCTTATCTAGAGCTTATGTGAATTAAACTAGATGTTTCCTCTCTATGATTGAATTGTTTATGATTAATGTCAACTATTGAATTGTTACTGATATAATTATAATAATTCTGGACATTGATGATCCGAGGAGCTCAATATTCGAGATTATACTAGAAGTGCCTTTTAATGGTATGAGAAATATAGAATGTGATATCAACTAAATGTTGAATACCAGAATTAGATCCGATGAATATGATAAATGAATTTGCACACTAAATGAAAGTTATTGATAGCATATTATGTGAAATGATGCATTTCATCACACGAATATGCATGATCAGATAAAGGAGTTGTGATCGGAGTGATCAACGTGAAAAAGAGCTTAAAGCTTATAAATGTGCACAAAGATGAACACGGTATCCATAATAAATACAGGATAGTATTTGAAATGAGCCTGGTATCTACAAGAGATACGGGATAGTTAAATAGGCGCTCGGTCACAATAAAATAAAAATAAAAGTGGAGTCTCATGTGCATTTGCATATATATATATATACATGTATCATGTGACTAATTGCAAAGAATGACTAATTTAAATTGATATAATGATATGCAATGTTTGTGTACATGTTGATGATATGAATGATTGAAATAAATGATTGGATTATTATGAAATAGATTACTTGAAATGTTTGTAGTTCATGATGTAGTTGTTGAAATATGATGTATAATGTGATCAGGTAATCAATAATGAATGATATGATATATGGATTTGATTCTGAATGATGTGGTATACAAAATTGGATAATATGAAATACTTGTGAATTTGGTTAAATACTTGTGATATTTGTGTTCTATTTTAAGTGAGCACATAGATGATAATTCACTCATTAAGTTCGCAAAACTCGTCAAAATTACAAATGTTGATTTTCAGGTACTGAAGAGACCTAATGTTTTTTATTTGAAATGATTAAAAGGAGCCCTAGCTTCTCTAGCTAGTCTAGTTGAAGTAGCTTCTACATTTGGACATGGGTCAATGTCGGGATCAGTTGTACCTACAAATGTCTTAGTTATGTTGTACCAAGAATTGTATTTTTCAACTACTATATAATGTACATGTGAATTTTATAAAATGAAATGACATTCGAGACTTTATATATTTGTAAATAAAAATGGAACTAAATGATTGTGGCTGAATATGATTGTGAATGAAATGATTCAAAATGAAGATTTGTAATAAGTTGAAATGTTATGCCTTACAAATTTAGAAATGAGACCGTTTTCACATACCCTTTTGTAGAGTATGTTCCCGAATATCCTTCAATATATCGAGCATATGCTCTATACGAGTGGTATATTATATGGACTAACAAATAAAGTGGTGATAGATTCATACAAAGTTAGATAGGTGTTTGGTGATTGATTTGTTGCTGAATGCATACCCCACATCTATACTCACTTTGGTAATTCACTAATATCTGATCACTCTTTTATTGAAATTGCTTTAAACTAGCAAAAGGGCATAAGGAAGGCTCCTTTTAAATTTTTCTACTCACTATTGAATCATCCTTAATTTACACAAATAGTGGAGAAGGACTTGAGCATAGTTTGTAACGGATTTTAGAGTTACAATTGTGTTCTGGAGTTAAAGGAGATCAAAGCATAATGTAAAAGTTTGTTAAAGCATAGTATAGATCTGTTGTAATTTGATAAAAGTGAAGCTCCAAAAACACTTAATTTAGCTCAGGATGCTTTAAGTAATTACCCATAAAACCCAATGCTCAAGGCTAAAGAGGGCTTTCAACTTAGATAATCACTATAAGGTCCCGAAAGCTTACTATTCACAATTGAAACAAAAAGGTAGAATTCAATGATTGAAGGAAGGAGACAGGTATTAGAGTGATTTCATTTAGAAATATTGCTAAAATCCTCTTAGTAAAAAGGCTACGGAAGTTTTACAATGAAAAGGAAAATTCGTGGGTGAAATGGATTCAAATGTTCCATCTAAAAGGAGATAGTGTGTGGACTATCAAGGTGAAATCAACATTCTCCTATACCTTCCAAAGAATCTTTAAAAAATAGGGATTTCATGCATACTCATATTAAACAGACGATTGGTAATGGCTTTGGGACAAACTTCTGGTTTAATAATTAGCTACCTATTAGGCCTCTCTACAAACGTAAAGACTTTAACTCTCTAAGAGCTATTGTTTCTGCTATAACCATGTTTGGTCGCCTCTTACAGATAGATTTCGGCATTAGCCATTTCATTCAATATGTGGCTTCCAAAATATTCTACAGATGATTATTGACTGCATACATGACACCAGCAAACTGGATTTCATTTATTGGACACTGGATGGGAGCCTTAGGTTTACAACCAAATCTTGTAAAAAACTTCTGAGTGGTCTTTTACTAGAATGCTTTAGTGTGATCTAATTTGGAATTTTAATACACCTCCTTCCTATTCCTTCATACTTTAGCTTTCATTTTGTCAAAGGTTAGAAATAAAGGACAAGTTCAAATTCATGATTGACTACCAAGATTGTGTGTTATGCAGGACTAAACTAGAAAGTCATAAACATCTCTTCCTTGAATGTCCTTCCTCTAAAGTTTTTTAGAGGCCCCTTTTATTGACTTTTGAGGTTCAATGCAATCACATGGAATGGCCAAGAATAGTGGAATAGGCTTGTATTCTTAATCTAGGACACAAAGAAGATAAGAAGCTATTCAATATAGGATTTTGGATGATTATATGCCAAATATGGTAAGAGAGGAACAATATAATATATGGAGGATGAAGGAGTAACACTAAAGCTATCCTAAACATATTTGCATTCAAACTTAGATTTGCTTCCTTGGATAAAGGAATTGCTACAAATTTGTCTCCTTCACCACAACAGAAACTTACATTAGAACCTCTGTTATGAAACCCGGACCGGACCCGCCGATCCGACCGGTCTGGGTTAAGCTAAAAAATCGGTGTCAAATTGAACCGGTCAAAACCGGTCAATTGATCGGTCGGACCGGTTCGACCACTAGTTCATCAATTTTTTTTTATTTTTTTAAATATTTTTAATATTATATATAATTAAATATAATTATTGTATAATTATGACGTCACACCGGTTCGACCGGTGGTTGAACCGGTCGAACCGGTGACCAGTAAGACTTCCGGTTCGATGACCGGTCCGGTTTTGAGAATACTGATTAGAACAGTAGCGTCTCAAACCTATGTAATAATTGGTTGAAAGAGTAGTATGTTGTAATATCCTATCTCTTTAAGGTTTTAACCTAAGTAAACCTTGATCAATTATAATAGTTTGTAGAGGATTTGATATATATATTTATTTATCATTAAGTGAATTTACTTAATTACTTGTCAAAAGAAAGAAAATGACAGATAGGGAATTTTGTCAAACTTCAGCCTTATAGGCAAGGGACCATGGCTAGGAGAACCAATCAAAAGTTGTGCCCAAGATTTTACAGCCCTTTCAAAATTATAAATGAGGTGGGATCAATGGGCTATAAATTAGAGTTTTCTGTAAGACACTTAACATCTTTCATGTATTACAACTTAAAAAGCATGTTGCTCCCATTAGTCCTATATTGCCAATACTTTTATTGGAGCTAAGTGTAGATGAGAGCATACCTATGGCTATTTTGGAACAAAGGATGGTCAAAGGGCATAATAGACCCACCACCCAAATTCTTCTGAAGTGGTTCAACTCAGATGAACAAACCGCTTGGTAGTTCTTGTTCAAGGCAAAAGGAACAAATTACCTCCCTAATGTTTTCTAAAAATTTTAATTTAGTCCTCACCGTTATCTATGGTATCATGTTACAAGTGAATTTTTCTAAATATTATTGATGGTACCCTAAATTATAAGACAAAAGTTAAGTTTTTAGTAGTTTCTAGTACATGGGTCATCAATTTAGCATGTGACATCATAATTAGACAATGTGCTCCAATTTATATATTCTTCAAAATGACTTATTTAAACATTAATTAAAGGTGTGATGTTCACCTTAATATTTTATAAAAGTTCTAATTAAGTCCCAACTATTATCTCTGTTACTAACTTTGTTCCCTATTTAGGTGCAACAAATACTATTTCAGTAACGATATGGTACCAAGTGATAGCAAAGATATGGTAAAGAATTACTTAAATTTTTTATAAACATTGAGATATTCACATTTTGGCCCTTTTTCAACCTTCAAAAACAATCGTGGACAAGATTCGTCGAGGAAGGGTTGTGTGGATACATAACAAGTCGATCGCTTTGTGCGACTTAAAACATTGTATCTTCAAATTTGCGAGGGTGTTCAAATTTTCTAATGTTTTAGTTGTTATCGTTTATTATTTTTGTCTTTTCATTCCCTATGTAATCGTTATCAACGGATAAAAATGGCGTTGTTGATTTAGAAGAGACACAATAACAACTAATATTCCATATCTTCCTATCTTTCCATATCTTCTCTCTCTTTCTCTGTAGCTTCTTGGACATCTACTCCTTACTCATCTCCTATCTTTTAGTCCAGTCTTTTTGCTTGTATCAGTATGTATTGCCAACTTCTAGGATTTCACTACAATTTTTTAATTTATCCGGATAGGTTAACCCGAATAAAAGACTCAGGAAAAATATTATTCAACTCAGCTCGCTAGGGCATGACCATAGCTTTCTGAAACATATGGAGAAGCAGTTTGAAATAACAAATTTATTCGATCACAAAGTACCAGTCATTGTTACAATTTGGGAACAATAGTAAACGCCGAGACCCCTTATTGATGATTAAAGAACACTTAATTGTGTATTTCAGTTTCTAGGACAAAAAAAAAGAAACCACACCTGGAGCTAATGTTTCACTTCAGACCAAGAATTGGCATCTATCCAGTTATACGCTATGGGGCTCAAGAAAGTATCAGGAATGCCAAAAGAATTGACCAAAGCAAGTGCATGTGGCCGCAATTCACCGCAGAGTTTAGCTACCTCTGTCCTAATAGCTGCAGCACTCTCTGTTGATAAATACCCATACCTGAGAAAGGCAGCATCTTCTTCCAAACAGATTAACGCATACATGGATCTCACAAGGCCTAAGGCATCCTGCAGTCAACATTTCAAAGAGTTTAAGAAGTTGCTTTGCTATACCTTTTCTAACAGTTTTAACATCTTAGGTTCTGAAGTGCCACGAGGATAAGGATAGTTATCATCTTACAATGTTGTCTTTGAGGACACAACTAAATTCTAATTGTCAAATCTAAAATTTATCCTTAAATCTATTCACACTCCCACCATCTAGGTGCCACTTCATATTTGTTAATTTAGATAAACCCGAATATCCCTTTTTTCTTGCATCTATACAATTTCATTCTAAAACAACTTCTCTACCTCCCACTCTACAATGCTCTAGGCAACAACTAGTCACTAACAGTGTTTCTGTGATCATTTCCCCAGTCAAATGCCTGCAGTGACAGTCAAGAGTTCCATCAACCACCCAATCATAGCATGCTTCAGAAATATCAATTCTCATTTATGAAGCTTTCAACTCCTGAAGTTCATCAAAATCCACCTTGTTTAATCTCTCTGAAACTTTGTTAATGTCGTATTATGATCAACTTAGCAATAATAATGGACTAGTTGCAACACTGCAATTGCTTAGCTGCAGTATCCAATACAGCAATACCCAACAAAATAAGTGAAAAATGAGGAACAGTATGTGATACTTTACCTTCAACGAGCCAGTAGGTATATTTGCCTCAGCCTCAATAAAAGTGTCGAGTATTGTTCTGTCTGTAAAAGCTCTGCCCAAGTCGTCAGCAAGTTGATGATTCTGTTTACCATAAGGAAAATGAACAATAACAGCAGCATCAGCATTTGCGATCAAAGTGAGAAAACAAGAATAAATATGAAAAAGATTTGAGTACCAGAAAGGTTTCTTACCAAGAAGAAGGCATACTCTTTGCCTTTTCCCTTTGCTTGATACTCGGATACTTTGGTAGCAAATCGATTCAGAAGATCTCGTTCTCTCAATCTGAACATATTAATCTGATGCATACAACTAATCAAGCATATGTTTAACAAGGTCAGTATGCTAAGAAGCCCAAGAAATTATTAGTACCTGGAATTGGCTGCTTCGCATAGAAGTGGTAGAAAACTGAGATGAAAACACATCACTAGGACTATTCATGTGGTCTAATCCAAAACTCTTAATTGGTTTGTTTTTCTTCTGAGAAGCTAAATATTCTCCAAGGAGTGACTTGCTAACCTGATGCCAAATCAGTGATATAAACTATATTAAGTGATCTTGAGCAAATTGAAGTTGAATGCCGATGATTGCATCTGGCAAAGAACTACCATATCAAATAGCAATTCAATTTCACTTATCCTTAATGGGCATTGCCGCTATGAAAATAACAGCATTAAGATTTTCTATGAAGCATGTTCAGCATTACTTTTCAAGGACTTCAAACATGGCTAATGAATGTTAAAAATTTGGCTTTCCATATTTGAAAAGGATTGAAAACCAGTGAGTGTGGAGGAGGATAAATAAAGAAAACATTCACCCAGAAGAAAGCCAAAATAGAGCAAAGAATACAGAAATTTTGGCTGAACCAGTTAAAAATCCCATTCTATACACATCACTACAAGATTGTAGCAAATCCTTGCATCTAGGAGACGATCTATAAATCCAAAACGACGTTTATGAGAGCATTAAAACTATACAAAACCGGAAAATTTCCTTAAGCAAGAAAACAACTCTAACCCATAGGCTTCCTTCAAATGAAAGAGTAATGAAGTTTGAATTTTTCTGACCCAAAGTCCTGGCCAACTACTTGAGTGCAACAACATCGGCACATTAGATCAAATACGATAAAAGGGAACCCATAATCTACTATATTTCAATGATCAGACCAACTGAGGAAGCTAATTACAACCAACTTGAGATAGCTTCATGAATATTTTTCTAGCATCATGAATATTTTTCTTTTGTTTTTCTTTGCTTCCATATTATGTTTACCCTTTTAGCCATGTTATCAAACCCGAACCAGACCGGCCGGTCCGACCGGTCGACTATCCGGTCTGGTTAACCCTATAAAACCGGTCTTGAATTGGACCAGTTCGAACCGGTGAAAACCGGTCAATTGACCGGTCGGACCGGTCCAGTTCGACAATTTTTTATTTTTTTATTTTTTGGTATTTTTAATATTTTAAATATTATATATAATTAAATATAATTATTGCATAGTTATGATACCGGTCGAACCGGTCAAATCGGTAACCAGTAAAGCCTCCGGTTCGATGACCGGTCCGGGTTTCAGAACACTGCCTTTTAGAGTTCTACTTTTATCCAAAGGTAGCAGTCTCATATAAAAGACAGATGGAAAAGAAAAAAAAGTTGGTACAGTTTACCTGTTGCATAAGAATGTTGTTGTCACCCTCGAAAGTGGACTGCACATCATACTCGCTTATTAGATGACCAACCAGATTCTCTGTCTTCAAGCCTTGTCCTCCACAAGCTTCACGACATTCCTATGATTATAAATCAAATGAGCTCAACAATTATGTGACCCTAACCTAATGATCCACATCTTACTTCGCTTCTTACGTGAAGTGTTCTCATATTATGCCAGGTAAAGGTAGCCTTGAATGCACTTGAAACAACATGAAGGGTTTTGATTGAGTCAGGTGTCCTCTTGACATACAGCATTTTCAAGAAATTCCCAGCAAAACTCATTGCATATCTGAATTTGACATGTAATTTTCAAAAGTTAAAAAGAGGGACTTGAAAGAGAAGATGAAGAACAAATCAAAATGATAGATCATCTTCTAGAAGCTGCATCACATGATTTCCATTTCTAACTGATTGTCCTACTTCACAACCTAACAATACTGGTGTCATTAGATTATCGATAAGACAACAGAGCATGCACTACTCATTTTATAAAAGGGCTGAATCTACAAATTATTTTAGTCCATATTATAATAGTCACATCAAAATATTATATATGATAATCCTAGATCAAGCAGCTAGCAATTCTACAAACTTTACCATTAGGATCATAAACATAAAAAATCCAACATTCGCATAAAAGCCACTTTAACTACACAATTAAAAGACAAAACAAAATATGAATCACTTTCCTACTAGAATAAGGGTTCTAAAAACTTCTCTATAAATATGCGTATATTCAACTCTTCAATGATAAGCAATCTGAAATTTTTCTACAAACTTGAGTTTTCAACTAAAAAGTGTGATGCTTTTTTCTGAGAGTGATATAAACAATCTGAATTTTTTCTACAAACCTGAGTTTTTAACTAGAAGGTGTGATGCTTTCTTCTGAGAGTGATTCTTAGACCCTATGAGTAATTCATAGTTTTTTTACTCTCCATTGTTTGTGTTCCTTACTAAATTCCGGTAAACCTAACCCAAACTCCAATCATATTAAACCATAAAATTCTATCCCCTAAAGTTTCAACAATCTAACCCTGAAAACCCAACTATACTAGACTGAAATTTCAGTATTCTTAGTTGAAATCCAGCCCTGAAATTTGATATTCCAGCAACCTAATATCAGCCATATGTCCTAGTTAATACTTCTACATGCCAACATCAATTTGGTATCAGAGCTTTAGTTTATAATGGCGACAGATAGTGAAAGGGCATACAGAAGAATCTTCAACGACCTTAGAGCAAGATAAATACTTCTGAATATTGGAAAGAAGCTGGACAACACATTCACAAGGTGCTCCAAAAACAAACTTACATGTAACAACTCTGATAAGAAAACATGTTCGACAAATTTTGTAGAGGTTAGACAACCTTGACATACATTCCCTAGGAGACAAAACTCCCATAAGAAAAAACTATGCCAACCAACAACCAATACTTGATGTTGGACAAGGATGATGTGGTAATAAGCAAAAAGAAGGGACTGATAATGATCAACAGCATGCAATGTAAGGAAAAATCTTTGCTGAAAAATCTTGTACTATTCCTCAAATTTAATAGATCATTTTGAATCCTTGAGCCTGCATATAGAAGGCGCTCAAATACTTGATGATACGGAGAGTTTAGCAATGGAAGATGATCATGACATGGAGAGTTTGACAATGGAGATGATCAAAGCATTAAATATGGAAAAAAAAAAACGAAGTGGATTATTTGGCAAACCTAAAGTTGAAACAATTGAACAACAATTTCAAACACTTAAACAACAAGCTAAAACAATAGTGCAAAATGTTGAAAGAATAGGACAACAAGCTAAAATAACAGAACGTGGAGCTAAAAAGATTTAACCAACAACTACTGGGTTCCGAAGCTTATTGGTTCAAAACTTGATGATATCTAATATGAATTGAGGAGAGGGATTGCAAGAGCTTATAGAAATCAGCAGGTTTCACTCCCTTTATATACTGGTTTATCTAATTCATATAAGATATGTTACAATTATAATCCCTAAAAATTCTCTCAATCAAATCACAATCATAATCCACAAAATTCCTCTTAATCAAATCATAATATCCAACAATATCATTGGTGTTGTTGTTGATGATTGTGTTGAAGTGGTTGATGGAGTAGACTTGAATGAAGATGTGAAATTAGTACAACATAGGAATATAGAAGCCGTGAGTGGACTTACAAAGTCAAAATTCAGCAAGATGGCAAGCTAGTGCATTTGACTATAAGAAGCAATAATACATATATTCATGATGCCTATGTTTAGAAAAGCCATGTGGTTTCATTATATAACTATTTGCAAATATGTTGGTCAAGAATTATCGTGTTTTCCACGCTGCTAAACTATTCTTCAAAGAAGTTGCATGCTTCCACAGATTATCTTTAACCATCGTACAAGATTGTGACATGAATTTTACAAGTTATTTTAGAGAACTCTATGAAAAACATTAAACACTAAGCTTCAATTTTCAAGTTCTTTTCATCCTCAAATTGATGGACAAAGAGAGGCGGTGAATAAAAGCTTGGGAGACTTATTAAGTTGTTTGGTTGAAAACGATGTGAAAAATTGGGACCTAATTCTTCCTACGGCAAAATTTGCATATAATAGTTCCATAAATAGATCAATTGGTAAGAGTTCTTTTGAGATAGTCTCGGGAGTTCAACCAAGAAAATCTATTGATTTGGTTCCTTTACCACAAACAACATGAGTTAGTTTGAAGCTAAAAGTTTTGTACAACAAATGAGAGACATCTTTGATGAGGCACGACGAAAGATAACAACCAACAATGTGTCTTATAAAAAACATGCTAATCAATGTTGTCGATTGGTGGAATTCAACGAAGAAAATATGGATAGGATTCGTCCGGAGTGTTTTCCAAAAGAGAAATATAAGAAACTTCATTCATGGAATGTTGGCCCTTATAAGATCGTCAAGAAGATAAGTGTTAATCCTTATGTTCTGGAATTACCAAGTGATATGGGAATTAGTCCTATCTTTAATGTTGCATATTTAAATATTTATCATGGATATGATGATACACAATCTCCTACTACAGTTGTGAGAATTTCAACCATTCCTTAAAGAGGAGATATAAGATATTCTTGATGAACAATTTGTAACCTTAAGAGATAGAAGATATCAACAATTTCTTGTCAAGTGGAAAGAAAGACCGATTTTTGACAATACTTGAATTTTAGAATATGAATTTTAAAAGTTGAATCCAGATTTATATGGTCAGTATTTATCACATTCTATGTCAAAGACAACTTTAAACAAACCAGAGAGAATTTATGCAAAAGAAAAAGTCTATAAAAGAAATTACAGAGGAATTAGTGAACCACAAGCTTTAATTTGATAGGATGAAGACTGAGAATTGAGTTGACCTCAAAGATAAGGGCTGAAATTTAAATTGTATTAGAATTTCTTATTAGATAGGAAGAAGTAATAAATTAAATATGTTATTATATTTTACATATATTATCTTAGTTGTCTAGGACATATAGAATTTTTATTGGGATAGGATTTAAATTTGTTAGAAACCATTTCTTACTAGAATAAGGGTTCTAAAACTTCTTTATAAATATGTGTTTATTCAAACCTTCAATGACAAGCAATCAGAGTTTTTTCTACAAACTTGAATTTTCAACTAAAAGATGTGATGCTTTCTTCTAAGAGTGATTCTTAAATCCTAAGATTTCCTAATTTTTTACTCTCTATTGTTTGTATTCCTTACTAAATTCCAGCAAACTTAACCTAAATTCCAATCATCTTACACCTAATTCCATCCACAATAAACCCTAAATTTTCAGCAATCCAACCTAAAACTCCAACTATACCAAACTGAAATTTTAGAATTCCTAGCCGAAATTCAAGCCCTAAATTTGGATATTCCAACAACCTCATATTAGCTATATGTCCTAATTTTGTGATTATTAGCTACTAGTTAATACTTTTATTTGTCCTACATCAAGTATATTTATATTTGTGCCCATGTAAATATAATCTATTGTAAACTTGTCACAACTTGTAGAATATTCTATTGTCAAATAATGGTTATGAATGTTAAATCACAGCATGACGTCATCGTTTCAAATCTTTAATTGTCAAACTTAAGTAACATTCTTCAGGCATCCATATGAAAGCATAAGAACAAATATAAGAATTTTCATAAAGTGCTCCATAACTTTCCCAACTAAATAGGATCAATTAAGAAAAAGATTTGCTTTTGAACAACTATTAACATACATACGTCTTAGAAAGAAGTGGCAATAGTCGTCTTTGATAACTTGGATAATCAAGTAGTAGGACTTCAGGTCCACTGGATTCAACCGAAAATGCACGTCTAGACAAAGCGTACCTTATAGCAATAGCTAAACCAACCTAACAGAAACAATGGAATTATAATCAATAAAAGAGAATGAAAAGGTTTGAATAAATTTATGAAACATGAATAGAAAAAAAGACAAATTGGGGAATAAGGACAATTTGTTAATGATTTGCTAACAAAAAAGCATAGACGTTCCATATGATAACCAACAGTCAGATATTAATAATTTGACATTTCAGCTTCCCACTTTTTTCGTACTCCAAATGAATAAAATCTTTGCTCGATCTCCTTCTACTTTAAAGCATGAGTAGGGTTGACAATGGGCCCAGTCTGCTAAGGCTCAAGTCTGATCACACATGATTTGACCTAGGCCAAACTAACTTTTCATTATTGATCGGACCGAAAAAAAATTTTAAGCTCGTGGTAGTGGTAGTAGTAGTGGTAGTGACAGTGGTGGTGGTGGTGGTGATAGTAATAGTGGTAGTGGTGGTGGTTATAGTAGTAGTGGTAATAGTAGTAGTTATATATGTTGTATTGAATAAGCTTTAGATTCAATTACAATTGTATTCATGGGTTATTTCCCTTGTACAAGGTTTGTAGTACAAATAATAAGCATCTCTTGTCTAGTATATCTTACTACATTTGATATGTGTCATTTCTAAAAAAAAGCGTAATACTATCAACATTTTTTAAGCGACTAAATATTCTATGCATCATCTCTTTTTATGCAACTTGGCCTTTTCCTCCACATCTACCTCCCTTTTACATCCATTTCTCCTATCCCTAACCTCTAAGACATGTTCTCCTCCTCTCTCCCTTACTATCTCAGAACATACGTATAAAGAATTTTGCAAACAACTGCAAAGAACTAAACCAACAATTCTTTAATCAATTTCTCATACCTACAAATGTATAACAACTTTTTGTCCCTCTCAAAAGTTCTCTTCTAGAGTCCAAAAGACAAGGATTCAAGGAAAGAAGCTTTCCAATTAGGAGTGCATGGAGAGAAATTGACATAAAAATTAGTTTCAAATAAACAATGCTTGAACGTTGCATGCTTTGTTTAAAATTTCTAAAGAGGAGATACTTATTGAAAATGCATAAGGTCGTGGACATAACAAAAGAAACAAAGGTCATTTTTCTAAGTTCAATTGTATTGAAAAGAAAGTCAATTCAACCCAAGGTCCCACTTTTTGTAACTAGAACAAGTTGTTCAATTCCAAGAACCTGGATAACCTAATTTCAACCCTCCTAGATTCATGTGTTATATTCTCGGTGTTGTATTGTTGTAGTATAGATTTCTTAATTATTTTCAAGCTACACCCACAAAAGCATCCAAGGAGCATCAGACAAGGCAACTGTTAGAAACCATATGCTCAAACATAGAAAAGTATTGGGCAATTTAACAAACAAGAACTTCCAGAAACCAGGTAACAAGGAAGCCACGTTAGATACCCCGTCCTAATGCATACACAACAACCTTGAACAAAAATTAAACATGTGTAACAAAACCTAATTATAAGGAATCTCTTTTGTCAATTTTGTAATGCCTTGGTGGCATGTCCAAGTATCAACTGTATAAATAAATACCTTCGATATGTAGACTGCGCTAACAGCAATATTGACACGACCAGAAGTCAAAGGGGCCAGGAATGCTGCAAATCTCTATGAAAAATCACGTGTAAGAAGTTTATACATACATACATGTATGCATACATACATACACACACACACACACATTTAATAATATAAACATATATATGTATATATGCTATAGCCCTCTAATCCATAGGTCTACATGTGAAAAAAGGAGATGAAAACAATCATCTTAAAAGGAGTCCATCTAGAAAATAATCACCTGATCTGGGTCTTTTATCGCACTATGATACTTCCCATCTGGTGAAACATCAGCAACTGAATTCAGTAAATTTTCTCTTGGAATTCGAACTTTGTCAAACCTGAAATAGTACCACTAAGATTCTAAGTGCATCTAATCACATAATAGAATTACTACTAGTTAAAGGTGATTACTACCAGAGTCGACCATTGTCAACACCATTAAGACCAATTTTGTGACCACAGTCAGCTATACGGATGTTTGGGCATACATTTCCATCTGCATCCCTGATTTGGGTTATAAATGCATGGACACCTTCATTCTTGCCATCAATATTAAGTTGAGAAAAGACAATTGTGTGTGTGGCATGCTGATTAGAAAGAAAAACATAAATGTGTAAACAATTAAATGTCAAAAGCAAGGACCGAAAAGATGGAAAAATCATATATGTGAGGATGAAAAAATTTCGAAGGACTTGATTAGTATTTCTGGAAAGATCCATACTTTAGCAGCCCCTCCAATCCAATACTTTTGAGCTGATTCACAGGGAGTGTTGATGATGAATTCTTCTGTGTTTAAATCATATGTGGTAACTGTTTCAATTCCTCGAACCTACAAGTAATAAAAGAAGTTAGGCTCAAAAGTACAGAAAAAGGACCCTAAGAAACTACAGAGAAACTTGATGCCACTGAACAAAAGATCCATAATTCCGCATACATTACTTCCATGCCCCAATTCTGTCATGGCAAAGCAACCCTTAATTGCAAAACTTTCAGTGTTTCTGAGCCACTTATCATGGTGGCGGTTGGTTCCGAAAAATTGAATAGCACCACCCCTGAAAAGAAATAAGAAAGAAAAAAATTGAACAGTCAATAGCATACATCAGAACCTACTTGCTTGAGGATTTTATGTAAAATTGTTCCTCGGTATCTCATTATAGTTTCTTGAAAATTTATAGGACTTAAACAGAAGCACATATCACTTCTCCAACGACGTTATTGGCGTGTACTCATAGTCCTCAAGTTTTTTATCTATTCAACTTCGAAATAATAACAAATAGCGGGTAGAAAAGAATAGTACCAACCATAAAAAGAAGTGAACACCAAGCTTAATAGCCAGGGAGTGATCAAACATCCCAAGAACTTCAAAGGCGGCAAACTTCCTCAATTCGGCTTCGGGACCTTTCCCCGTCAACCATCCATCAAAAACACCTCTCTCCAGCAGGTAACCGATTCGTCTCATCGTCATCTCTCGCTGCTGCTCCATCGACTGGTTGTAATCAGGTGACACGAACACCCTTCCGCCTCTCTCCCGAGGATTAAACAGCTTGCTTTGCCTCACCACACCGAACAACCAATCGCGATCCTCGATGTGATGCGCGTCCAGTAATTGACGCATATCTTTGGTGTCGAAATCCTGCTTCTCATTCAGCTCCGGAGGAGAGTAGCTCAAGCATGCGTTGGATTCAAGTGATCGAACGGTTTCCGATGAGTGGCGGTGGCAGAGGTGATTGCTCAGTATCCGTGTTCGACGAGTTGCACAATCGCCCAAAGATCCCATTTCGTCTTTAACACTCCCTTCCTGGTGAATTGGTAACATTACAAAATTACGGTGCAAATATATTAGATATAATGGCGTTTGTGGTCTTTGGAAGATGATTAGGTTGTCTGAACGTACACGTGAGCTAAGCGACCTCGAATGACTCATCACGCTGTTTAACTATTTTTTTATTCACCTTTTTTTTGTAGTAGCTAATACATAGACTAGTATTTTGTGCATTAAACAACATAAAAGAGTAAGGATCTGTATGTAATTTCGTTTTCGTTTTCTTTGCATCTCAGTATCAGTTGGTCAAAGGCTTTTATCATGCTAAATGTAATACAATTCATTTTAATTAATGGGTAAAACATACGAATCCCCTTATAGTAATTTTAAAAACTTATAATCATTAATTTTTATTTTTATTTTATAGAAAACCTATTTTATACTTCTATAAAATACATATAACATGAACGTCATATAAATTAATTAAATATTGTTTATATGACAACCTAACTTAATTTCTAAATCTAATTCAAACTAATTAAAACTAATTCAAATTAATAATATAAAATAATTATAGAATCTTGAATTGTAATGGTTATGATTTGATGGAATTTAGCATTTTATTATGTTTGTTAATTTAGTTGGATATTGATATTTTTTATTAATTTTAGCAATATCACTCGAGACAAACAATTTTTTTGATAAAAAATATGTTGATGTAGTTTGTTATCACTATTGAGTACTCTTTGGTATTGTAGACATAACTTTTGGGTTAACATTATTCATGAGGATATAGAAAGATAAAAGAATTACACATAATTCATAAGAAAATATCAAGAGTTGATATTGAACCCATATAAAATAATTTGGTAAAAGAAATTTATTGATTTATTTTATATTTTGAACATAATTTTTAATAAGAATATTAGTTGGAGCTAGTTCAAGATGATATGGAATGCTCAAAGAATATTCTAAAACTCTTAGAAAGACACATGATATTAATTAATTGGACCTTACCATTAGCAATTAAACCTTAGCGCTTAATAGTTCATGCTCCATCCAATGACTACCAATTGACCGACTTATAATTAAATAGGTCATAAATAGTATCAAAACATAGCAATCCCTACACAAGATAATCAAGTCAAAGGATCACTTATATATTCATTACAATGAGAATTTTATAGACATACAAGTAATATTCCAAATGGATTTCTCATATCGGGTCTGTTCAATGAACTTATTCTCTATCAAACACTCATACGTTAGTTTAAGTATTTCCGTACTTTAACCTATGAGATCGACAACTTTCTTTACAAGGAAAAACATAATGTGCGCTAGTCTTTTTGCATTCTATTAATATCCAATCTTAATGGAACAATGACTATGAGCAATTTAGGAATAATACATAAATACAATATGAATCTCATAATTATAATCTCGTTATAATTTCACTTACAATATATAATTAATTAATTATCCCATGGACTTCATCATATACATCTAAACATGTACAAGATAAAGAATGTTTTTAAATAATAGTCACTAAAATACAATCAAAGTGATTAGCTGTTGGGTATAAGAGGAATAGGAGGGCACGTATAAAGACACCTTGCTACTAGAGTTCATTGGTTCCATAAGAGAACAATTGATAGATCAGGAGATATACACTAACCGTAGCTATCAACTTGCTAGTACCTAGAATATTTCTAAAAATGAAGAAGAGATTTGAGGATTTGTCATTATGAAGTAAGGGCCTTAGTTAATCAAACTGAGAAATAAAACATCATAATTGCCAATAAGTGGTGATTTGCACCAATGAGTCCTCGCATTTACTACCTAGTTTAAAATCAGCAAGTTCACTTCCAAACAAAGACTAAAAAGTTGTTTGGTCTCTTCCTAATCTATTACAAAAGTTCTTCAATTTGGTTTTATATATTGCTCAAATATTAATTCCTTTTAACGGAATATGCTTATAATTTTTCAAAAACTATATTTTAATAGATTTTTGAGTTAATGTTTTAATTAGACATATCGAATACTTTATTAGCTGTTAATTAATTATTTGTATACCTAAATTAATTAAAATTGAGTTATAATTCTAGAAACCACATATAGAGGTTATAGTGAATTGAAGGTTTTTTTAAATTGATGGGTACAGGAGACATGAATGTTTATTAAATGTATAATTATGTTTTCAAGTGTTAAGAAACGAATGATGACTTGGGTGTTTTGTGGTTGAATCTCATGGTTTTGGTGCCTATGTGTCAACGGTGTGATATGTGATTATTTTATACGTACTAGCATATGATGCGAGGTTCTTGAGGGGCATAAGTGTACTTAGTGTAATGTGTGGAGCATGATAGTTGATCGACTATATTAGCTTACACCAAAATTGGATAGTTATCCTTTTATTGTTCAAGGAAATTATTCTAGGTCAAATTAAGGCAGGTATCATTTCGTTAGTCAGGATGAATACTTAGCACTAGATTGGGTTAGGTACTGATTTATTGGCTAGGGTGAACTAGTCGATGCTAGGCAGGTAGTATTACATTATGTCAGGATGAATTAGCAAGCACCTATTTTAGGTAGGTACATGGCTTTTAATTCGACATCGTTAACTAATATATTTAACATACTTATTTTGTGAATTTTCTATGGTATGTGCATCGTAATTTTCTTTTATAGATATTTTGGATAAAATGGATATGCCATATAGGCCCGCTTATGCATATTTGTCATATGCGCTCTTACTAGATATTGCAATAGATGTTTTTGTTTCTAAAGACATTTTAGAGATATATGGTTATAAATCAATGTTATGAATATCGTACCGGATTCGGTATCGAATTGAGCTCTGGAACGGAACTGTACTGGTACCGGTCGGTACCGGGTACCGTTTCGGGATATTTTTTAAATTTATAAAATAGTCCCTAAAATTTTTAAAAATTGCAAAATAGTC
>JAOTAX010000198.1:25679288-25697176 GCA_025629825.1 Erythroxylum guanchezii | reverse complement strand
TTACCCACATAACATGCTAATCAATTCCAACATGACAAGTCTAGTAAGTCCCCAAAATACATCTAATCATGCTTATAGTAAAAAACATTCAGGGGCCAACAGTGCTTATTCACCAATTAATTCAGGTTGTTCTTTGCTTAAGAAATCGTTTCACTCGAATTAAAAAAATAGAGACAAGCTAAAAGTAATATGAAATAACGCAACCCAAACCAGAATCGTGAACTAAGACTTGGAGAAAAATCAAGATTAAACATTAGGACTTGTCATTATCCCTATTTACTCCCCTCTAATTAATTGATTCAATTTATACTTGACCCAAGATTTCCTAAAATTCTAGCTACCCTCTCTCAAGGTGTAACTAAATGTCACTAGTTAAATAAATTTGAATTAACTTTGGGACCTCTCGATGTGTAAAGTCTTTCCTAAGCATTTAACTAGATATGAAGCTATCCTGTAGGTAGTTTATTGATCTATTGCAATCTCTTCCTAAAAAATCAATAACTTGCTATTTATAGGTCTATTAATGATCAACTCTGGTTGAACAATTAATACAGATTACCAAGCTTACTCTCTCGATTTATTTAAGCACAATAAATAATACAAACATGTATATCATTAAATTGATAACCAAAGGTTCACAAATAGTTCAAACAACAAACGCTAAAAATTGTTTTAGTCAATCATAATATCCATAACATCCCCAACAATCAAATAATCCATGATAAACATGCTAGAAGAGATAGAAATTGAAATAAAACTAGACGGGGCAGCTCCTCCTCTTCTTTGCCCGAATATGCAAAATCTAGATGACAGGGTGCTCTTTGCACAATAGACAATAGAACCTTGAATCTCCACCTATCTCTAGCTCTAGCTCTGTCTTTTGGCTTTAAGAAGCAAGTTTCACGATTGTCTGACGACTCTCAGAATTCTCTTCCTTATAAAGTCACAAGAACCTAAAAAAATATAAGAAACCCGCGTGTCCCTTCGACTTCCAGTTCCCACGATTATGGGAATTATACTTGTGCTTCCCATGATTATGGATTATCTTGACAGAAACTTTCTCCATAGATTTCCCATGATCGTGGGAAACATGCCCTTTTCCACGGTCGTGGGTTCTTGTTTTTTTAACAACTTCACTTCTTTTCTCTTCTCTTGGTCCCTAGCTCAATCACAAAGGTATCCACCCTCCATTCCTACACCAAAATGATTAATTCCTACCCTAAACTAATATCAAACACAACAGAACAACCATGAAGATCAAACTAAACAAAAACACACAAAGCAAGGCCTAAAACACAATAATACTAACCTATCATGCAAGAAACACATACCAAGTACTCAAAAAACACATACTAATGCATAACTATCAACTTCCCCACACTTAAGTCCTTGCTTGTCCTCAAGCAAAATCAAACTCAACCAATTAATTACATCACTTCATTTTCACAAAGATCAAAGCATGTGATCCCTTAAAGTTTAGCCAACTCAAGTACCAAACTATCATACATATCATGAGAACTCTTTATTAGTGTACATAAGCAAACTCAATTTATGGCACCATCACTCAAAGATAAATATAAATGCAAAAAGAATCTTCCTTACAGTTTCACTCATTTCTCTCAAGTGTTTGATGTTTAGTGTTTCGCTCAAGCTCCCTATAGGAAACTACACTACCATAGGCTTACTAATACACCAATTCTCCTCTACAATGATTACCTGCATAAATAGATCAAAAGGACTTGTTTTGGGCAATGTGGTAAGGGTAAAGATGGGTCCAAAGAGGTAAAGGGTTTAACACAAGCATGCATAAAGTAATAAATGAACAAAGGGATACAAAACATATTCTGAGATATACAAATGTATATATGCTACTACTCTGCACTTATTGATGCTACCAAAACATTTTTCCCTTTTTCTTTTCTTTTCTCTTTTATTTTTTTCTTCTTTTTCTTCCTTTATTCTTTTTTATATATAATTGAAGAAACAACAAACAAAATAGCAACTAGATATAATGTGATCGAAGAGTAGAAGTATAACTTAATTCATCTCGGAACAAAAAAAAATTTGTACCAAAAATCCCAAACTAGTGCATCACTTAATACTTTACTAAGCTTGTGAATGGGTAGGCTAATGAGGTTTCGGGTTTTGAAATATGAGTTGTTTTCAAGAAACAAAAGGGTTAAGGCTCAATGGGGCTAACAAGGGATAATAACAAGGGTAGGTCATTTATTATCATAAAAAAGGGCCCTAACCATTTCTATTAAGCATGCATCTAGGAGACTCAAACCGATTCAAAGCAAGTTCTGAAGGTAGTAACCTAAAGGGGCATCACACACTTAAAGAAATAAGATGACTATAGATGGACTCATATAAGCTCAAACCTCACATTGGCTCAAACAAAAATTCATTATGCATCTTTACACTACCTCATTGCTCAAGTGTTACATTTTGAGTAAGCTTATGCAACCAACTAGTTTTCATCACTCAACATGATTCACTCTCTACTCAAGTAGCTTAATTCAAGTTCAAACATGCATTCAATCTTATTCCAACTATAATGTAGAATCTCATGGAAAAATAAGTCAATATGATTCAAGTGTGGTTCCATTGCTTAACACAAAACAACATCAACATCAAACAACAACCTAATATGCCTAAAAACATGCATCCTAATTAGCAAAATGAAAACAGTAAATAAACCAAATTTAAATGATGCAATTGACACGACAACTGTCACCTCCCCACACTTGGACAGCATATGTTCCTTAATGTGACAAAGCAACCACAAAATGAAATCAAAACATCAATCACACAAGCAAGTAACATAACTAATAAAATAAATAAAACAATATAAAAAATGAAGGGTAAGAAAGATTATGGAGGTTGAGGTGGTGAAGGTGTAGGAGAAGGGACTTTAATGTTTTGCTTATGAAAGAACTTTAGGAACTTCTTCTTAATATACCACTACTTTTGTGCACTTGTTATACTTGGTTGCCAATCAGGTTTGAATTGCCAAAAGGTCATGGAGATTACTCATTGATGGAAGCTCATTGTCGGACAAATAGACATACAATTATATGCTAAGAGGAAGGAATTTATAGGAATTGAGCAGCAATACAAACTGGTCTAACTTTATATTACAACTAATAAGAATGAAAAATGCCATATCTAGCTCTATTGAATGGAAAATAGGAAATGAGAGGAAAGCTTCATTATACTACAATAACTAGCTAGAAGAGGATCCTTTATACCTCTTAAATCTCATAAAATATTGCCAAGATATATTTCAACTTAGCACCAAGGTCCAAGTATGGATTATAGGGAACTAATGGTCTAATTATCCACTAGAAATAGAAAGAGTGCTTCTAGATTATAATCCTCAGAAGAATGCTGAAGATAGACATTTATAAAAAGCTCACCCCTCTATAATTTTCACCAATCCCTTATATAGAGAGTTACAAAGGAGGTAAATGCCACAATCTTATTTGGAATAAGCATCAATTTCTAAAGGTCTCCTTCCTATTGTAGTTAATCATTAAACATGGCTAAAAACATATTAAGATTCCTTTACATCCAAGATACATGTTTTCTATGTAATTCAGCAAAGGAATATAAGTAAATTACTAACTATCCAAAAATGACAATAAAGATGACTCAACTACAAATCTGTGGCCTCCTTAATAATAAGGTACCTAATTGAATCTTTAATTGGTCATTGCTCTCCCAAAGCTTAATGATTACATCTATACTTCTTCTTATGATTTTTTCTTCATGCCACATAAAGCAATCACATTTTTCTTTTACTCTGTAAATAATATGTATAACATTAATTTAGTAATTAATCAATATAAAATCTATTTTAAAAATGTAAATATATATTTAAATTTGACCCTAAATTGAGCACATCCATATAGTTGTCTTCTTAGGTTGAACTTGGTCCAAAAAATCCTGATAGGTATTACCAAACTATAATCACAATAATGTAAGTGGTTTTCATCTTTGTTGGTTAAACTATTAGTAAAGCTTGTAATTTTAATTTCTTTAATTAAGGAAACAAGTGAATACAACAACTATAAATTAACCTTAAAAGTAGATAGAATAATTAAAATTTAAGATTGCGATGAACACATTTAACTTTTTTTTCAACCTACTTCAACTTTTCTATATCATTTGCATTTATTTTTTCAAGCAAGTTCAGTCACAATCAGAACGACAAACCATAAATATGAAGAATCCAAAAATTGGAAAGTATCCAATAATCAATATTCTTATAGTAATATCAATGCAAATTACTACAGACATATTGATAAAAGCTAAATATGAGTTCATATGGAATAACTGGCCTATGGTGATTAAAAAAGCTTTTAATTAAGAGATATTTAAAAAAGAAGCTATAAAAATTAGTAATCAATAATGAAAAATTAACTCTAAATTTAGAGTTATAACAAATCTATAAGGTAACCAAAGGAGTCAGAACAAATCATAGCCAGATATACATAACAAAAGCTATAAGATTACATATTAATAGATACAATTTAGTTAATAAGAAAATGGATTCATGTTCAATATACACTATACCCATGATTGAAGGATTTATGTACAAAATAGAGGACCACTTTCTTTTAGTCAAGCATGCAAGTAATGAAAAAAAAGTAGATAATCACTCGAGAGTTAAAAGTCATAAATGGAGGCCAACCATTTTTTTTAGAAAGTATAATTTAATTCATTGATAAGCCTTGAAAAGCAACAAAATGTAGTTTTACAAGGCTGAATTAGCAAATATGAGATAAAAGACAAGTAAAATTACAGCCTATAATCTTTATAATTGCTAGAAATGTGACAACTAGGTTACTTCAAGTTCCATCTTATTTTGAGAGGATAGCTCCAATCTTCAGTGGCTTGGTGTGCAATACATACTTTTTAAATCCAACAATAGGTTCTATGTGCAATTATATGCTTCTTAGTTGAAGTATTCTTAAAGATTCTTTGGTTTCCTTCATTCTATACGGAATAAACAGAGTAGTTCAAGCAAAGGCTTAAGCATTTTTATCTTTCCCTATTCTTTTGTATTGATTTTTAGTCCACATTAGAATACTTTCCCAATAAGCTATTGGGAAAATCATACTTATATTGTATCCTGGCCCATATTTTAGCTGTGAAGTTGCATTGTAAGAAAAGATAACTTATAGGTTTAGGCATCATATTGCATAAGACATAAATCTAATCACTTATGCCTTTAAGTCTATCCTTGGTTTTCAATCTCCCTCTGGCTGTTAGGCAAGTGACAAAGGAACTTAGGGTCTAATAACCTTTAAGTAGGAAGAGGTGGAGAACTCACCATTCCTACTAATAAGCTAACTGGCTTTGTCCATAATAGAGGAGTTTGGAAAGTAGTTAGGATAATAGTTCAACATTCTATTAACTCTCATTCCCATAGCTAGCCAAGCAGTTTGTGTAATAACTTTAGAAACTCTAGCGTATATTAGCATTCTAGGAGTTAATATTAGCAGTAGTGGACTTTGAGAAGCCCAATTATCAAACTAAAACCAATTATCTTCTCTATTGCCAATCTTCATTTAATAAAAAGAATATATGATATGTCTATACCTCAACATTTGTATGAAAGGGCAGGATAGTTCATGTTTTTTCCCTATTTACTAGAAACTAGAATCCTTCAAGTAATATTCATTTGTCTGTTTCCTCTAAAGTGCCTTTTTATCATTGAAAAGCCTCTAAATTCTCTTAGCTACTATCTTTTTCTGAATCAATTGAATTGAGACAAAACCTAGTCCTCCCTCTTATTTTTCCCAGAATAAAGGAAGTTGCTCATGCCTTTTTTCATCTCCTTATTAATCTTCTTAGGAATGAATAGATAAGAGCTCCAATGGTTGTGAAGATTATTAAGCACAGAGATGATAAGCTGGACCCTTCCTGCTTAAGATAGGGCTTTATTTTACAAAGCATTAATTTTTTTCTTGAATTTCTCTAACAACAATAAGCAATCATGAAACTTTAGCTTCTTAAAAGAGATAGGAACTCCTAGTACTTGAAAGGCAAACTTTGAATATTTACCCAAAGATGTTCTTTAGGTTGCTATAATTAGAAACATTAGAAGAGAAGTAAATTCTACTTTTCATAGAATTAACACTGAGACTAGAGATCTTGCAAAAACTCTCTGAGTGATTTATACAAAAGTGAGATGGATTTATAATCTGCTACACAAAACAACACTAAATCATCTTTAAAGCTAATGTGAGAAAGTTAAAGCTCCTTGAATTTGTAGCAAAAAGAGAAATCCGGATTACATTTAGTGTTTGAATTGATAATTCTATTAAGGATGTATATGGAGATAGCAAACAAGTATGGAGGGAGAGGGTCTCATTGCCTTATCCCATTTGAGCCTTTAAAAAGTCTAGTTAGGGATCCATTAATAAGCACACTATAAGATGGGGTTAAGAGACATTTTATAATCTAAGAAATAAAATTTATAGGGACTCCAAGCAATTCAAGAATACTAAAAATAAAATATCAATGGATACTGACGAATGCTTTGAAAAAATTCACTTTAATAGCACAACATTTAATAGATATTTTGGATTTATACTCCCACGTCAACTTCTACACCATAAGAATATTATTTAAAATGGATCTACCTCAAATAAAAGCTCCTTGGGAGTAATGAATCATTTTATTTAGAGGATGTTTTATCCTATTAGCCAGTAGCTTGGCAATCACCTTGTATACAGTGTTACAACAAGAAACAGGTCTGAAATCATTTATGGAGCTTGAGTTAAAAACCTTGGGAATCATACAAATGTGAGTAGCATCGATCTTCCTCTTTAACTTCCCAAAGTGTATGAATTCATGTATGACTTTAACTAGTAACTTGACAGTAATATTCCAAGTTCTTTAAAAAAAGTGTGCGTTGACCCATCGGGGCTTACAATTTTCTTTAGGTTTAGAGGAAACATAACTCCTTTGATTTCCTAGCTAGAAGGTAACTGTTGAGGCAACTCTAAGTTATTTTGGAATGTGGGAGGGCCAATTAGCTCTATTAGATCTTACATAGAAAGCTGATCAGAGTTGCTTGAAGCTGGCAAGTCAATATAGAAATTAATCACCATGTTTTTAATCAAGTTTTTATCAATCACCAATTGGTCATTATTATTTAGCAAGTAATGGATCTTATTAGAATTCCTTCTTTCCAGGACAGAATGATGAAATAACTTAGTATTAGAATCACCCTCTTTTATCCAAATAGTTATTTCCTTTTGCAAAAGCAAGGAATTATGATTTAAAAGGGCCCTGTTGGAGTTCTCATGTTTCCTGATCTCTTTAGTTTTCAAAGCTTGATTATAGGGAGAGAGGTAGCTAGTATCCTGTACTTCCCTTAACTCTTCCTTGGTCTTTAGAAGTCTTTATGCAGTAGGAGGACCTCTATAATTAAGGAATTGCTTTATTCTTGTTCTAAGAACATGGAGTTTCATCATTAGCTTATAGGATTTAAATATAGTGATATAACTATCCCAAACATACTTAATCAATTCTATGAATCCCTACTTGTTAAAGAGAAAATCGAAAAATTTGAATGGAGCCTTGAGTTTCCTCATAAGGCAAAAATCCTAGATTTCTAGGTAAGAGTGGCCTGAGCAGGAAAGAGGGCCAACCATAACATGAAAATTAGGGAAATAGCTCATCCAACTTTGAATAGTTAAAATTTTGTTGAGTTGCTTCTTGATTAAGGCTCTACCCATTTACTTATTGCTCCAAGTGCAAAGTTTTCTAGCAAACTTCAAATCAGTGGCATCCAACTTAGCAAATGCTATATCTAACTCCTTACCCAAGCTGGAAAGGATTACTCTATCACCCTAAGGTTTTGAGGGACGCAAAACACAATTAAAATCACCTACCATAATCCAAGGGCTTGGCAGTGAGTTTCTAATGCTTAAGAGATAATTCTTTGAAACTTAAAGTTAAAAGCATATATAATGGAGATATCAAAACAATGGTTTAAATTTTCCAGTTTATAAGTAAGATGAAAAAATGGATTTGAATTGCTTTGAACTACAACTTTTACTTTCTCCCTGTAATAAGCATAGACAATTCTACCATTGTAATGGTGTTCATGATTAGAGCCAAAATCCCAACTTTTTCTTATAAATCTTATAGAGTTCTATAGTTTAAGAGCCTTTATTTTAGCTAGCAATCCTACAATGATAGGATGTTTCCAAAAAATGATATCTTTGATAACTTACATTTTATGGGCTTCATTTATACCCCTTTATATTAAAAAAAAAATCATTGATTAGATAAGGGGAACTATCAACCACCCCTTTTGGTTTTCTTCTCTTCCTTTCGAATCTCTTTATAGTAATTGGAGATAAATGCTCAATTTGCTCTACATTTGAGTTTCTTGGGTCTTTAAGATTAGGAGTCTCCTCTTTATTTAAATTGTAGCTGGGAGTTGATTCTAACCCTTCTTCCTCCTTTGTTACATTTTGCTTTCCTTTAAATACTGAGTTATAGTTTTGTGCAGCTACATGAAATTCCTTAGATAGGTCTAACATCATAGTTATTTGTTTATTTATTGAAATTTCCTCTTCTATAAGTAGTGCTGAGTCTTCGTTAATCCCATAAGTTCAAAGTAGCTCCCAGAAGAAAAATTTTTCTTGTTAGTTTCCATTCTTTCTTTCTCATTTGTGGTTTCTAGTTATAAGAAATATGAATTTCATATATGGTTAATTCACCATCTAGATCCAATGTCATTATATGCAGTACCTTATGTAATTCCTCCTTTAAGTTCACCTCCACATGAATTCTAACAAAGCATATTTTCTCTAGCTTGGTAGTAACTGAATCAAAAGCAATTGACTTCCTCACATAGCTTGCAAGAAAACTCAATCCATCTAGAGTCCAGTACTCTAAAGGAATATTATGGAAATTAATCCACAATGGGCCAGTTTCTATTCTACATCTGTCTAGTTCCAATCTAAGGGACCATTGTTGGACAAATATTGGTTGTCTCCTAATGTGCCAAAGTACAAATTCTATTACCTTATTAAGGTTGTCATTGTCTGTAAATTTGAGGAGAAATATGGCTTCTTCAGTGAGTGAGACCCTGTATAACCCTTTATTTCTCCATTTAATATGTTCCTAATTTTGAACAAGAGGGAATGCAGGCCTTTTATTAAGAAAGTAGCCCACCATAATGTTTTTGCAATGTGTTGTGCCCTCCTGTAACATCTTCAGAGGGGGAGTAACAATGCCTTGGATTACAGTTGAGTAGAAATGCTTAGGCTTCTCCCTTAAGGTATTAGAAGTTACTACATTGCTCTAAGATTTGTTAGATCTTTTTTCTTATTATTTATATTAATGGCCCTAGCCTCTTGTGGTGTAGGAAACTGGCTCGTCTCTAAGTTACCATGAGGAGAGTGGGAAGTTGAGGGACTCCCAGAGATGCCTCTTTTGTCGTCATCCATAAAACTGCCTAAAAATAGTAACTTAATAGTGATTCGGGATCAAATACAACATTTGATCCAGTCTTAGAGCTGAGTATAAGAATCATGGTTTTAGATGGAATCAAAGAGCCCAAATGGATTGGATAGACTTCAGTTAATTTTTTAGAGACTACGTGACCTAATGGGAGACTAATTGTCAAGTGTTAGGATCAGTTTATGATTTGTTATTTTACTTTATATAAGATAAGCTTATAATAGGTTTTATTTTCCTTCTTGCTTTAGGATTTCGTGGAAGGACTGATTGTATGCCTACATAAGGCTATTGCCATCATATATAAAAGGGTCTTTTACTTCTAATTATCAATACGAGATATTATCCAGTTTACAAACAACAAACCCCTGCCATCTTATTAAACTCTCCTTGTCGCCTAAAGGGAACAAAGGTGAATCTCCATCCACCATAGCTGATCGTCTCCTAACTAAATTAGATTAAGGACGGGAAGCCAATATCCATCATATATGGATCAAGTTTGGTATCAAAGCCTTGGTACAATCTTGATGCCATCCACCATCGCTAGCATTGGAGAATTATTTTCATTCAAGAACATGGCTGGTAATAAAGAAAAGACGTCTCCCACCCTAGAACAACTCCAATCCTTAATTAATCAATTAGCTACCATGATGCAAAACTTGATAGCCACTGTAACAGAACTTAAAGAAGGAGTCTTGCTATGCAAGCTGGAGGAGTCAAGCAAGGAAAGAGAAGGCCATGTCCAAGGGGATGTGTTTAACCATCCATCAGGTCTACGAGGGGAACAACTGTTCAGATACCTCCAAGACCCGACTCGTCAACCACCAAGATAGCACATGAGACAACCCCTAAGGCCACCCATACCACAACCTACATTCGGGTATGGTGAAGATGATGAATGGAAGCATGGTGATCCACGTCGTCCTCGACGTCAAGGGTATAAATTTGATGATGATCATGGGCTTAAGTTTGATTTTCCAAAATATGACGAGTCTATGAATTAGGAAGATTTCTTAGGTTGGTTAAGTCAAACTGAAGAGGTATTTGACTACAAGGGATATGATGATAGGAAAAAGTGTAAGCTTTCTATCCTAAAACCTAAAAAACACGCATCTTTATGGTATGATCACTTGAAGGCTTGACGTGTTAGGGAAAATAAGTCCAAGATCGAATATTGGGAAAAGCTGAAGAAGAAGATGCAATAGAAATTTATTCCCGATGATTATGAGCGGCGGCTGTACATCGAAATGCAAAACCTTCATCAAGGGGGTTTAACAGTCGAATAATACATTGGCAAATTCACTAAACTTATATTGCAATGTGATGTTTAAGAAAAAGAACACCAGACCATCGCACGATTTATTACAGGTCTAAGGCCTCAATTAAGGCTCAAGAAGACATCCAAAAGTACTACACTTTTGAAGATGTTTGCCATATTGCGAAGAAGGTTGAAAAGCATTCTAAACGACCAGCTTTGTCAAAAACCATTGTGAGGGGATTTGAAAAATTCAAGGAGGCAATGGCTCACAATTCCGTTATAGAAAAGAAGTATCTCGAAAAGAGCAAGGACAAAGGAAAAGGAATATAAGGGGAGTCCTCTGAAAGGGAGAAGGTCAAGCGATGCTTTAAGTGCAACGGGTACGGTCACTTCCAAGCTCAATGCACTAACACTCGAATTCTTTCCATGTAAGAAATACAAGATTTGGAGGAAGTATAGGAGGAGAAGCCCGAAGAGGAGGTGTATGAGCTTGCAACTGAAGAGGGGGAGCTCGAACCAAAGTTGTGTTATATTGAACCTATTATGGATGGTCCCATGCTTATAGTAAGACAAACACTTCCCTCTGAAGTGACGTCTAAGAGGGAATCACAAAGGGATCAAAAATTTCACTCTATAGCTAAGGTGAAGGGAAAAATATGCAATTTAATTGTGGACAACAGGAGTTGCACCAACGCAGCTTCAACTGAACTTATGGACAAGCTACAACTAAAAACATAACCACACCCTTGACCTTATTCAATCTCATGGCTGAACATGGGCAACAAATTGAAGGTAACAAAAAGAGTGTTGGTTAATTTCTCCATTGGGTCAACTTATGCTGACGATGTGTGGTGCGATGTCCTCCGTATGGAGGCTTGCCATCTCTTGCTCGGAAAACCTTAGCAATGTGATCGTAAAGTTCAGCATGATGGAGAAAGAAATATTTATACTGTTAAGAAGGGAGGCAAGAAAATTAGCATATTACCTTTGGCACCCTCGAACGTATGTGAGCTATTCAAATAACAAACTAAGACCTCCACTCTGATTATTAAGGGTGATCAATTTGAAATGGAGCTAGAAGAGAATAATGGGGCGTACGTGCTGGTGGTTAAGGGTAAAAATGATAGCTATAGGCAGGAGATACCTTGTGTACTCAAACCGTTATTAGAGGAGTATGCCGATGTATTCCCATCTAAATTGCTACCTAGGTTGCCACCAATTCGGGGTTATCAAGCACCAAATAGACCTTATTCCTGGGGAACCCATTCCAAACAAGGCAGCTTATAGGTGCAATCCCGAAGAGTCAAAAGAGTTACAACGACAAGTAGAAGAACTCATTAGCAAAGGGTATATGAGAGAGAGTTTAAGCCTGTGTGCCGTGCCCGCTCTTTTGGTCCCTAAAAGGGATGGCACATGGAGAATGTGCATTGATAGCAGAGCTATAAATAATATTACATTCAAATATCATTTTCCCATGCCACGTCTAGATGATATGTTAGACGAGTTGAATGGGTCAAGCTACTTCTCAAAGATCGACCTACGACAAGGATATCATTAGGTGTAGATTCGTGAGGGAGATGAGTGGAAGACTGAATTTAAAACAAGGCAAGGATCGTACAAGTGGCTTGTGATGCCTTTCGGCCTATGCAACACACCAAGTACATTTATGTGGTTAATAAATGAAGTATTAAGGCCTTTCTTAGGTAAGATTGTTGTTGCTTACTTAGACGATATTTTTGTTTATAGTAACAATGAACAAACTCACATGCACCATTTGAAATAAGTATTTGAGAAACTTAAGGACCAAACACTTTATGGCAAGATCGAAAAATGTGAGTTCATGCAGCCAAGAGTTACATTCCATGGGTTCGTGGTTTCCAAAAAAGGGTTATCCATTGATGAAGAGAAGGTAAAAGCCATTCACCAATGGCCAACCCCAAAAAATGGCAACTGAAGTACGTGGGTTTCATGGCCTCGCAAGCTTTTATAGGTGTTTTATTAAAGGATTCAGCACCGTTATAGCCCCTCTCACTGAGTTCACAAAGAAATGGGAATTTATACGGACTAGAGCAGCCCAAAAAGCATTTGATACTATTAAAGAACTATTATGTCACACACGTGTTTTAGCCCTGCCAGATTTCAATAAACTCTTTGAGGTGGAGTGTGATGCAAGTGAAGTTGAGATAGGCACTGTACTCATTCAAGAAAAGTGTCCCATAGCTTATTTCAGCGAGAAACTCAATAGGTCGAAACTTAATTATTCCACCTACGACAAGGAGTTCTATGTGATCGTTTGAGCACTAGACCATTGGGCACATTATTTACGACCCAAGCATTTTATTCTACATTCTAATCATGAGGCCCTTAAATATATCCATGGGTAGCAAAAGTTGAAACCCTATCATGCAAAATGGGTCGAGTTCCTGCAATCGTTCAATTTCTCCTCAAAATATAAAGAAGGGAAACAAAACACCGTAGCTGATGCATTATCCAGGAGGAATTTGTGTATACTACTCTTGATACAAGGGTCTTTGGATTTGAATTCATAAAGAAATATTACAAAGAGGATGTTGACTTTGGGAAAGTACACATGGCAATCTTGCAAGGAATGCATGGTGACTATATTATTCAGGAGGAGTATTTGTTTAAAGGAAATAGATTGTGTATTCTCAAATGCAATCTACAGAGCATCATTATTAAGGAAACGCATGGAGGGGGCTTGACTGGTCACTTTGACATAAATAAAACCTGGGAGCTGATATAAGAACATTTTTATCTGCCACACATGCAAAGGGATGTACACGCATTTGTAGCTCGTTGCGACACTTGTCATCGAGCCAAAAGTTCCTTTCATAAGGGACTTTACACACCACTACCGATTATAGATTGCCTTTGGGAGGACATAAGCATGGACTATATGCTTGGTTTACCTAAGACGCAAAGAGGTAAGGACTCCATAGTGGTTGTTGTGGATCGTTTTTCTAAGATGGCTCATTTTATACCATGTCACAAGAAAGACAACGCTTCATATGTCGCTGATTTATACTTTAATAAAGTCGTGCAATTGCATGGAATTCCCAAATCCATTGTTTCGGATAGGGATGTCAAAATTTTTAGCTATTTTTGGAAAACATTGTGGAAATTGTTAGGTACAAAGTTGTTGTTTAGCACAGTCCATCACCCACAAACTGATGGCCAAACAGAGGTGGTAAACCGCATCCTAGGCACCTTGCTTAGGATATTAGTGAGTAAGTCAACTAAGGATTGGGATAGGAAGTTAGGACATGCTGAATTTGCGTACAATAGATCACCAACGTATGTTATAGGTTGGTCTCCATTTGAGGTGGTCTACGACATTAACCCATATGTTCCTATTGATCTAGTGTCTATACCTCGTAAGGAGATGGTTTCCTTTGAACTTAAGAGACACCTTGAAGATATGTAGCGCATGTACGAGTTGGTAAAGAACAAAATAGCTAGGGCGAATGAGTTGTATCAAAGGAAGGCAAACAAAAATTGTCACCAACCTATCTTTGAGCCTGGAGATCTTGTTTGGGTTCACTTATGAAAGTAACATTTTCCACAAAAAAGGAAGAAAAAGCTGTCACAAAGAGGATATGGTACATTTCATATTCTTGAGAAATTTAGAGATAGTGCTTATAAAGTTGATCTACCAAGTGAATATGGGGGTGTTGCTTCTACATTTAATGTTGGGGACTTAATATACCAAGTGAATATGGGGGTGTTGCTTCTATATTTAATGTTAGGGACTTGACACCATGTTTGGATGACTCCGAGATGCAAAATTTGAGGTCAACTTTTCTTAAAAAGGGGGAGCCTGATTTGAGATCAAATACAACATCTGATCTAATCTTAGAGCTGAGTATAAGAAGTATGGTTTTAGATGGAATCAAAGAGCCCAAAGGGATTGGATGGACTTCAATTAATATTTTAGAGACTACGTGACATGATGGGAGACTAATTGTCAAGTGTTAGGATCAGTTTATGATTTGTTGTTTTACTTTACATAGGATAAGCTTAGAATAGGTTTTATTTTCCTTCTTGCTTTAGGATTTCGTGAAAGGACTAATTGTACACCTATATAAGGCTATTACCATCATAAATAAAAGGGTCTTTTACTTCTAATTATCAATACGAGATATTACCCAGTTTACAAACAAAAATCCCCTACCATCTTATTAAATTCTCCTTGTCGCCTAAAGGGAACAAAGGTAAATCTCCATCCACCATAGCTGATCATCTCCTAACTAAATCAGATTAGGGATGGGAAGCAAATATCTATTGCCATCATAAATAAAAGGGTTTTTTACTTCCGATTATCAATACAAGATATTACCCAGTTTACAAACAACAAATCATAAACTAATCCTAACACTTGACAATTAGTCTCCCATCAGGTCACGTAGTCTCTAAAATATTAATTGAAGTTCATCCAATCCCTTTGGGCTCTTTGATTCCATCTAAAACCATGCTTCTTATACTCAGCTCTAAGACTAGATCAGATGTTGTATTTGATCCCGAATCAAATAGATACTTTAATAGTTGCACACCCAAAATAGAAATTTTCAACAGAGCCCTTCTTTAATGTTGCCTCAGAATTTCCTTAGAATCGCCCTTCTTTATTGATTTTGACAAAAAATGAAACACAAGCCATATATAATGGAGTTAGTAGTAAATTTCTTATAAAGAATATGGTATTAGCACACAATAAAATGAAGTTCATGAAATTTAACATAAAGAAGTTACAAGTAATTCACAAAGTTCTTCAATTCAATATTTTTTACTTCCTTTTTCTCTATTTTGAAACCTTTAGTTCTGGAGCTATAAATTAACTTCAGAACATAGTATACACAATCTGTAAAAGGGGTTCAATTTATTACCACCTTGAGAGAATACTGAAAAATGTTGTTATCTTAATGAATTAGAGATAGAGGAGGTCATTTTCAAAAGTTGTTATGGTGAAAGTACTTTTGAGGAATTTAAGAGCATATAGGTTAGTATCTTTCATATGTTAGTTTTATACTGGAAATTCAACATGAGGGCCAAGGAAAGAAATTAGATGTTTTGATAACTTGAGGGCTATAGAGACTAAAATCCAAAATCTCCTTAAAACAAAATATTTGTCCTTAAACTTGAGGGCCATAGAAAGATTAGTTCATTGCCATTAAAGAGCTTCGACCATTTTGCTCCTTTCCCTCATCACAAGATACTTCCTCAATTACTGAAATAACCTTGCCCATCATATGTCAATTACTCTTAAAGTTATGTCCATTAGCCATAAAAAGAAATCCCTAATCACAAAATTTTTCCATCTCACTGAAGATTTTAATAACAGAGTATGATCTAAGTACTAAGATGTTAATTACAGAGATGTAGAATAAGAGAAAAAGAAGCTAATAGACCCAATCAAATGAAGAAGAAACTAGAGTTAGTAAGCAATAGACAACCAACAACGAAGTAAATGATGAGAGGTGATGATAAAAAGAACGCTCGAGAAGATCAAATTATTGGGAGGCAAGATAGTCAAAATTGGGGGAAAATTAGGTTTGGGTGATGAATAGGTATTTGAAGAAATTTGGTAGCCGGGAAGGTTAGGTGTGGGATATTTCTATATTAGGGTTGTGAAAGGATCATATTGAGCAAAAATAAGATTAGGTTAAAGATTAGGTCCAGATTACCTAATTTTTATTAGTTTACATGAAACAATTTTAATATGTTAAAAGTTTCATTACTTTTTTTAAAAAACTAAAGTCAACTTCAACAAAAATTTGAGACTTTTTTAGATAATTGTAAAGCATTGAGATTTTCCAAAATTTTCCCAAGTATAAAGGAGGGGTTTTTTTTTGTCTTTTATCCGATCGTTATAAAACATATCATGAAAGCGTGCAATTTAATGGACTATTAGAAAGCCCAAACCTAAGGTTGAGAAAATGCATGACCAAGCATTAATTAGACGCTTATTTGACAAAACAAAATACATCCAATATGTATGACATCTAGTAGAAATATGAGATTTTATACTACTTATGTCTTATGAAGTCAAGTCAATATTTTAATTCTTTTTTCGGTGAAATTGTTTTAATTTCTAATGAAACATCAGTAGAATAAAATCTTCGGATTTTCAAGTCAAAAGTAAGAACCAAAATTTAAGTTGGATGTCTGAAATTCCAACGAAATGAGTGCACTAAAAATTCGTTATCCCAGTTCTTTGAATTACAAAATTAAATGGTTGATACAAATTCGTTTTCAGTATAATGCAATGTATCACGAAAATCCCTATATGGTTGAAATAACCTTCACAAACTTATTTAGTGATAACTTCAGTTTTCATTACAAAGCAAAGATTGAATTGTAGCTAATTGACACTTGCTGCTTATCAAAGAGCAATTCTCAATCATTCGAGTTAGATAAGTCTAACATGGATTTTATTTAACTAATTTTTTAAACTTAATATGGAAGTCCTAAATATATATTATCGGTAAGATAGACCAACAATAACATGCAGTCAATGGTCGTAGTCGTACACACATTATTACTGATGGACTATAAGGAAAATAAAAAACAGGAAACGGAAGACTTCAACAGATCGCCTAGTGTATCTGAAAGGAAGACGACTTCTAGAGGGAATGAATGAGAGAGACGGATCTATATAAAGCTAAAATCCACCGAAACATTTCAGTCATGGACAAAATTTCCAAGTCCAAGTCCTCTTGTAATCATCACAACTCACAACATTGTAAATTACTGCGAAATTTCCGTTGACAAAACATAGCAGGAGGAGGCCTAGAATTCTTCAAAAATCATTCAAATATTGTTGGGAAATTTGGACCGGATCTAATCCGACCGCAGCGGAATAATCACAAAACTTTTCCGTGATTTTTAATTTCTCGAAAACCAAGATCTATTTAATTCTATAAAATGATTAACACGAATCATGATAAAGCGGAATTGAATTCGTACCTTATTCCGAAGCTTGATCTTTGTCTTGTCGTATCCCTCGAACCGTTTCTAAAATCGATCCGCCTCAACCACCGTAGCCGCATAAGTGTCCGGCCTCTAACGGTATCCACAGAATAGGTTGAGAGAACTCTGTAACTTTTACAGAGAGGGTTAAGCATGA
>JAOTAX010000198.1:25654294-25679188 GCA_025629825.1 Erythroxylum guanchezii | reverse complement strand
TAAGATAAAGAATGCCTTTAAATAATTTGTCACTAAACTACAACCAAAACGTTTGGCTGTAGGGCATAAACCAACAGAAATTGCTATCAATAATTTCCTAACATATTTTACTTTTATGCAGAGTAATCGAAAATGCTAAGCAATTACTCAAATTTGTTAAGATATGCAGATATAAAAGTTTCTACAAAGATATAATTTTTTCTTTCTCATGTAAAAAGAAATTACAAATGAAGTATTTTTAAAGCGAATGAAAAATCACTTTACAATGGCATTAGCCCCAGAGGGCTCTTCCTTTCTAAACTGCCTTCTTACTTCCATCACTTGCTTACCTTCCAGCCCTCTCCTTCGCAACCGCAACCACTATTTCTGCTTGATTCCAGCTAGCCAAATTGTATTGCTCTACCATAGGGGTAATTTTGAGTTTTCATAGTTTCCTTAAAAAAACATTACCATTTGTGGTAATTGTTTTTCAACTCTCCCCTCCCATCCTTAGATATTTGCCTTGCATGGAAACTCTTAACCCCACCTCTAATACTGTGCAGTACACCCCTGAGCATTTTCCTTCTTTATCCCTTAGCTAGCCTTTCTCCTTTATGTAGCAAAAGCCCTCTCCTTCCCCACAAACCAACCCTATCATTGTACTGTTGTACTCAAAAAGTTCTAAAAATTACCTAGGCCATTTTACTCGTAAGTATATGAGGTAGCTGTAGTGATTACCCAGGGTTGTCTCCCACAGAGGTGAAATTGGTTAACTAAAATTAATTTTGAATTAAAAATAAAAAAATGCAACCCTAAGCACTCTATCCAGAATTGTTGGGTAAAAGACTTATAAAGCAAATCTCGCAATTGAATTAAAAAGTAAACTAAGTAGAAATCGAAGTGGAAAACTCTTGAGAATTAATTTCACTAATTTAATCTCCTATGCATGATTAAGAGGAAATGACTGTACAGTTGTCTTACCAAAATTAACAGTTTGGTCCTAAGATTAACTCGAATAATTAACTAATCTAACTTTCATATTCGACAAGTTATCACCCGAGTTAATTATGGAAACCCCGACTACTAATTACCACTTAGGTTAATATATTTCTAATTCTTAACCTAAGCATCTATAGTTTATAGTTCCATATTAAACTTGTCCTTTCGGTCCTTCATTTAATACCAAAATGATGCAAAGTTTGATCATGCTATTACATCCATTCAGTTCAGAAACTATAGCAAATATAAGACAATAACGCAATCCCTTAATCATGCATGTTTGACTAAAATAGTTACATTAATCCTCAAGAGAAGAGATTAGCCCATCATAGAAATTACAAGATTCATCATCTTTAAACACTTCAATCTCATCTTGATCAGTATAAAAGAAGTATTAAAGCAATAAACTACGTAAATAACCCAAATAAACTATCAAAAGCTAAAAGAGTATAGTTTGGTTAAGCATAAGAGGGCATGAGTCTATAACAAAGAAGTAAATGTAGCAAAACAACAAGAAATAGTAAACAAAAAGAGCAAACAATAGTGGGTGAGGGAGTTGCTCTTGCCACTCTCAAGCTTTCCACATTAGCTCTTGCCCTCTCCTTTTAGTTGATGTTCACCTAAAACGACCAACTGCTCTTGCTACTTACCCTTTTTTCTCAACTGAAGTTCTCTCCTTCTCTGCCTCCACACTTCTCTCTATCTTCTTTTTGTCCCAACCGAATGAGTGTGTTTGTGATGTGTAGAATGAAGAGCGAATGAAAGATGTCGCCGCCACCCTCCTATTCTTTCTATTTGTAGCCTCATCTAGGTTTAGGTTTTAGCATCCCTTCAACCTACAGCTGCCATGTAATAAAACAGACGGATTAATAAAGAGCATGAGAATTTGCACAAGGGTGACTATGTTTGTCACCCTTGTTCATAAGCTTGCACGATGGTGACTAAAGACAAAATTGTCACCACATCGTGCAAGTGGTCACTAAAATGTCACCACCGTCACCACCATGTAAGTGGTGACTAATGAGTCGCTACCTAGGCATGGTGGTGGCATTTTAGTCACCATTGTGTATGCCAAAGGAGTCACCATTGTGCAGGTGGTGACATATTTAATGTTATTTTTTTTCTCATGCAAAGTGATGTGGACTTTAATTTTTAATGTAAAATTCACAAATCAATCCAATCAACGTGCATGCAATATTCACACCATTTTCATTCAATTTATCTCTCGTTTGGATCAACTCATAAGAATTTGTGACCAAAATCAAGATATGAAGGCAATTAAAAGCAATAGAAACAAGACACAACAATTCCCCCACACTTAAACTATGCTTGTCTTCAAGCAAAATAAAGAACACTAGACTATACAAGAACAACAACGGAAACAACAAATTTTCCAAATAATAGTCAAAGACATCAACGATCATTTCAATAAATACAGCCTAAGAACTTGAAACTTATAATACTCCATGAACAAGCAATTCTTCGCATATTAAGCCAAAATCCCCAAGTACTTCAATTCAAATAATCATCAACAAGTGTGATAGACATTCACTCCACTCTTCATACTCTCAAGCATTCAAAGGTAGGATAATATATTCACTCATTATTCATTTCATGTAAGGCTTCTACTATAAGCTTGCTTACTAATCCAATCTTTACCACTCATATCAAACACAAACATCAATCTAAAGGTCTTTATTTCGATTGTAATGGGGCCATGCTAGGGGTAAGAAAAAGGAAAATTGCAGTTTAAAACCACAACACAAACTTAACATTTAAAATAATACAAAACAACGAATTATAAAACACTCAATTCCTTCCTCTCATTTAACAAAATTAACAAATCCCTTTTTACGTCTCTCTTCTTTCCTTTCATTTTTTAAATCTTCTCTTCCTTCCTTTTCCTTTATGTTTCCTTTCCTTTTTCTCTCTTTTTTTTCTTTCCTTGATGTTTCTCTTTTTTTATATATATTTTTCATTCATTTATTTAGAACAAGATCAAGTTTAGAAGAGAAAAATATAGAGGAGAGATACAAATTATTACAACCATACCCATTCCTAACTCAAAAACTAACTAGATCCTATGATTCTCCCATACTTGTTTAAACAATTATTCCCTAATCCTAATCATACACATTCATATGCTCAACTTGCCTTATGGTAGGTATAAGGAAGAGGATAAATAATAAGGTCAAGGCTTATATTTTGGGTTTAAAGAAAGAAAAAGTTTCATGTTAAGCTGAAAGGGGGTTCACTAAAGGTCACATCACGGTAGCTTTTTAAGCAAAATAGGTAAATCCTAACTTCCTTCATCATTTCAGTGTTTGCATAAGATTATGTGATCTCAACTAGTTTTTGTAACCAAGCTCTAGAGTTCCTCAATTATGAAAGAACACTCTCAACAAAGAATACTTGAATTCGGTGAAAATATTTCAAACGGCTCAAATTCTTACCAAAGAAAAGTGTCGTTCATCTATCACAACAAACTATTGTCCTTTTAATTGAAATCCAAGTTAATCAGTCTAAGCAGACTAGTATACTTATTCACTTATAGTATACATTTCTAATTCCGATCAAGTTCATTTAATGATCAATATCTCTAAATATTAAATGGGAAAACAAACACACAAGACACCTGTACATCACACTATTCCTAATGTGATACAAAAAAGTAAAAGAGGGTCTAAGACAAAAGACAAAAATTAACACAAACAAGGATAAGCATTAAAACTAAAAGAAATCAAATTAATAAGCAACAAAGAAAGGGATAGAAATATGATACGAATGTGGGGGTAATCACTGCGTTGATCTGCTACGGAACGTGGTGTACTGCACCGAGGAGTGAAGAACAAATGCAAGGAAAATAGATAGAAGAGACGAGAGCTTAGGCTTGCGCACATAAAGAAAACAAACTATGTTAAAGTTCAATAAGAAAATTAACAACAAATAGATAAATGAAAAACAAACATAAATTAAATGAGTTGCTTCTTTAACGTCTTGTAGCTAGACGCCACAATGGTTAAACTCAAGGTGAGTCGTTCAAAGCGATTCATTCCACCATTTCCTCCTTTCATGTGGATTCATCTCCAGGAATTTTCCAAACACTTCCTCAGCTGCATCCATTAGCAATTGGCATCATTAATCACTCTCCTTAACTCAATCTAGCTTCTTTCCTTCTTCTTCCTAGAAGGCAAAATCACAATATGCAGCATTAGCTTAATCAACAGGAGAACATTCTTCAGAAATAGTGGTAGTAGGAACAAGTTCAACATAAAAGATTGAAAATTCAACTGTTTCTCGCAAAATAGTCGTGCTCAGCTTTTTGTTCTTCACATCAATCAAGGTATTAGTAGTGACCATAAAAGGCCTCCCTAAGAGTATGGTGTGCTCCTTCCCTTGTTGTTTAAAGTCTCCCATGTCTAAGACCACAAAGTCTAGACGAACAATCAATCCGCCAATGATAAGTGAAAATTATAACATATTTTACATCTCTATTTTACATTGTTTTGAATCATTAACATAACACATTTGGGCAAAAAAATTGTTGCATTTTATTATTAATAACTCAAGTTGTTCAGCTTCATATTTTATCTAAAAAGAGATTAAATTATGTTAAATATTTTCTGTAGACTTGATAGAGCTTGAAATAAAATGCAACAGCCAAGACTAAAACATGTAGTAGATGAGCAGTGTATTAAAACGACAACGTCTATAGCAGATGGTGGGAGCACAATGATGAAGCAAAGAGTAGCTCACGTGTACATTGGATGTATGTGTGGTGAAGAAATGGCCATGAGAACAAAAATGCATGCAGCTTGTAGGTGAAATGACGTGTAGCGTGGAGGACACAGCCAAAAGCGCAAGCCAAGCAACAACCCCATGCATGTGAATAAAATGCAACATCCAACACACAGCATGAGCGAAAATGACAGCGCAGGAAGGATGTCCCAGGAGCAAAAAATGCAATGTAGGAGGATGTTTGGCAAGTAGCAGAAACGTTGTCGTTGGAGGCAAGAGTTCTGCGTAGGTTTTTAAAGGCCTGTTTGGTTGAGGGTTTCATAATGGAACGAGGTGGAACGTAACATACTTCCATCGTTTGGAAGGAAGTTTTATAATGGAATGGAATGAGATGGAAGCAGAGGGTTTCATGTTACGTTCCATTCCATTCCATCATAAACAGTAAAAATAGAAACCTCCGATTTAGGGGTTTAGGATGGAATATAAACTAATAAATATATACTACCTAATATACCCTCAATAATTTTTCGTAATACTAATTGTGACCAAGTCATAATATGATATTAAATAGAATAAAATATTATTTAATATAATAAAATTTAGTAAATAATTAATAATAATATTTTATATAATTAATAATAAATTGTATTTAATTAATAATAAATAAAATTTTTAATAAAATTTTTATTAATGAAAAATAAAAATATAAAAAATTATTCTTTAATTGTTTGTATATATTTCTATATAAATAAAAATAAAAAGAATTTATTTTTAAACATAAATCGAATATAATATAATATAATATATTAAATATTTAATAATAATATTTTTATATAATTAATAATAAATTGTATATAATTAATAATAGAATTAAAAAATTAAAAAAAAATTATTAATGAAAATAGAAAATATATAGAAATTATTCTTTAATTGTTTATATATATTTCTATATAAATAAAAATATAAAAATTATTTTTATATATATATCACATATAATAGAATAAAATAAAATTTATTAAATTATTAATAATAATAATTTTATCTAATTAATAATAAAATAAAAAATTTAATAAAATTTTTATTAATGAAAAAAGAAAAGATATAAAAAATTATTCTTTAATTGTTTGTATACATTTCCATATAAATAAAAATATAAATAAATTATTTTTAATTAAAAATCACATAGAATATAATAAAATAAAATATATTAAATAATTAATAATAAAATTTTTATATAATTAATAATAAATTGCATATAATTAATAATAAAATAATAAATCTTCTGCATCAACCATTTTAATATAAGGGATATAATAGTCATTTATTATACATTACATTTCATTCCATCTATTTTCCAAACATCATTTCACTATATTACATTATGAACCCTTCCATCCCTCCTAAACAACTTTTTACTATATTACATTCATTTCTATTATAAACCACTCTGCTCCATTCTATTACATTCTATTCCATTTCGTTAATTAACATCTAACCAAACAAACCTTAAAGAAGAATGAACAATAGGGTGGTCTATAACATTAATTTGTCACATCAGTGAATAGTGAGGGAAAAGAGAGAGTAGCGTGAAACAGAAGAGAGGGAGGTGTAGTGAAGAGAGCCGAAAGGTGTTTCGGCTAGAGACATTGAATGGGAGCTGAAGCATTTTTTCGAGAGAGACCCATGGAAGGTTAAGTTCCTGATGCCGATTTAGAGGTGACATCGACTCTTATGACCCAGGTTAAGCATTTTTAATTGTTTTGTTGTTTTTTTTCTCTCATTAGAAATTAATTATGTTATCTTGTATGGATTGATTGGGTATTTGAATGATGATGATTTTAATGCTCAATTTAATCGCTTTTCATAAAAACCCATGGTTAGGATCGAATGCAATACGTAATCGTTGCATATCCGATTCATGTGTAGCAACTAATGATTCTGAATCATTAGAGATAATATAACCTAGGTTAAATAATCCGAGCTTGTGTAATTATTACCTAGATTAGTCTATTTTTCTTATTCGTAAGGCAGTTGTCTGGATAAAGTTAGAAAGCTTATTCTAGGTTTCGCAATAGCTAGGGTTAATTAACGAGCACTTCGTAATTAACTAGGACCTAAGGAAAAATTGAGATTAACATAACTTGTTGTTAATCTATGACCAACAATTGCTAAGAGAGATAAAAGAACAACAAATCAATGAATTATGCTTAATTAGGGTGTAATCCTAGATTGAACCAAAGAACTGGATCCCTACCGAATTCTTTAATTTTATCAATTTTCTGCATGTTTCTTTAATTTTTTTTCATTAGGTTTATTTTATTTTATTTTCTTATTCCAAAATCCAACCCCCCCCCCCTTTTTCCTAAACATCGATTAATTTTAATTCAACAACTTTTTACATTCTTTCTGTGGGATCGAACTAGACTCACCACTGTTATAGTAGTAGTCTAGTTATTTGACTAGCGTTATGACGTACTTATCAACCGACCTTCAACAACACATCTTCCATTATTCCTTTTGGATAACGGATTGACCTATCAGCTAATTGTTGGCATATATTGGTTGGTCTTAACTATCCTAGATCCAATTTCTCATAAATCGAGTAAGCAAAAGATTTATGTTTGCTCCAAGATCAAGCATACCTTTAACCTCATCACTATTACCCATTGATACTTGCACGATAAAATGTCCTGAATCATTTAGTTTGGGGGGTAAATGCGACTGTAGAATTGCATTTGCCACTTCTAAACTAACTCCTTTTTGTTAGGCTCAAACTTTCGTTTCTTGGTGCTTAGTTCGTTAAAGAACTTGACATAAGCCAGAATGTTCCTAATCACATTTAAAAAGGGTAGATTAACATTAACCTTAGAAAGCATGCGATATAGATAGGAAAACTACTTATCTTGTTTCGATTCTTTAAGCCGACTTGGATATGGAATTAGTGGTCGATAAGGATCCATCGCTTTGTGCATTTTTTGTCCTTTATTATCCTTGATTTCATGCTTAAATTATCCACCCTTTTGAATGTGACTTGAAGAGTTTCTCTCCCATTGCTTTTCTCATTCCGCTCATCTTCTTCTTGGGTGAGGCTTGCCTTCTCTTGATTATCAGCATCAGACAACTCAAAAGGAAACTCAACATAATTGTCAATCACTTTACTACTTCTTAGAATGGTAATTGCTTGGGCTTGATCGGGTTGATTGGGCAACCTTCCCTTTTGATTGTTATGCATTTAAGCTATAAGTTGCCCTACTTGAATCTTAATCCTCTTAACAGGTGCTTATAAGGAGTCGAAACTGTTGTCATTCGTTTTTTGATTCTGAGTTGTAACCTAAATGAATGCATTCAGGCTTTCCTCCAAAGAAGGCCTTCTCGGTAGGTTGTCATTTGAGGATTGCCCTCTGAAAAAGTTTGGCCTTTGAAAATTTCGATATTAACGTTGGGTTGCAATAGTGGATTGTTGGCCTTCCAAGAGAAATTGTGGTGGTTTCTCCAACCAGGGCTATAGGTGTTCAAGTATGGATCATTTCGCTCCTTTGGTTGAAAACTGTTATGTGAGTTAACTTGTCCTTCTGTATTTGCCAAAGGTTTGTAGGAATATTGATAGCGCGTCATAACTTTAGTTAAAATAAAATAACTAGACTTACTACTATAGCAGTGGTGAGTCTAGGTCGATCCCACAGAAAGTGTGTGTAAAGCAAGTAATTGGTGTTTAGGTTTAACGGGGGGTTTTAGATTTTGAAATAAGAAAATAAGATAAAAACAAACCTAATGATATCAAATTAAAGAAAACATACGAAAAATGATAAAAGTGAAGAATTCGGTAGGGACCCGGTTCTTTGGTTCAATCTCGACCTACACCCTAATTAAACATATTTCATTGATTTATTGTTCTTAAACCTCTCCTAGTAACTATTAATTGTGAGTTAATAATTAACATGAGTTTTACCTTAGTTAGTGTTTAATCAAGATCCGATCGTTAATTAAACCTAACTGCCGAATAACCTAGGATACGATCTCTATATTTAATTAGGCAGTCGCATTAAGAATTAGGAAAACCGATTAATCAAGGCAACAACCATATACAATGTGTCATTTAACTTAGGTTATATTATTTGTAATGATTACGAATCATTAGTCGCTACACATGAATTTCAACATAACAATTACGAAGTATATCGAAATTCTAGCAATGAGTTTACAAATAAACGATTTAATGAATGCATTAAAATAATCTTTTCACAATACCCAATTCAATCAACATAAGATAATATAATCAATTCATAATGAGAGAAAGAAATAATAAAAATAATGAAATACACCTAAGCCAGGTCGTCGATTTCGAAGTCACTTCTGAATTGACATCGGGACATCTTACCTTTCATAAGTCTTTCCTAAGAAAATGCTTTAGCCCCATTGATATACCCCATCCAAAGCCCCCTAGTAATGCATCCCTCTTTCTACGCTCACTACTAGTCTCTCTCTCGCCCTTATTGTTATGTTGATTTGACAAATTAATTATCTGGTCCAACGTCATTGTTTTTTACGCCATCGTTACTATGTGTTCCACCCGTTAAATTACGTAGATGTGACTGTTGTTTACCCCTCGTAACTATATGTTCCACCCTTTTAAAACCTTGAATAACGTCTGCGTGAAATGTAGATGTCGTATGCGTTTACATACATCTGTGCGAAACACAAACTTGTTTGCATTTCCTCTCCTGCGTCCAACTATGCGTCATCGTCTGGTCATCTGTTGCTTCCCTTCTTATGCCGCGTCATTTTCTTCTGGCGTGGACTACTCTATGCCTTGTATCCTAGCCATTTGCTACGTTTTCTTCGTCTTGCTTTGCCTTTTTTTTTTTTTTTTCTAGTTTTCCATCTTCATTCTCTTCGGCGGCCATAAGATTGATTAAATTAATGTCTTGCTTGTATGTAAGACATTAATTTCACGTTAAAGATAATTTCCATGCATTTATGCTCTTTGCATTTCTTTTCTTTTAATTTTATTCTTGTCTTTTAATTTTCTTCTTCTTGTTCTATAAAGACAAGTGAAAATTAATCTTCAGAAAATGGCCAAATATCATACCTTCAACTCACTGTAACTTCTTTGCTTCCGAATTGTACCTAAAATCACATATGAGTCAAAGTGAGTACCTTAAGCAATTTATATCAATAATCGCTAATTTTTATGGAATAATTTCATAATCAATTAAGCACCTATCAAATACAAAAAAGCATTAGCTCTATGACCAAAAGTTCCATAGACACCACACACCTCTTAATTGGGAACATTTCAGGGTAGTCTTATAGTTAGCATCTTTACATGCCTCGTTAACTTGGCTAATTGCATAGCCAATTCTTGATTCGAGCTTACTTCATGAACTTTAGCTCTTCTTCCCCTCACACTCTTTTATTGAGAATTAGCCCCCAAATTTTTGAAGATTTCATACATTTATTCGACCTTCCTCTCTTCTACAACTCCCCTTGCTGCATTGTCCATCGTGTATTGGCACTACTGCGTCAACCTATCATAAAAGAATTGGTTTAACATATGAAGAGAAAAATGATGATGTGGGCATTGTATCAGCAAGAGCTTAAAGCATTCCCACACATCGTGAAATGGCTCTCCCTCCATCTGAGTGAAAGTAGCTATTTTGGTGCAAAACTTAGGTGTCTTTTGATGGGAATAGAATTTTCCAATGAATTTGTTGTACACCTCCTTCCATGTAGTCAAAGACTCAAAAGGAAGGGCCACCAACCAGGCCTTGGCCTGATCCTTTAATGTGTATGGGAAGCACCTCATCTTGAGTTAATCCTCATTTAGGCCATCCAACGGAAAGGTTTGAAGAGTGGTATAGAATTCCTAAATGAAGTTTAAAGGGTCTTTATTGGGAACCCCATAGAACGATGGCAGCATGTTATAATGGATGCTCTTCAATTCATAGTTCCTAGCTGACTCTCCCAAACGTATGCACGAACTAGCAGTAGTTATCACAGGTCTAGCATACTCCTTTGTCATTACCTTTCACCCATTTTGTGGTTATTCATTTGATCTTCACACTTGGCTTCCTCGCAATTGTCTTCAGAGTTCTCTTGAGGTCTTCGTCTTTGATATATGTTATCAATAAAAGGGACAGGTTCACTATCCAAAGATCTCCTTCCTAGTATAAACCAAATGAATTCACTACCTAAAATTCTCCTACCTAGCACAAACTAACTACAAAAAACACTAAATCAATAATGAAAATTACCATAGACATTAACAAAATAACATAATAAAATATGCATGCATGAAAAAATACAAATAATCAAAATCACTTAAGCAAATAAAAGCAATCAAGATTAATTCAAGTTCAAAATACTAAACACCTCCCTGACAATGATGCTAAGAACTTGTTGTGCCCAAAATGTTCTAAAAATTACCTGGGCCATCCTACTCGCAAGTATACGAAGTAGTTGTAATGATTACCCAGAGTTATCTCCCACAGAGGTGAAATTGGTTAACTAAAATTAATTTTGAATTAAAAATAAAAACAATGCAATCCTAAACACTTTATCTCAAATTGCTAAGTAAAATACTAAAAGAAAATTTCATAATTGAACTAAAAAGTAAACTGAATATACTGGAATAAAAAACGAGCAGAAATCGAAGTGGAAAATTTTTTAGAATTAATTTCATTAATTTAATCTCCTATGCATGATTAAGGGGAATGATTGGAAAGTTGTCTTACCAAAATTAAAAGTTTGGCCTTAAGATCAACTCGAATAATTAACTAATATAAATTTCGTATCCGACAAGTTATCACTCAAGTTAATTATGGTAACCCGACTACTAATTACCACTTAGGTTAATATATTTCTAATTCTTAACCTAAGCGTCTATAGTTTCTTATTCCATATTAAACTTCTCCTCTCAGTCCTTCATTTAATACCAAAATAATGCAAAGTTTGATTATGTTATTAAATCCATTCAGTTCAGAAACTATAAAAAACATAAGAAAACAACACAATCTCTCAATCATTCATATTTGACTAAAATAGTTACATTAATCCTCAAGAAAAGAGATCAGCCTATCACATAAATTACAAGATTCATCATCTTTAAACACTTCAATCTCGTCTTGATCAGTATAAAAGAAGTATTAAAGTAACAAACCAAGCAAATAACCTAAATAAACTGTCAAAAGCTAATAGAATATGGGTCAGTTAAGCAAAACAGAGCATGAGTCCATAATAGAGAAGTAAATGTAGTAAAGCAATAAGAAATAGTAAACAGAAAGAGCAAATAATAGCGGGTGACGGAGTTGCTCCTACCACTCTCAAGCTTTCCATGTTAACTCTCACCCTCTCTTTCTCGTTGATGTTCACCCAAAATGATTGCCTGCTTACGGTACCTACCCCTTTCTGCTATTCTTCTCCTTAGTTCTTCTCAAATGAGCTCTCTCCTTCTTTGCCTCCACACTTCTCTCTATCTCCTTTTTGTCCCAACCAAATAAGTGTGTCTGTATGTGTGGAATGAAGAGTGAATGAAAGATGTCGTCGCCCCCCTCCTATCATTTCTATTTATAGCCTCGTCTACGTTTAGGTTTTCATGCCCTTTTAACCTACAATTGCCATGTAATAAAACAGAAAAATTAAAGAAGTGCATGAGAATTTGCACGGAGCGACTATGTTTGTCACCCCCGTGAGGGCTAGTCACCCTTGTGCATAAGCTTGCACGGTGGTGACTAAAGACACAATTGTCACCTGGAAATGGTGATTAACTAGTCACCATCTATCACCACCGTGTAGGTAGTGACATATTTAATTTTATTTTTTTCTCATGCAAAGTGACGTGAACTTTAATTTTTCATACAAAATTCACAAATTAATCCAATCAACATGCATGCAATATTCACACCATTGTCATTCAATTTATCCCTTGTTTGGATCAACTCACAAGAATTTGTGAGCAAAATCAAAATATGAAGGCAATTAAAAGCAATAAAAACTAGACACAACATTTGCCAACGTTAACACCAACGTCACTTGCTGTGAAATCTTGGAGGAAACTTGTAGAAAATGGAAGCTTACAAGAAAGAATACATCTTAAGCATTTCCCTAAAGCAACTACTTATAATGGAGTTTTTTAACCTCCCTTACAACTTCCCTAAGCTGGAGCTTTAGCTTGGTCTTTACCGATTGTAGGCTTCTTTCTGGATAAAAGACTATCATTTCCATAAGTTTAAACTGAGGCAAACTCCAAGTGGAGAAAGGCTATATTAGAGAAAACACTCTTTATGAGTAACAACTGTTTGATATTCAAATTCCATAAATTTGATGATATTAACTAAATCCTAGAACAAGCCTTGGCACATAGTAGGTAAGCCACTTTTTCTTCAATAATGGAGCCCTAGAATGAAGCTTAATGAAGAAGTGATTGATTTATTTTCATTTTGGATAAACTTTCATATTCTACCATTTGAATATTGGACCACTAAAGGATTAAGCTTCATTGCTTGTGCTATTGGCAGACCTATAACTCTTGATTCTCAAACTACTACCCTAGAAACGATAGGCTATGCACGAGTGTGCATTCAAGTGACAAAAAATGATGAAATCCCCTCCTCTGAAGCTATCAGAAGTCTTATAGCTGAAGAAAAACTTGAGGATCTTCTAGTTCATCTATCACATCCCTAGAAACCAATGCAAACTAAGATATGGAAGTCAATTGGAAAGAGTTTGAAAATAAGAACATATAATGAACTAATGGGTGAGCTAGAGAATGATCAAACAATCACTTTTAAACCCATAGAATCAACCCCTTAATGTCATGCAACCCTTGGTAAGCATGAAATTGAACAACTAAGTGATCCAGAAGATATAACAATAACCAAGCTATTTAGTAAGGAATCATTGACCAAATTCATTGATAAAATATCAACTCTAATAGACTATGCTGGCATTTCAAAAGAGAACAACTCACAATCTATTTGCACTTCAAAAAAGGAGAACAATAATACAACATCTGAAAATAAAGATACTCCAATTCCAAGTTTAGAGAACTCCTAATTTTTCAGTAAAGTCAACAACATTTTTCCTAAAAGAAAATATAGTTGAAAGAAGAAAGGAGGGGGCACCCCTTCAATGAAATAAATTTCTATATTGTGCTAGAATATTAGGAGACATAATAACCCCCCAAAAAATTTTCCATCAACTATGCTTCTAACTTTTGTTTCATGTGAAGCACCCTATGGAAAGACTAAAAAAGTGTAGGAAAAACAATTCAAAACGCTTGGCAAATAATCGGATACCTCAATTGCATACTAAATTATAATAAAGCAGAGGGTTAGAGAGTGAACAAAAATAGCTTAGGATCATAATTAAGCTCCTTCATAAATAACATGGAAGAAATAGACTTGAACTCCACTGGATCTCACTTTGCATTAACAAACAAACAATCATAGGCTTACTTTATAAGGAAAAAACTTGACATAGCCTTAATCAATAAGGGATGGCTTGGCTTCTTAAATTTCCCTTAAGCTTTACAGAATCTAGTCCTCCATTATGTTTAGATCATACTACAATCGAAATTAAAGGTCTAAATACACTCCAACCTATCAAAGCTCCAATTAGATTTAATAACTTTACGTTTGAGGTTGAAGGATTCTGGGAATTATTAAGTGAAATCAAGAACACTCTAGTATATGGGTGTAAGGCATTTCAACTGATGACCAAGCTCAAGACCTTGAAAAATGAATTAAAGATGCTGACGAAAAAGAAAATACGAGAAATATAGGCATAAGTAGAGATAACTAAAACTTTGTTAATTACCTGTAAGTATGATCTCTACAAAAATCCATCAGACATTACATTAAAAGAATTGGAACAACAGGCCCTGCATAAATATGCACAAGCTCTATTGGCATATAACTCCTATGTAAAGCAAAAAGAAAAGATTTCCTAACTAAGAGAGGGGGAAAGTGTATTGGATTCTTCTTCAACGTCATTTAGTACACAAAAAAACAACAGAATCAATACTATTATAGATAACCAAGGCTATATTTAAGAATACCATAATGTGCTCAAATCCATGGCTTGTAACTATTTTAAGAGAATTCTAGGTACCAAAGGCCAATGTTACTCCATAGTTGAAGTATTACATCAATTCATCAATCCTCGTATCAATCATCTTACTAGAACTATGTTGATTGTAGAAGTTATAACTACGAAAGTGAAAAGTGCTTTATTAAACCTAAAACTAGACATAGCACCAAGGTTAGATGTCTTTAATGTAGCTTTCTTCCAATAGTCTTGGAACTTCACAACAATTAAGTAACTTATTGTGTACAAGAATTCTTTAGAAATAGCAAAATTTTAAAAGAATTGAATAAAACATTCATATGCATAATCCCTAATAAGCTAGCACCCAACACTTTGCAAGATTATCATCCCATATCTTATTGTAACACAACTTACAAAATCATTGGGAAAATTCTTACAACTAGGCTAAAAAAGGGCTTAAGCCCTCTAATTATTCCTTTTAAATGAGTATTCATTAATGGAAGAGATATTGGATATAACCTCCTCCTATCTTAGGAACTATTTAAGGATTGCACCACCAATCCATTTATCAAAAGTTGCTATCTCAAAATAGACATATACAAAGCATGTAATACACTAAACTGACAATTTATTCTCAATTTCATGGAACTATTTAGATTTCCCAAGCAATTCATATCCTAGATTGAAGCTTGCATAATAATAATCACTTTCAGTGCTTTGATTAATGGAGAACCAACACATCTTTTTCATAGTGTAAGAGGGATTAGGCAAGGATACCTTTTATCCCCATACATTTTCACTCTTACAATGGAAGTTCTCTTTAGAACTCTATGGAAACACGTCAACAATATGGGGAACTTTAATTTCCATTACAAATGCAAAGACCTTTTGTCTTTAATGTTTACAGAAGATCTGCTTCTATTATATGGTAATGACCCCAACTCTCTCTCAACCATCATTAATTTAAGTTTTCTAAAATTTGTCAGGACTAAACCTCAACTTAGGAAAAGAGAAAGATAATAAGTTCAACTGGGACCCCTGATTTCAATTCCTTAGTATATATCTTTGGAATGCAAAGGTAAGAATTACCTTTTACTTACTTTGGATTATCTATCTTTATAAGGAAACCAAAAGCAGTAGAATGCCAACACTTAATAGAAATAATCAAGAAAAGAACAAATGCCTAGCAAAACAAGGCTCTCTCCTTAGTAGGATGGATTGGTGAAATTAGTCCTACTAAATCTCTAAAATTACTGATGTTCACACCTGATGTTGCCGGAAAGAGTCATTAAACATGTAGGGAGAATTATAAAAAAGTTTATATGTATTGGAAACCAAAACAAGTTCCATAGAGCTAAAGTTTAATGGAATAAAGTCTATACCACTAAGAAAGAAAGTACACATTCTTCAAACTCAAAAACAATTGCTAATTGAAAAGAAGATTGTAGATTACACACTAATGAGGAAGCCATATGGATCAAACAAATAAAATCACATTACTTCTCATAGTGATACTTTTGGAAATTCAAGGAAAATAAAAAAGTAGTCACAGCCTCTCATTGAGATGTTGAGATTAAGAAGCTCCATATATCCTCTCATCAAAGAAAAGAGTTTGAAATGGACTCAAGAATTGGCTATGGTATGAAAATTAGTGTGACATCAATCCTTTATATCAGTAAGAAGAACTAAACCCATTAAAAGGAAGATTCCCATTGAATACCACAGTGGCTGAGATATCCTTTGGGGATTCTTAGGTTTGCAACTATAAAGGTATGTCTCTATTTGCAAACAAATTACCAAATTATAAACTTGACATAACAGAGGATGATACACTCATCTAGACATTAGAGAAATCCTTGAACTTTTCTAACATATCTTATCTAGATTCCTTCAGGCCATATTTTCCTAGGGTCCACTGGCATGAACTCATTCAGTAAAAAATCTTGATACCTTCACATCCTAGACATCTATTAAACATAAGCTTTGAACCAAGGACAGGTTAAAAGATCCAAATCCACTATGTGTACTATACAAACTCCATGCTGAAATAATGTAACAACTGTATTTCGATTGCTCTTACACACAATCCATCCAGTCAGGATTATAACATATACTAAAAAATTCACTACAATGTAAGGAGTTGGGAATATATTATCAAATGGGTGATCAAATGGATCAAAAGTTTGGATAATGACTCAATCGTGCTAAGGACTACATTCACCTATTGCATTTACACCAGTTGGATCCACAACAAACCTTAATTGGATAAATACAACTTAACTCAAAGACTTATACATTAGATTAGAGAAATTCTCACATCAAACAATTGAAGCACCAAAGTTAGTAGTAACGTAAGGACGGAGTGGATGTTATGACTTTAATTTTTTATTGCTAGCTATTTCTGAATAATTCTATTAAATACTCAGCTTATTCAATTGTCAACTTTCCAGCTTGTAAGTTAGCACTTTTGTAAGGCTTTTAGCCTATCTATTTATCAATATAATTCATTTAACTTTTAAAAATAAAGTATCCATGCTACTGTAGCATTATGTTTTGAATTCATTCCACCATTAATTTACAAGATAATAATTACAATTTGAATATCATGTCATTATATTAATTTGAATAGATTCAATAAATTATTATGCATATAATGAAATTAAATCTAAAATAAATTGTTGATAACTTAAAAAAAATCCTTATTATCTTTAGAATAAGATATGTATTTTTATTTTTCCTTGTTAAAAATAAATGGAATTTAAGTAATAGAATAACTTAATACAGTAGTTAGTTTAGGAAAATAATAAATCTTTTAAAGAATAAAATTAATTGCCATAAAAAGGAATATATCCAAGTGTTTAGCACCATTTGCAATTCAGGGCCAAAACTTGAAACCAAGAATTCCTTAAGAGATAATTAATCAAACTTAGACACCTTAAGCATTTTTAGTTCTCTATCATCATAGAGATCTATAATACAAAGTTAGGACTCTGATTTATATTAAATTACCTAAGCATTCCTAATTTCCTCAATTGAAAATGGCCTCTTCTGGCAAGTAATTGCCCTGTTATTCAGTTCCATATAATTTGAATTAAAGCTTCTGCATTAGATAATTTTTACTGGAATGTTCAATAAAAGTATAAACATTAGCTTAATGAAATTTTCAAAAGCTTCACGTCTTCTTTCATTTTGATTAAAACTTTAATTGCCTTACATATAATGTCTGTCTAACATTCTTTCAAGCAAGTCAGTTTCCACCGTTTCAAAGCCTGCTTCCAAACAAATGCAGAATCGCAACATTTGAAAAATAAATGCATGATTGATTCTTAGTGACACTAATATAAGCTACCTTTGATTTAGAGTCTTTACTTTGTTACTGGTAAGTACGGATCGCTCTCATGAAGATAGCGAGCACTAGTAAATACCTTTTTCTATTATCTAGCCTACAAATTGATTTTGGATTTTTAATAAAAGAAAATAAAACTAAAGAAAGTAAAATAAATGGGAATGATATTGAACAGAGGATTAAGGAAGCACTAAGAAAATTATCGATATCAAAAAATTAGTATCTAGGTTTCAAATCCTCCTAAACCCTTAACAAATTGATCTTTTATTATGTAATTGTTTTGTTGATATAGTTGACCTTAAGTCTACTAATAACTAATTCTAAGGTTTCTAACCAAATTACTCAGGTTAAAGTTAATAGGATTGCGTTACTAATTTATGAGTCCCTCTATTAGGTTTGACCCTAATATGGAAGATTTATGTCATCCTATCTCTAGGGTTGCAGTTAACTCCTTCCAATTATGAGGGATCTATTCAAACTTAGGATTTCTCAATCTCTATGTATGAAATCCGATTGTGATATAATATTCTTGAGTCTTTAGAACATATATAAATAGGTAATCAGATCATAATATAACAATCAAAGTAATTGCATTAATAAGAGAATGCAAACATATCAAAATATTAATATAGGGTTCATCTAACCTAAATACTAACAAGACGTTTAGTTACACATCATCGAACATGAAATCAAACATACACTAAAAGAAAACGAATTGAAAGTAATGGGTTCATAATTCTAAATCTCCTTGATTGTCTTCTATGGAATACTCTTGCAATGTAGAGGTTTGATCTTGTATTTTGATAGATCTTTCAACGAATTCCTTGTGTTTTCCACTTCTCTAGACCAAAATTGTCGCTTGAGAATGATCTCCATGTCTGAAATCACCTCTTAATGTATGCTCCCTTAGTAGGTCTTCGTTCATGTCCTTTTATATGAAATTCTAGGGTTTTGGTCGATGTACTATCTTGTACATGGTCGTGCATCACCAAGTTCTTTGAAAATTACAAAATTGCATAGCATGTGAGATATGCACAGTAGATGAACAGTCATGCATCAAATCTTTGTTTTATGCTATTTTTCATCCAAATTCTTCTCCTTTAAGCTGGTGAAGGCAATTATACTCTGTATACACACTTGGGGAAAATGAAGTACTAAATATATAATAAAAGTATCAAATATAAAGAAAAACACATGAAATATGAAGTAAAATTATAGTCAAATATGCACCTATCAGTTATTGAGGAGGAAAATCATTGTTTTGCAAAGTAATTTATGTTACTTTTTCCTCTTAAAGTTGTATAAGATGTTATTTTCAAGGGTCGCTCCTTATGGTTACAATTTATAGTTTATCATCAATTTTTGTAATTGATTCCTTCTAATTCCTTATGCTTAATGTGGTTTATGGTGTAAAAGCTTAAGTATAAGATGTGAAATGTAGTTTTTGCATTCATCATAGCTAATGGGTACCTATTTTTGATTGAATGTCAATTTTTGCACTTGATATTCTATTGAGTGTTTTTCTTGCTTCACTAGATTTGATATTCCTTCGATTTATGATTATGCATGTGAATCCTAGTGGTGGAGAACTGAAATGATATGCAAAGTAATGCCTTGATCATAAATGGTGTTTAAGTGTACCAGTAGATCTTTCTTATATAATCACATTTTGCCAAAGTCTAACCATAGATTGCTTAGGTTCTAAAGGGAATGGTTATTGATTGATCATGAGCAAAGGCATTTTAGTTCTTGCCATAGTTTTGAAGGTTATTCCTCTTTTCTCATGAATATCTATTCTTAGGAAATATGGAAAATGTTGAAATTTTTTGGTTTGTGACTTTGATTTTGTTGTTTTGCCTGAGGATGATCAAAAGCTAAGTGTAGGGGAACTTGATGTATACTTAATTGATTATACATTTACTCCATGACACTTAGTGATTAATGCTATGAAATACTTAAGATACTCATTTTTGTTCATAATTGGTTTTAGGTACAAGTTAGAAACACAAGAACTAAAATGAGTTAAAAACACATTTCTAAGCCATCCTCTTGATGTTCAAACTTATTTGCTTTTATGGAACAAGAAAGAGATGGATTAGGGTAAAGATGGGACAAGACAATATAAGAAAATGAAGAATTCAACGTGTATCCATTTACACAGCCTTGTATAATCATGAATTGGGTGTTTTTATAATGCACGGTTGGCTACAAGACCGTGTATCCAGCCTTGTATCTTCCCATAAACTTAATGTTTGCTTAAATAGACATTTGAGAGGTCGAACATAAGATAAATCATTTTTGGAACCTGAAAGGAGGCAGAACACATTCTTCTTTGAGACCTATAGAGGGTTAGTCTTCTTCCTTCTAATTCGTAAGGGATATCAAAACTGAAGATCATATTTGAACATCTCTTCATTGTGATAAATAATGTTGGTGAATCATTAGGAATAGCATAACATAGGTTAAATGAGTCGAGCTTGTTTGGTTGTTGCCTATATTAATTTGTTTTCCTAATTTGTCATGTGACTATCCTATTAAATATAGAGAGGTTATTCTAAGTTGTTTGATAGCTAAGTTGGTTATTCTAAGTTGGTTGATAGTTAGGTTTAGTCAAAGAGCTTATCTTGATAAAACATGATCTAAGAGAAAATCGGGGTTAATAGAGCTTACTATTAAGCTACGATTAATAGTCTCTAAAAGAGGTGTGAGGACAACAAGACGATGAAATATGCTTATTTGTGTGTAAGCTGAGATTGAACCAAGAATCAAATTCTAACTCATTCATCAATCTTATCACTTTTTAACTATTTGATTTAAATTGCTTTCGTTAGTTCAATTTCACTTTATTTTATTTATTGATTCAAAACAAAACCCCATATTTCCTAAACATTGATTCTTTTCATTACAAAAGTTACACGTACATTCCCTGTAAGTACGATCTCTACTCACCATTGCTATAAATTTTAGTGTAAAGAGTTAGGTTTTGTTTTATGGTAGGATCGACACACATCATGGGTCAATGAGTACTATTTGAATAACCCATATATTTGGAAACTAAAAGTTAACAAGGAACACTCTTGAACATTTATATAATTCTTAAGGGGAAGAGGGATGATATACCCTTATATCAAGATAATGGTAGGTAATGGTTACTCCACAACCTTTTAATAGACTGAGTATAGTCTACTAAGTGAAGTAGAATCTAGAGCCTGCTAAAGTCTTGAATCCTTCCTAGTTTAAGAGTGAATATGGAGATACAAGGTGGCAGCTAGACTTTTCTACTCAAATGTGCCAGTAAGATGGTGAATTTCTATCCTAATTATCTCCCTAATCTATTGAAGTAGGAAAGTAGAATTTGGAAATTAAAGCCATCCAGGAGTCTCAATAATGTGTTTTGCCTATCACTTCTTAAACCTCAAGCTCCTAAGGTGGTATGAAGTTGTTTGGAAAAAAATGCTAATTCCTAAGGCCTCATTTATTACCTAGTGAATGGGGTTTGATTGTGTGTAAGTTTTAATTATTAACCCTCGACAATCTACAAGTGTAGGTTCATTAGCGTAGTACCAAATGTGTTAATCCCACATGGAGGGAACTAATTTAATCCTAAAATCTAAGGCCATAAATAAATAAAAGAAATTCAAGATGCAATTAAACTAATACGAGAATTTAATTCAATCAACTAAATTAAGAATCAAACAAGAAAATACTAATTATTAGGCAATTTGCAACACACCCAAGAATCAACTGAAGGAAATTACGAATTGAGAGAAAGGGAATTTTATTATCCTTAATGCTAACCTAACTAATTATCAATTATTGGATTGTTGGTTCTAGACTATCCTAGGGTTGATTATTCTCTCTCTCGTTATAACCATTAACCCTAAATCATAAACCTTAATCAAATTATGGAGGTTGCAATCTTTCAATTCATAACCTATCCAAATTAATTAGTTCTGAAATTCTCTAATAAACTATTGAAAACCTATATAAGATCTCTCTCTGCATAAATTATCGATTTGATTTAATTCTAGTTTCTATTAAATTACCTAACTCTCATTAGTCCAATTTAATTGTTTTTCATTCGATTTACCGTCTCAGTTTATTATCGAATTACGCAATAGCATAATCAAACCACGGTAATATCTAATAAACACATAAACAATCAGATTCTCATTAATTCAAGAATAAAATTCCAAAGGTGAGTTTAGAACATTCTCGACATTTTAGATCCTATCATCAACTATTCAATCCAATTCTATATAATAATAAAAATGAAAAGAATAGGAAATACAATCTAACATGGATGACGGGAGGTAGTGACGTCAAGAAACCTCCTAATTTGGGAAGTATTTCGAGTAAGCTTCTTCTTGTCTTCTCTCTTCCTTCTTCTCTTCCTCTATCTCTTGATGATCTCTCTCTAGGGTTTTTCAAGGTGGCTGATGCAAAAGCTCTTTCTCTGCCTCTTTTTGTTCTTTTAATATCCTCTAGTATTTTAGGTAATTCTAGGACTTTTTCGAGTCCAAAAGGTTCAAAAAATTTCTCAAAACTTGACGTTCGTGAGTATCTGCCCGTCTATCTGATGTAGGCCACAACCGTGGCCCTACAAGCTATGATCATGGCTCACATCTGAGCATTTTTTTTCACGATCGTGGCATGCAGGCCACAATTGTGGGCCATTCCTTAGACTTCTATCACGATCGTGGATCGTGGGCCAAATTTGGAGCTTCTGTCACGATCGTGGCATGATATACTACGATCGTGGGCCTTTATTTCAGCCCGAATATCTCCGAAACTCCTTCATTCTTCGATGTTGATCCTGAAATATTAGCAAACACATTAAGGTACCTAAAAAACATAATCTTTAAACTCAAAGACTTACACTAACCCATAAAACACTTAAAACATAAATAATTAACAAACTAACACAATTCTAACCTAAACAAATACTAAGTAATTAACTTAACGGCTAAATACCTATCAAACAATGCCTTAAAATAAGATGCAATTTACACTTAGCACCTAGTTTGCTGCCAAACTTAGACTTAATACCAAGGATAGACTATATAGTGATGTTAATGGTTTATGTTTGTCATGTGGAATGGAATTTGAAACATTTATCATTTGTTTTTACAATGTTAATTTTCCAGCCCAATCTAGTCTACTATTCATCATTTATTTGGACAAATTTGTCCATTAAAAGACTAGTGTGTCTATGTTGTATGGAGAACTAATTGAAAAAGAAATTGGGAAATGATCAAGACTTCCTAAGAATAAAATTCAACTGCTATGTCTATACTGTGTGGAAAGAAAAAAAACAACATGATATTTAGGGGTAGTGGATTGGCTAAGTAATAGGTGGAACACAACATTATCTAGGTTAGGTAGATTTTACATGCTAATAGGGCTCATGAATTCATTAGCCCTTCTATAATATCAAGATGGAATCTCTAAGATTCTGGGAGGCTTATTAATCTCTCAATAAGCTTGATTAATGAGCTAGTAGCCAAAGAGCATGTGATATGATACTCAAAATTTCCTTTTAACATAGCATGCATTAAGGGGTAGCAGAAGATTATAATGAAATTCTTACCTATTTGGTTCCCTGGCAAGTGGATAAACATGAGTATGCTACAAGTAGATGGAGGGATATGCCAACACGTCTCTCTTGTAAGGCCTCTCATCTTTAGGGTAAGTTTGGTAATTAGGAATGAAGAAGTGAGAATGGGTATGCAACTTACATTCCTTAATTTTTGTTTGTTTGTTGTTACTCATGGATAAGATAAGGATTGATACATCTCGCGTGGATTTCTGGTCAAAAGCATGAACAAAATTTTAAGTTGGATGTTTGGACTTCCAATGAAGTTAGTGCACTAAAAATTCGTCATCACAGTTTTTTGAAATATAAAATTAAATGAGTGATACAAATTCGTTTTCGGTATAATAAATACAATGTATCACGGAAATCCCTATATAGTTGAACTAGATGTATAAATAACCTTCACAAACTTGTTTAGTGATAACTTCAGTTTTGATTACAAATCAAAGCTTGAACAGTAGCTAATAGAAGGCAATTCTGTGACACTTGATGATTATGAAAGAACAAGTTCACTTCTCAATCCTTCGAGTTAGATAAGTCTAACATGGATTTTATTTAACTAATTTTTTAAAACTTAATAATATTGAAGTCCTATATATGTATATTTATCGGTAAGATAAACCAAAAATGGCATCTAGTCAATGGTTGTACACATTATTACTGATCTAGATAAGTATAAGGGAGAGAAAAAAAAACGTAAACGGAAGACTTCTACGGATCGCCGAATGTGTCTGAAAAGAAGACTTCTAGAGGGAATGAACGAGAAAGAGACTTATATAAAGCTAAAATTGACCAAACCCAACCACCGAAACATTTCAACAGTAAACGGAAGACTTCAACAGGTCGCCTAGTGTATCTGAAAGGAAGACGACTTCTAGAGGGAACGAATGGGAGAGAGATGTATATAAAGCTAAAATTCACCAAACCCAACCACCGAAACATTTCAGCCATAGACAAAATTTCAAAGTCCAAGTCCTCTTGTAATCATCACAACTCGCAAGATCGTAAATTACCGCGAAATTTCCGTTGACAATAGCAGGAGGAGGTCGGAAATTGCTATCAACGATTTCCTAACAAATTACGATTATATTTTACTTTTATGCAGAGTAATCGAAAATTCAACGCAATTACGTTAAAATATGCGGACATAACAGTTTCTGCAAAGACAGTTTCTTTTTTGCTCATGTAA
>JAOTAX010000198.1:25611190-25621824 GCA_025629825.1 Erythroxylum guanchezii | reverse complement strand
TTAATTAATAAATTAAAATTATTATATATTTTTACTTCATTATTACTTTATGACTTCTAATATTTTTAATTTATTAACACAATATGTGGTAGTTACATGGTAAAAAGACTAACCGGATGTGACTCGTCACATTATTGTAAAGAATTTAATGTCAAAATATTTTTGCTAACAAATTAAAAGTTAGAGTATTTTGTCATTATTTTTTAAAGTTCGAATTAATATTGTAAAATTGAATAAAATTTAAGTTTTTCATTATTAACCTTAAAATAATAAATCAATGGCATGAATTTAAAAGGTTGAAGAATTTAAAGAAATTTGAATATAGTTGACAACTTTAAAAATGAACAAATAGCTCAAGTGATCAAAATAATAAATAACAAAAACTAAATATACTTGAGATAGAAAAGAACAACTTTCCGATGAGTTCCGCTCCAAAAAAATAGATTTAGAAGTCGTCGCAACAATAATATACTGATTCACATAAACACCATTATTAATTCACAATTGCAGGATAAAAACTTTAAGTATAACAGCCCACACAATTAACCCAACTTTCCTTCAGCCTCAATTTGAAGTTGGTCTCCCACTCACGATTTTCGACAATTTACCGAAAGAAGATTAATAGTTCACCATCGTATACACATCCCGCAACCATTCAATCAATGCCAATACTCCAATTAAAATACCACTTACGCAAGCCTTCATTGCTACACATCTGAAAATCACGAATTACCCGTGCAAGAAGAGAGATCAATGATGTAAGGAGTCCACGACCCTTTTACGAAACCCACAGTGTATATATATCAAGACATCTATCCAAACACCCAAGCAAGCTACCTCATCACTGTACACCCACTGCACTGTTTATATCCAAACACCCAAGCAAGCTACCTCATCACCGTAGCATCCAATTAGATATGCACATAGCCACACATGCACACCATCTAATTGCCAAACACACCACACTACTGTGCCACACACCCACACCTCTTTGGTTGCCACACACCACCAAGTGATAGACTTCAACTTTTATACCAAGACACCCACAGTGGATGCACGTAAGGTCCTTATCTTTTATCCACACAATTTAACAATATACATCTTAAATATCAACTGATATTTAAGAGAGTAGACTTTCATTTTATATATGATTCTTCCACATTTTTTTAAATCCTACTATAATTAATATTTTATATATCTTTTGAATCCAAGTTATTATCCAATTAAGATTTTATATGTCCAATTAATAAATAATGCCAAAATTAATTAGTTAGATAACATGTATCCTAACAAACAATATTGACTAAGTTTTCATAAATGTATATACATTATTATAAAAATTAAATTAACAAGCTGATCAGTTCTTAATTATTCCGGTTTAATTGATCTGCGTGATTTTAAAACATGGTCTAAAATTAGTTATCTTCTTTAGGTGCCTTAGACGACTTTGGATGTCTTTTTCAAACCCAAAGCCAAGTGTCAAACTGTCAATGATGTTATATGCTAAAAGTTTCTTACCAAACGGGCCCTATCCAACGAAGTCACTTGCAACGAATCTTCTATTCTATTTATTCTATTTTTATTTTGTTTTACAAGTTTTTGTCCACTCATTTTTTCTCTCTCCTATTTATTGAATGGCTGAAAGCTATTGAAAAATAAAAACGGAATAGAACAATTTGTTGCCGAAAACACTTTTGTGCTGCAGTTATATGGTGCTATCAAGCTATAAACTTGTCTATTAAATATTGGAAATGCTTTCAAGATGAACTATTCTAATAAATAGTATTTTCAAGTAAAGAAAACATTGTGTGTAATGCTTAGGGATAATAATGGGTTGGGCTTAAGTCAAGCTTAGCTCAGCCCAACTTGATCTATGGATTGAACGACCTATGACTCGATGGTGGTAATTGCCGACCTGATTATTGGCTGATTGGCCCGTAACCCAACCCATCTTGTCCATCTTTGTTAGGCAAAACGACATAATTTTTAACAAAATGATAGTACTAATGTCCATCTTTGTTTTTAAATTTTAAACACTAATAAATAAATTATACATATTGTAACTAAATTTGATCAAATCTCTTGGGCCAGCGTTGATGGGCATCCAAATGTTGCATGTGACATTCTTAAAAAAGAAAAAAAAGGTTGGATATTAATTAATGAAATAGAATATAATGTAATGAAGCGAAACTATTTGTAATGGAATGAAATGTAATATAGTAAAAAAAATTGTTTGGGAGTGATATAAAGATTCATAATGTAATGTAGTGAAATTTTGTTTAGAAAAAGAATGTAATGGAATGTAATGTATAATAAATAATTATTATATCTCTTACATTAAAATGATTGTTACAAGAAATTTAATTCTATTATCTTAAAACAGAAATCATGTCCAATTAAAAAGTCACGGCTGTTACTAATAATAAAATAATAAAATTTTTAGTATATATATTTTCTATTTTAAAATAATAAAATTTTTATTATGTATTATTAATTATATACAATTTATTATTAATTATATAAAAAATATTTTCATTAATTATTTAATAAATTGTATTTTATTAAAATTGTAATTTATTCTATTTTATGTTATTTATATTTAAAAATAATTTATTTATATTTTTATTTATATAGAAATAATTGATATTTCTGATGGGAGAAATAATTGGTATTACAAAAAATAATTGATATTACAAAAAGACTAATAAATATATAGAAATGTGTTGGTTGTTATTAGAGTAAAAAAAATAATTAATATTACAAAAAATTATTGAAGATATATTAAATAATTTATATTTATTAATTTATATTTTATTTAAATTTTCTTAATTTAAAATTTTTTATTTTCACAATTTAGATTGGGGTAAAAAATAACATAAAATTTTTACTTGTATCTCTTTCGATTCCACGCTGATATAAAACTTCCCGGTAAACTTAAAAAATGTGTTTGGTATATCTCATTTGTTAATTAATATCCATCCAAATAGGCACTATTAACGACAACGAGTGACGGAAGTAAATTTAATATGACACACCTTTTCCATTTCCACCTCCAATAAAGCCTTCAGCTACCATCGGCATTCTGTATTACGACATAACAACCACAATGGTCCAATTCCACGACCACATCATCACAGACCTACTCGACGGCGACCCCTCCGGCGGACTCGTAATACTCTCCTCGGGTCTATCTCTCCCGAAACTCATATCCTCACTTCTCCTCCTCCACCACCCTTCTCAAGGTACTCTACTCATTCTTTCTCCTTCTCTTTCTCTCAAATCCCACATTCTCCACCACCTTCCTTACCCTTCTATCGTCGAAATCACTGCCGACCTTCCCTCTCACCACCGCCTCTGCCTCTATTCCTCTGGTCAGATATGTTTCGTCACCCCTCGTATCCTTATCGTTGACCTCCTCAGTAACAAAGTCCCTTTATCTACCCTCGCTGGCTTGCTCTTGCTCAACGCTCACTCACTCTCCGAGACGTCCACGGAAGCTTTTATCGTTCGGATTGTTAAAACCCTTTGCAAGTCTGCTTACATCCGCGCGTTTACCGACAAGCCGCATGCAATGGTCGCTGGATTTTGCAAGACGGAGCGGATAATGAAGTCTTTGTACATTAGAAAGCTGCACCTTTGGCCGAGGTTTCATGTGTATGTTTCGGAAGAACTGGAGAGACACGCGCCGGAGGTGGTTGATGTAAGGGTCCCTATGACGAAGCATATGATGGGGATACAGAAGGCAATCATGGAGGTTATGGACGCTTGCTTGAAGGAGATGAGGAAGACCAATAAAGTTGATGTGGAGGATCTGACTCTGGAGAATGGGTTGTTCAAATCGTTTGATGAGATTGTGAGGAAGCAGTTGGACCCCATCTGGCATACCTTAGGGAAGAAGACCAAACAACTAGTTTCTGATTTGAAGACTTTGAGGAAGTTGCTGGATTATCTTGTAAGGTATTATGTCTGGTATCTTTATTATTTTAGTTTTTTTATTTGTAGGAGTTTTTAAGAGATAGTTGGTAGACAATTTGTTTGGAAGAGAACAATTTTTGTTTAGAGTATTGGGTGATTAAGGTTTGTCAATTGGTCTCGGATGTGACACTGTGAAGATTTAAGCAAGCTTTTCGTTAATTGCTGCCCTCTCGGTTGTTTTTGGATAACTTTTTTTGTGTTTTGAATGAAATGCTGGATCACTATTTCTGGTGCCATTTCAACTAATATTTGTTTTGACTAGGGATTTGTGATTTTCATTTTGATGCGCTGTCTGAGCAGGTATGATGCAGTCAGCTATTTGAAGTACTTGGATACACTACGGGTGTCGGAGAGTTTTCGATCTGTTTGGATATTTGCAGAATCCAGTTATAAGATATTTGATTTTGCAAAGAGACGTGTGTATAGGTTGGCTAGGTCAAATGATGTGAGATTAAATGGGCAGAAGAAGAGCACATCAGGCAGAAAAAGAAAAGTACATGACAATGATGGTAATGAGGAAGCAGGTGATAGCAATTTTATCTTTATTTTCTCTGTCCCTCTCTGTATTTGGGTACTTAAGCAATCACCTTTGTTTACAAAACTTTAAAATCTTCTTCTTTACCTGCTTATCTAGCAGCTGATGGTGCTTCAACCTCAAGTGCAAATAGTAGGGTAGTACTCGAGGAAGTAATGGAGGAAGCACCAAAATGGAAAGTGTTACGAGTGAGTGAGTGAGTTCCAATGCTTTCTGATGGTGTTATTGTGAGGCCAAATTTTTTATTGGGTTGAAGTGATTTGATTGTCAACTTGAAGCCTTAGCAATTGTTTTCTCTTGCAAATAAAATATTATCAGCATTTTTAGTTCTATATTGTTTCTTGTTATAGCATTATATTCTGAGGTTATGTAAGTGTATGTTATTGTTGACTCTCATGATAAAATGATGAATTTCAATTGTAGTTTTGTTTGGATTGTTCCTTTCAAATGGATGTCTGTTAAAATTTATTATAGGAGATTCTTAAAGAGATAGAGGAAGGAAGAAAAAAGGACGCCTCATTGATGGAAGATGTGGCTAAACGTGACAAAGTTGATAATGGCATTGTTCTAGTGGTCTGCAAAGATGAGCGCTCATGTATGCAGCTTGAAGATTGCATCACGCAAGGCTCGCAACAGGTTCTCTCTCTCTCTCTCTCTCTTGCATGCACACATACACACCCACTTGTATTATATTTCTTCCATATTTTCACCCTACTATTTTATGGCATTGCTAGCTGCATATGTAAAAGTTCGTTCATTCATCTGCAAGAATTTCTCAATATAAACATTAGAATCTGTCAATCTAATGGTTTCCTTTTTCTCCTTATGAATAATGCATTTTTAGTGATTCTTGGCCAACTCACAACCTTTAAACATGAGTTCTAAATCAAAAGATGGAAACAAATTCTTTGAGTATGTAAAAGTATAGGATCCCAATGGCTACCCTACTAAAGAAGAAATTGTAGGCCTAAGTATATGATAGTGAGAATTAGAATCCAAATCTAGATGATAGAAGCCACCTCATCCATATCCTCTCCAATTACCCTCTTTGTTCTTTTCCTAGAAAGATAGATTGGGAAGAGTAGAAGGCTACAGTGCAAATTAGGAAGTTTACTCCATCTGTCAACATATATGAGAAAATTTGGAGAAGTGTTGAACACCAGGTGGAAGAAGAGGTGAAGTTGGAGTACATATCCACTACCCATTATTTGGCAAGTGAATTGCATCAACTAAAGCCACTATTAATTCAAAACTGTGCTTCCTAAAGAGAAACTGTCAAATTACTAGTCATCAACATATTTGCTAAACTAGCTGAACAAACAAATGAAGAACCATTAGTAGAATTCATTTAACAAGTGTTTAAGTGGATGGGAATAAGCAACAAAACTTTAAGTTAGGTAACTAGTGAGTGTGTTTGATTAAGGCTTTCTCCATGTCTCAGGAAAGTATGTTACACTCGTAAATAGTTGACAATAGAAGACATTATTTGAAATGTCTTCTCTTTGGTTTGCCATGTCTATGATAACAACTCTTTAACTATGATGTCAGAACAAATATTTGAAGTCTTATCTCTGCCACAGCCTTGACCTACTCTATGATGACCTCTACCACCAATAAACCATCATGACTATGATTAGCACAAGCCACTATATGAATAGAATTATGCAATCTGGTGTAGGTTTCATCAGGTATTATAGAGCTATCCTCTAGCTAACTGCGGAGATGAACATTGGCATTTAATCACGTAAAGAATTTTTAAAAATAAAATTCCTTGTTTGTTTTAATACACAGCAACATTGATAATCAGCTGAAACTAATTTAACCATATCAATTATGTCACTTATGCATGTGGGCCTACTGGAAACAACCTCTCTACAATGTAGGGGTAAGGCTGCGTACTATCAGGCCCCCCAAGACCTGCTTCATTGCGGGACTTCGGGATATGACGATGATAATAATTATGTCTGAAGGTACAAGAATACTGTTCTGCAGATTTCCTCCTTATTCAAGTTGATGTTTCTGATGAAAATGATTATCAACCAAGAAAGATCCCATTTAGCAACTAAATTAAATTTGCTGCACAAGGTTGAGCACTATTTCACAATGAAGACATGCTATTAGAATTGTCCATCTCCCAAGTTGTAACATTCTTATCAATACATTCATCGCCTTAGTTCTCAATAGATTATGTGGTCTTTTGAACAATTGATGAAAAGAACCAACAAGCATAGCTTGACGTGTCCTTACTGCAGCCTTGATCATCTATCCTACCAATTTGTATCTAGTTGTAGACTAGAAAAGAATGCTCCCAATTTATTGATTCTAGAATTAGCCGTATTAAATCTCATCCATTTAACTGGAGAATCATGGAAAACTAAGTTTTGACATTTTATAGGCTTTGTACTAACAGCGCTGTTCTTTGCACATCAAACACTTGTCAAGTTTGGTTGAAAATGGTATGCTATTCTTGTGCTATTGTTTCATTTTATAGTAAAAAAGGAAGAATGAAGAGTAAAAAGTCAATGAAGATAATGTTCAACAGTAGCCTGTCTTCGATATAACAGTAATTTATGTTGAAGAAGAATGTTAGAAGAATTTAAGAAAATGATTAGTAGGAGTTTACTTCAATTAGGGTTATCTTTATCCTTTATAATATTAGGAGTTTTCTCAACCAAGTTAAAGTAAGAAGTATGCATTTAAATTCAAATCCTTTCGTGATGTTATCATTGTTTAGTTTAACCTTAAAAGTAAACTTGTGATATGATCCAAACCGTTCTTGCTTTTATGAAGGTTTTGCAAGACGAATGGAGGAAGTACTTGTTAAGCAAAGTTGAGTTGCATGAATTTCAAACACCTCAAAAAAAGAAATCAAAGACAAAAGAACCTAAAGGATTTGGGATTCTTGATGGAGTTGTCCCTGTAACAAATGCCCAAAATGCAGAAGCTAGTAGTACAAACAAGCAGGAACATGATGCCCTGTTGACAGCAGCGTCAGATATAAGAAATCTGTATAAAAAGGATTCAGTTTCTGGGCTTGAATTTCATCCTCTTGTTGTCAGCAAAGAATCTCAAAATAGAAGGGGAAAAGGAATTAAAAAAAAGGGCCTAGCAAATACCCTGAAATCTGGAACTAAAGATAATAGTGGTGATGTTGTGATGGGAAAAAGTGAAGAAACTGGTCTATGTGGTTTAGAAAATAAAAAGCAAGTGGATGGAATGAATCGAGTTGCTGCCGATATTCATACTGAAGATAATTCAATTCTTGTATCTGCTGGAAAGGGGTTTCTTCGAAGGCATGTACGAGATCCTGACTCTGTGCAACCTGGAACTGCAAAGCGAATACCCCAAGTTCACTTTTATGCTCTTGATAGTGATCGGCCAATTCTTGACATTTTGATGCCCTCAGTAATTATAGTGTACCATCCAGATATGACATTTGTTCGGGAAATTGAAGTGTACAGATCTGAAAATCCTTCAATAAAGTTAAAAGTCTATTTTCTTTTTTATGAAGATTCAACCGAGGTCCAAAAATTTGAGGCAAGCATTCGTAGGGAAAATGGAGCATTTGAATCATTGATCAGGCAGAAATCAATGATGGTAATTCCAGTGGATCAGGTAAAGTGATTGTTGTCCTTGATGTAGAGAACATTTGTGCTCTTATTCTTTTGCAATTTTCTGACCTGCACTTCTTTGAAACTAAGGTTTGCTTGTGAGAATTGTATAAGGCTTGATTGAATTGACCTTATTAATTCTAACTCTTTGTATTGCATCAGAATGGACATTGTTTGGGGATGAATTCTTTTATGGAGCTACAGGCTTCAAGTTCCCAAAATTCGATAACCAGAAAGGCTGGTGGGAGGAAGGAAGTCGAGAAAGAAATGCAGGTTCAAGAGACAGTACTTGACTTTTTGTTGAAGAATGCGTCATTTTTCACTATGATTTCATCTTCTGATTTGCTGTATTTCAGGTCATAGTTGACATGAGAGAGTTCATGAGTAGCCTTCCCAATGTTCTCCATCAGAAAGGGATGCAGATAATACCAGTGACCTTGGAAGTTGGGGATTACATTCTTTCACCGTTAATATGTGTTGAGAGAAAGAGTATACAAGATCTTTTTATGAGCTTCACGTCAGGTCGTCTTTATCACCAAGTGGAAACCATGGTGCGGTATTATAGAATACCTGTTCTTCTGATTGAGTTCTCGCAAGATAAAAGCTTTTCTTTTCAGGTAAAAGCTGAGTTAAAATAAAATGGTGAGTCCATTGTCGCACCCAATTTGTTTGGTAGACTGAAGTATTGCATATGAATTTGCAGTCTGCTAGTGATATAGGAGATGATGTCACACCAAATAGTATAATATCCAAGCTGTCTTTGCTTGCTCTACATTTTCCCAGACTGCGAATCATCTGGTCCCGTAGTTTGCATGCCACTGCTGAAATATTTGCTTCACTGAAGGCTAATCAAGAGGAACCTGATGAGGCAAAGGCAGTTAGGGTTGGTGTCCCCTCAGAAGATGGTATCGTTGAAAATGATGTGAGGTAAGACTGCTATTTTCCTTTCAATTTCAATTGCTTAAGGCTGGCTTTGTCATGCTTATTTTATAGATGGTGTTACAATTTTCTAATTTCATGCTTATTATATAGATGGTGTTGCAATTTTCTAATTTCATTTCATTGATAGGAGATGGTAATGCTTCATAAGTTAAACAGGAAGAGTTTATTTTATTATTTAATTTGATGACGAGGAGTAAACTTATTTTTGTCCCATACTAGAGCTGAGAACTATAATACATCAGCTGTGGAGTTTCTGAGAAGGCTTCCAGGGGTGACAGATTCCAACTACAGGGCTATAATGGATGGCTGTAACAGTTTGGCAGAACTTGCACTTCTTCCAGTTCAGAAGTTGGCAGAACTAATGGGTGGCCAAAAGGCTGCACGGACTCTCAGAGACTTTCTCGATGCTAAGTATCCAACCTTGCTATGATATCATTTGCAGAAATTACATCTGATTGATTCATTAATCATCCCAGATTAAGCTGTTCACTACTTCATTATTTCCAATGTTCCGACAATTTTTTTAAATAAAATTTATGTTTAGCTTTTATACAAGTTGGGAATGTATAATTAAAATATTATTTTATGATATTTCATAATTTCATGCTCCATATTTTGATACAAATAATCATTCACCAAACATTACAGACAATATTATCCAAGAAAAAAAAAAAGAAAGAAAAGAAGAGTAACCTTTACGTGATATTAGAATAGAGTTCACTGGACCATTTAATTAGCCTTTAGTTTTCAAAACATTAAAAGAGTTCAAAAGAAAATGTGTGTTAATGCATCTACTCTTCTTAACTTTGTAAACCCATTCTTTCTTCAATAACCATTTAGGTTCCATTGAAAGCCATAAGTTAACATCTCCCAAGTCTAGATTGTTAGAAATTTGTTCTGTTTTACTATACAAAAATTTTGGTCTAATGCAAACTCCACATTTTCCCACCAAACCCACACCAGTATTTCAGTTGCGGATATGGATCCTGTCTTGATTAGAAGGTTGAGGAAAAGAATATTGACATTGAGAATCAATATTACAATTCTTCTTTTCTTCTACTTATTTTAGCAGTTAGACTTTTATTTATATTTATTACTTGTTGATAGTTCAACATTATTGTATATTTTTTTCTGTTTGAGGTTAAACTACTTTCAGTCGTTCCTATGGATATTTGTTCACTAACAATAGTTACATCAACTTTTGAAAATCCACTTGCTATTATAACAACCATTATAGGTAAAATAACCCTTCCTTCACAGCTTTTCTTGATGTTTTCCTCCCTCGAAAATTAAGGGGTTGTTTGTTTTCGTTTTTTTCTTCCATTTTTTGTTGTTGTTTTTGTAAAAAGAAAAACAAGTAAGTAAAACGTGTTTGGTTTATTCTGTTGTAATTTTTTGTTTCTGAAAATAAAAAAACCACAACAGTTTTACAAAAATCAAAAAACATCGTTTTTCTGAATTTTGACAACATGTTTTCTTCAACAGAAAAACAATATATCTCTATTTTCTATCTCGATTAAAGAAAATAATAATAATAAAAGTATGGAATTTATAATAATAATAATAATAAA
>JAOTAX010000198.1:25584815-25595231 GCA_025629825.1 Erythroxylum guanchezii | reverse complement strand
TTTTGATATTGTGTTAAGTTGTGGTGTTAAATTATTGCAATGCCATAAGGATTATTAGTAGAAATGTTCTGGTGGTGCATCTTTATCGTGGGATACTCGTCGGAGCGACCTTCGGGTTTCCCGTTGTGTACCCTACGGTGAGGGGGGGCTACACACTTATTGGCATCCAATATGGCATTTCCCTTTAAAAACTTTTATTCCAGGGAGTTTACACTTTAGTTGGCTAATGTGTTTGGTTGACCATAGACACTGATTGATTAGTGAAGTTGTGTGCCTTCATGATTGAACTGTTTTCTCCTATTTTCTTCCTTTTTTCATCTTGGTAGTTTATATATTTCAAACCTTAAACAATTCACTCTTTTTATTTAAAAATATAATCTCCTAATTCATAAAAAATCTTTATTAGATTGCATTAAATTGAAAATTTGGGTCTCAACATTGGGAATTTTCAAAATTTTCCTTAATTAAAAGTTGTATGTTCAAATTAATTCTTTCGTGGTTAATTTATAAAAAGAGTCTAGGTTGTTTCTCTTTGAATTATATAGATATATCTTTAATTTTGTTCAATTTTGGCATTTTGGGCATGTTTCACACATCCACTTTTGAGAATTTTGAGCTTTCAAAAATTTACATACTTTTATAAAATTGATTGTTAAATCTTGTAATTGTGCTTATATTTGTAACAATTCCAACTTCTATTTTTGTTAAAACTTACAGTTGTTGCTTTAATTGAAAATTTCAACTTAGGCATGGTATTGAAATTGAAGATTTTTGAAAATTAGACACAATTAAGGTGTTTCTATCAAGATTGACCTTTTAAATAATTATTTTGACTCTTTAAATATTCAATAGTCCTCTTTCTTGAGAAAGTAATCAAATTGATTTTGATTTTTTAAAACCAAGTTAGCTTGTTGTAGGACACCTTATATTATGCAATTTTCAATAATTGATTTTCTTATGATTCGAAAAAGGAGTAGAAAGAATGGCGATATTAGATTTAGGAGGAGTAAAGAAATTCCAAGGAAGAGGTCATTTTATTAATGTTGTATTTATTGCACTTTACATGACATATGATGTATTTCAAACACAAAAGAAAATAAAACTTAACTATGCACCACTAAGTTTGTAGTAGTGTAGAGAAAGGATTGTATGCACAAAGAGTGTATAACTTTTGTAGTAAAAAATTGCTAGGATTAATCGATGGGTTTCAAATCTAGTTCACGGTTTAATCTCGTCCTTCACACGAATGTGCATGATCAATTTTTATGTCATTTTTGTACTTCTTTTTGAAACTATTAACCGTAAAGATTAATAACAAGCTTTGTCAATCTTAGTTTTCTCTTAAATTGTATTTAATAAAAATAAGCTTTTTAATTAGTTATAGCTATTAGACAACCTAGAATAAGCTCTCTAGATTTAGTGTAACAACTAGATTATGAAATAAGAAAACAGTTTAATCAAAGCAACAACTACATTACTCGACTAATTTTTAACCTATGTTATATTATCCCTAATGATTTGTGACTATTAGTTTATCACTTGTGAATAAAAGTTACAATAATTACATATTGCAATCTAGATTTTGACAATGAGTTAATAATCTAAGTGAAATATCTAAATCATTCATCCATAAATTACAAAACATTATTAATAAAAATAATCAATTCTAAAAGAGAGTTACAACATCACTAGATTAATCAATACCCAAGTACGTTCATTGGCTTTGATAATCTTATTAAACTAGAAAGACGTAGTTTAGCTATTTATAACTCTCCAAAGAGAAAGGAATTTGCCACCCTTTTTTTGCCTAACATCTTCATGCCTCATTTGGCCTCTTTTCTTTTTTTTTTAGAATTTAAAATGTATTGAATAAATGGAAAAGAATGATACAAAGTCTCTCAACCTTGGTAAGGATACCCAACGCATGTGTGCGTTTTGACGCAAACAAAAGAAAACAACATAAAGCCAAACCGGGACATGAACCGGCTGCGCATAGGCGAAAAGGGAGACTCCAAATTAGGGCAAACTAGTCGAAATTTTCGCAACCCACCCAGAAGCTACTCGATTCAGAAAGTCTAGGGGAACGGGCTAGACGACGATGCTGGTGCTTCTCGAGCTCCTTCTTCTACCACACCTTGGGGAAAATGCCTACGGTAAGTCCAAGTGATTGCGTGACGGAATAGTCTACTCAAAGTTGACGATGGTTGGTTGTCTTACAGGAGTGCGGAAGGGAAAGATGAGGCTTCCCAATTTTGAGCGTTTCTTCCTCATTTGTCATCCTCTAAAAGTTCAACATCGATCAGAGGAGAGGGAGAGGCAGTTAGGTTAAGGTTAGTACCTAACTTGCTCCGTAGATTTAATGTATTGTTTGCCTTGTTGGAGACTAGACTCTCCAGGAGAGAGCTAGTCCCCTACTACATTTGGAGTGCAGCTGAGTAGAGATCAGCTGCTCTCTGATGCTTCTTATGATAAGGTCTAGAGTAGAGGGTAGGGGTGTAGTCTTCTGCTAGAACCTTCGTAGGTTCCTTTCCTTCCAAATTTCTTGAGAGCAAGTAGCCACTAAAATGAGGATAACTGCTCTGTCGAAGGTAGAGACAGATAGGTGGGGCAATTCCAATAGTAACTCATAGAGCCTGTTTGGTAGATGGGCTTCAGTACTCAATCTAAGGATCTTCATCCAGATTTTTGTGGAGTAGACACACTCGAAAAAAATATGATCCCTAGTCTCTTCCCTTTGATTACAAAGAATACAAATCCGTGAGTAATTTAGGAATTGAAGCCGATCCATGGTATTGAGTTTATTCAGCATGACCAACCATAGAAAGAAACTATGTTTAGGTCTTAGAAACTTGTTCCAGACCATAGAAGACCAATCAACCTGAGTCAAAGTACCCCCTATCCGTTGCTTGGCTACTTGCATTGTGATGTTTGAGACTGGAATTCCCTGTCATAAGAAAATATCCTTTTCTCCAGGCCTACTGATTAGGGGGATGGATAATAATTTGATTTCATTCATGGAGAATAATCATCTGCCATCAGCTAGGATTTCCTTGAGCTTGGTAGGAAATCTCACCAAAAGGGTTCTCGCCAATGGGTTATGGATCAATGCACCTTGGCCTGTCCAATTATCATGCCACAGAAATGATCTTTCCCCATCCCCCACTCTACAGGACATATGAGGTTGTACATCTTCTCTCAGTTTTAAAAGCTGATTGAAGAACCAAGTATATCTATTTTTGAAGGATAAATCCCAAAAACACCTCCCCTTCAGTAGACAAACATGAGTCCATCTAATCCACATTGATTGCTTATCACTGAAGAGTCTCCAAATCCTTTTAGCCATAAGGAGATGGTTCCTTTTGGATATTGACTCCACCCCCAATCCCCCTCCTTCCTTAGGCTGACAAATACTCTTCCAATTAACCTTAGCTTTCCCGTGTTCACCACCCCGTCTCCCCCATAGACATTGCTTCATCAACTTCTCAATTGTTTTGATAATTCCTTTGGAAAGGAAAAGGTAGGAGCACCAGTAATTGTGCATGGATGATATGACTGATTTCAATAGTTGAAGCTTCCCTTTATAGAAAAGAGCTCGATTTGTCCAGAAGGCTAGTCTTTTTTGTATTTTTTCAATTAATAGGAAGCATTAACAATATCTGAGTTTCCTAGAGAATATTGGAATACTTAAATAAAGGAGAGGAGCTCCTTAATTGCCATTCCAGTGACTGTTTGTAAAATAGATGCTAAGTGAACTCTTTTATACTTAAAATTAGAGTTGCATAGTAATACAGGATTAGCTAGATAAGCGTGTAAGTAACCGTGTATGCTCGTGTAGCTAACCGTGTATGTAATATGGAGTTACATGATCACTTACATCCTGTACCTGTTTCCCAACACAACTAATGTTACTTCCACTTGAAACAATTGCACACGATATTACAAGTAATTTTCATAAATCCACGTGAAGACATGTTCTGGTGTAATTATACATCACAAAAACAGTAACACATTGAATAATGGTCTTCACGTTAAGTAAGCCATACGCGAAGACCAAATGCACACAGTACAAGAGGATGATGACTCGAAGTTTGCTGCGCACCTCTCCAGTGCATCATCCAAAACAGTTTATCAAAAGCCACACTGTAGGGCGTGGATCTATCATCACATCGCCTTTTCTTATTTCTCACAACATATTAGGTCATGTCGCACAGCATCTGTATAATACAGAAGAAACAGATGATCATTTATTTTACTTAGTAATGGCGGAAGCAACACTGCACCAATCTAGCGGCGGAAGCTACGGACTTGACGTGGTGGATCAGCTTCTTCCTCTCCGAGTTTCACAGCCGTGTATGTTCCAGCACCTGCAAGGGCTCCAAGCGTCGGCGCTATTAGGTAAATCCACAATGACTTGTAATTTCCAGCCGCCACTGCAGGTCCTAGAGTTCTCACCGGATTCATTGAACCACCACTCGATGGCCTACAAACACCATTCCGTTACACCATCTGTGATTGACTTGATTATTCTAGTTATAGTGGGACCTCATAAGTCTCTTGGAGTCCGAATAAGGCGATACTCAAAATGGGGTTAAGGCAAAGTTTGAAATAGCAGTTCCAAGTGAGAATTGTGGATTTTTGTGACAATTGTAGCTAATATGGGTATGATTTATGGATAAAAAATGTTGCAAAAAGCCCTAATGAAGATCACCATAATCATCAAAACTGCATCTAGCAATTGCGGACTGATTTATAGAAAAGTAGACGATATCTAAGAGTGTCCTTACCCCGCGACAAGAATGTTGAGCATAACAGTGGCACCAACGGCTATTCCCGCTAACTCTCCAACCTTGAGAAATTTGAGAAGGTAAGAACAGAAACATTATGTCCTTCAAACTGGAGTCTTATAGACACTATTGAACAAATACTTAATTAAACGATACTTACAGCGCGCGTATCAGTGGCAACAGCAGTAACAACAAACAAGAGGTTGAAAGTTATGAGAAACTCGAGAGCAAAGGCTTGACCAGAGCTAACGGATGGGATGGTAACACCGCCGGACATGAAGGGATGGAAAACTCCCTTTAAGGCGAAAGAGGCGCATATGGAGGCCGATACTTGTGCAGCTATGTAGGCGGGGACTTGAACCCAGGGAAAGTGGCGAAGAGCTGCGAAGGCAATCGTGAGAGAAGGGTTGAGGTGAGCTCCAGAGATGTGACCAGTTGATAGTATAATGATCATGACCGCAAGTCCTGCGCATGCTGCATTCCCTATCAGACTCTCAACTCCTCCGTATTTCTGGTTCACAATGGGTCCTGCTGTTGCTGCGAATATCAATATGAAGGTCCCCACGAACTCTGCCCCCAGCTGCATGATCAGCAATCCAAACCCTCAACAGAATTCGTTTGTGAAAATGGGTTTGGCTTGCTGAATGATGATAATTTTGGTTTTTGGTGATATCACAGAAAAAAAAATATAGCAAAGAAAAAACACAATTAGAAAAGAAATATGTTTTTAGTTAGACTTAGAAAAGACGAAGAGAATAGGGTCATATTGTAACCAAAATAAAAGCTGGTTCAGAATTTTAAAACTCAACAAAATATAAAGACCTTGCCATTATAAAGTTAATAAATTCCATGGATGTGATACCTCCGAGGAAAGTGTCGGAGTAATTTCACAGTCGAGAGTAACGAGTCCTCTTTCGTGAGACAACAACTGGCTGGTTGCATATAAGTCGATTATTAGTTCTGCAACATTGGATAATTACTAAACAATCCAACCCATTCCCACCATCATGCATTAATCTCTATAAATTGCAATTGGACCCAGTTATAATGTTTTTCTGTTAATAAAATTTAATTGATTAGGTTACAGAGATCTCCTAGACAATTTCATATCTTAAGCACCGCAAACAATACGATGCATTATTTGGTTCCTAAACATTTCTATATCCATTTCATGCATTAAACTTTCATCCTGTTTTTTTTTTTCTTATTCACCAACTTTTCCAACCGACGGAGCGGAGGACATAGTTTGAAATAAAATTAAGAAAATAAATATAAACTAATGGTCAGTGCCTGACTCAACTCTTTCAAACATATTCGTTTCTAAAGTTTTATAGACTCCAAACAAAGTAAGAAAAGGCCTCCAATAAATTGATAATATATAAATATGTAAGTTTTAAAAGATATTTTTATCATTAAAGAGGCTACCTTAAGTCTCTAGTTGTGATACAATTAAAGAATCTAATAAGTTGCATTAATTCTCAACATTAAGATTAAGATAATAACTAAAAAAATCAAAGAAAAAAATTATATAACAAAAAAGAAAGTGAAAAGGATTTACCTCAATTTGTTCTTTAATATCGAGTGTCAAAAAAATTTAGTGATATTTTGTTTCATTTTATTTTTTTATAAATTTTATTTTATCTCACTTTATTTTTTATAAAAGTTAGAATGAATCTTATTTTATTCTTCGAAATAGTAAACCTACCCAGACAGACGCCTTTCCTGCTCTTATTCAAGGCTGAGCTGTAATGAATTATATTTTCACGGCCGACAACCAAGTGGACATATTTTAATTAACGAGGAAATATAACATGATATCATTCAAGTACTGTGGCCTGTAGTAAGTCAAGGAATTATATACATCAAAACTCTAAAGGGTGTCAATACTCAATATATAACGCCATCAAATATAAATATCACGTAGCCACGCCACTCTCGTCTTCTTTTTTTTTTTTGAAATATCACTCTCGTCTTCTTTTACATGAGTAGATCATATTTATATTAAAAAGTAAAAGGGCGGTTCAGAAGGAAAATTGGCCTGCCAGTTGATAAGATAAGAGTAAACTATTTTTAAAAAATCTAAAAAATGGATAATTGTGGATAATAAAGAAAAGGAGTAATGAGGAGACGCACCTTGCGGGTGAGAGTAACATTGGGAGCTGGGAAATCAGCCAAGCACATGTGGGGTTGAAGCCCGTTTGGAGCATTCACAGGCAAGCACTTGCATCTTAGCATTGACTTTCGATCATAAGATAGCGAGTCCACCCTCATTGACGTCATCAAAGGCCCTCCCGGGGTCCCTGGCGTCGCTGGAGCGGAAGCCCCCGGGGTCTCCGGATCAACTTGTTCCGGCATCTCTCCTTTACCACGCTTTCTTTTTTCTTTTCTTTTGGTTTTGAAAGAGTTTTTTTTTTTTTTTGGTTTCTAAGATATCGGATGGTGGCTAGGAATGATAGACGATCACATGATCCCAGGGTTTTTATGATTTTGTTACTACAGGAGGATCTTGATCTTCCCAGGGATGGATGACACTAAGTTTATATGAGACCACTATTTCAATACAGACATAGCGATGCACAAAAATTAATAGTTTTTTTTGGTTTTTTGAGGAAAGAAGCCGATATGGAGACAATCGGAAACAAATTACATACTGTTCAGGTTTTTATAAAACTGCCCCTAAGGAATGGGAAGATCGAAGCAATCCAGATTGCACACTAGAAAGTATAAATATAGTGAAACTCAGAAGTAGATAACATGAACTCTTTTTTTTTTTTTTTTTTTTGGTGTGCGGGATTTTGGGAACACAGCACGAAATTACATATTGAGAAGGTTTTTGTAGGGATGTTGTCACAGGGTAATATAATTCAGACGATCCAGATTACAGATAAACAATAGACTAAAACAAGCAAAGGAAGGTAGAAAGCATGAAAGCAGAAGGTTGAAGGTTGAAGGTTGAAGTAGAAGGATCAAAATGAGTTTTGAGGAAACTGCTACTAAGAAGAGAAGGGAATGAAGACAATGAAAAAGACAGAGACAGGCTTCACTTATTTAGCTAGAAACACTAATTTATAAGACGAACAAGGCGAAGGGATGTGCATGCAAATAAATAATAAATTAGTGTGTTTTACACACAACGAACTAGGCCATGAGCTTCTTTATCTTGTCATGTTCTTAAAGGGAAAAAAAAAAAAAGTCAATGCCCGTCGCATCATCTCAAGTCTCATCAACTCTTACTTCACCACATGGTACAATAGTTACATGCCACTTCTTGATTTCAATTCATGACAGACACTTCTCTAGCCGTTCGATCAGGGTCCTATTCGTGAGAGCCATTTCCATTTTTGAGAAAGCTGCTACTGTTGCTGTCACCCAAGTGTTTCTCCTTTACTTAACTAATTCCACCTCCCGCCCAATCAACCAAAAAAGAATCTGTCGTCCACCTGCTCCTAAGTCCTACCTCCTCCTCCTCCTCCAGCTCTATAGCCTATATTTTAAAATTTGGACCGGACTGGCCGATTTGACCGATTCGATGAGTGATCGGTCATCCGATCGGTCCAGTTAACTCTTTAAAATCGGTGATCAATTGAACCAGTTAAAACTGATCAATTGATCGGTTTTGACCGGTCGGATCGGTCTGACCACTGGTTCAATCAATTTTTTTTTATTTTTAAATTTTTTTTAATATTATTTATAATTAAATTTAATTATTGCATAATTATGACATCACACCGGTTCGACCGGTGGTTAAACCGGTCGAACCGATCAAACCGGTGATCAATAAAATCTCCAATTCGATGATCGGTCCGAATTTCAAAACATTGTCTACAGCATTATTATCTTACAATAACTACGTCAGATAAAAGAAGTAAACTACTTGAATAGAACTTTAGAAATGAATCAGGCCCACCAAACGATCTTCATGGTACAAAATGAAAATAAAATGTTGTTACCGCACACAATTAGTTATTAGAACCACCATGATAATCGTTAATAAGCCCAACTTTGACTTTTTTCGTCATTTATCAATTAGCGGAATGTGGTTGGGAAATCTTCTTTTCGCCTACAGCGTTAGAATGTGTACCCCACAATCCTTTTGGCACTCCAATTGGGCGATAAAGTTCGTCGGTGTGAATAAACTGAAGTGTCGTCCGTCCTAGTCCTTAGTCTTTAATTACCCTCTCCACGAATCTTCAATGACTTTCTGTACCATGTGATGTTCAAAGTGAAAACTAAGTCATGTACCATGTGATGTTAAAACTTAAAAGTGAAAACTAAGTTACATTCCCACTTTCTGTTTTGGGTTGATGAAACTAAAACAAATAAATCCTAATTATTTCCTAATAATATTTGAATCAAATTAGCTTTAAAAGTATGGAATATTTTTTATTCACGAGGAGAGGACTGCAAATGTTAATAGAGACAAAGTAAGAGATTTAAGTATCAACAATGCCTTCCTCTAACTTTTTCTCTCTAATATAGCTTCACTCTTGTGACTGTCAGGCAAACGAGAGTTTTGCTACCTCCCTACCTGATAAGTTCTAAACTCGATTGTCACTCTCAAACTTGTCTCCTTTCTCTTAGTTCCTTTACGTTATTGCGATAAAACGTCCCTGAATTTTTTCCCCACCTACAAAAATCTAACTCCACTTTGAGCCCCTCATTTCTCTAACTTTCAGAACTGACTATTTTGCCTACTCTAGAAGATGCCCCTTCTAAGGATTGAAGAAGGCAACTGACTATTTTGCCTACTCTAGAAGATGCCCCTTCTAAGGATTGAAGAAGGCTCCTTCAGCAAACAACTCGTCAAGCAAAAATATTAGTTGAGGCAAAATATCAAGCACTTTGGGTATTGTTCACGCTGGCTTCAACAAAACAAGAAAATGCTGCAACTTCTGTTCCTCAATTTACAATTGACGCGTTTGATATGTCTCCACAACAACAACTCAGCTTACTTGCTGAATTTGTGAATGTATAGCAGATAATTTGTGTAAATTGAAAATGTGTGTAGCCTTCCTATTAAATCCGAAGAAATACTGCAGAATGTGAACTATCGGTTTTTGTATTTGTGCTAGCTGAACTACTCACTTTCACAAAACTAAAATTTATTTTGACTCAAACTAAAGGACAATGCAGGCAAATCATGTGGAATGAATTGAAAGTTGTGTGTAGATGAATTTTCCCTCACTCGTATATGCTAAAATCAAAGGAACCAAACTTCAGGTTTTTTTCAGCAAAACAGAAACTTCTACTACTATTTGTTAACTTCTAAAGATCAACTTCTGGAAAGAACAAAATGAACACAATATGAAGAATGAAACTAGTGCTGAACTCTTGTATTGATGGTAATTTTTCGAATTTTTCCTTACAGCCACAAAACAACAGTGTTCATGAGCTTTATATCAGCTCCAACCTTCTGATACAACTTGAAAATAACTAAAGAACAAAAGCATAATCTGATGGGCAATAACTAAGCTAGTACATTTTTTCCTGATTTGCAAAATCACAAAAACAATTCTCTTTGTCCTTTTTGTAACTGAATCTGACATTTGTAAGATATTTAAAACTTGCTACAACATGATTGAGAGATAAAAACTAGCCTAGGACAAAAGTTTCTTCATTTGGCAAAACACAA
>JAOTAX010000198.1:25556041-25580148 GCA_025629825.1 Erythroxylum guanchezii | reverse complement strand
TAAAAAGTTGCAATTTTATATTCATGATTTATTGTTGTGATGCCATGTGGAGTATCGTAGTGTTTGTTCGTAGTTCTTTCTTATCGTAGGATACATACCGGAATGACCTGCAGGCGTCCCGATGGGTACTCTACGGTAAGGGGGCGCTACACTTATAATTACATCACTTCTTTCAATGGCTTATGAGGTAAATCTTTAAAGTCCTCCAAGAAAAAGGTCTTTGATTTAAAATTTGTGTGGATAATTACAAGGATCTTAGTTATAATTTTCTCATCTTTAAGATCCTTTCAAGTAGCCTTTATTAGTTTATAATCTTCATTTGTCTCTATAATTTTTTGATATACTTTAATGCAAACTGAACACATTAGTTTTAATACACTAGCTTCTTGTGTTTAAAGGGCAGGCTTGTAATTATTGCAATGTCTAGGCATAAAGGATTGTATTTCTACCTTGATGCAAGATTGTTTATCTTAACTTGTACTGATCAACAATGAGGCATCACTTTTAGTGCCTTTAATTTTTTTGTATTATTCTTTTATTAAAAAACACATTTTATTTTCATGATTAAAAATAGAAGATTTGTATAGAATACATACTTGAATATATTCTTGTAAGAAATTATAAAAATGTTAAGCATTTAGGTAAAGGCCAGTTAATTTTATCTCTTTCACTCACACATATTTTAAGAAAATTTAAAACTCTGTTAACTTGTAAAAAATTGTACTAAAGTACCGTTAAATGCATATGGTAAAACAAAAGTAGAATTATGTAATAATGAAAATAAAACGACCTACAGGTTTCCACATCTTTTTTATTTAGATTTATGTACATAAATAAGAAAAGTAAGTATGATAGAATTACCAAGCATACCTTCATAGAATAAATGATATGAAAATTTTGAAACTTATGGAAGAAACAAACACTACAACATAAAGAGCTTTATACAACAACATGCTTGTAACGATTTTATGATGTGTTAATTAAAATTAATATAATGCAACAAGTTTAAAAATATTTCCTTTAATAATATTATGATGCAATGATATTAAGAAATTGTTGTCTTATATTAAAAAAACAAAAAAATTTTGCTTTAAAATTCTATATATGCAACAAATTGAACTGTTGTTATATTTATGTATAAGTAACAATTAAAGTGTTATTATTTTATATATTAAAATGTATATATATGAAATTTAATTTTTTAAATTAAATCAATTGGTGTTAATTGACAGCCCCAAGTTTACAAGGATGGTGCACGTGTCAACTTAATCATAAGTAGTAAAACCTACTTAATAACAAAAATGTCAAAGTCTTTAAACAATGTAATTCCTAATTTGCTTTCTTATTCCTCTTTCCTTTTAACCTAAGTTTTATACCATTTAGGCCACGATCAACGTTCCTTTGTGGGTTTCTTCATACTAATTGGGTTTCTATAGTTTGGTACCTTTGGAGATGGCTGCTGGACCATTGGTGTCTTCCTCCTTCCCCCTTCCATCTTTGGATTACACTGACGATATAGGTAAAGTTTCTCCTTTGTCCTAGTGTTCAATCTCAATTTTCTATAAATTTCCTTTTTTGTTTCTACCTATAAAAATCATACATCCCTTATTAGTCATCTTTTTATCAAATCTTATTATTAGTTCACTTCCCGCCAAGTAGAGGGTTTTTTAGAGATGGACAATGTTGACAAATTGATATCGTCCCTACTGTCACAAAGGTCTACTTTGGACTCGAACTTTTACCACAAGTCGCGCCCACCTTCGTACGACGATCCCACTTAGGTCTATTTAAGAAAGATTCAACCTTCCCACGTAAATATCGCCGAACAATTTCATTAGCCCTCAAACATCTCATGCGCACACAAGTGTTTAAATTGTTTCTCTCATACATAAAATAACACAAGTGTATAACGGAGTAAAGAAAGCAACAAGATATATATATATATATATATATATAGCTAAAGCTAATCTTTCATTAACCCTCAACAAAATGTTAACAAAAGATACAAGTACCTACTTCTTGAAGCACTTATAAGGAACTTCCTACTCAAAGCCCTTACAAAGAACCCTCTACTCGAAGCCCTTACAATGAGAACTCCCCCAAAAGCTCTTAACTCTCAATGCTCTCTCCTCTGAGTGATTTCTTTTAATGAGTGAATGACTTAATGATTGAATGAATAACTCTCAAATCTAATGAGCTATCCTCTTACTTGGAAAGCAAGTTCAAGATCTTTAAGGATCTCCACAATCCTAGTTGATCCTATCAACTAAAGATTACACTGCATCACACCGACCAATAGGAAGACATCCCCTTTCCCTTAGGACTCTTCTAATTGGCTACATTACATCAGAATCTAATCAAATAAAGATTACATGCTAGCTTGGAAGATTGCATCCATATCCTTAAAGATCTCTGCTATCTTCAGATGATTCTCCCACGTGGTCTTTATCTCTTAGATTTGATGAATCTCTAATGTGGTCTTCAAGTTGATCTCACCACGTCATCATGTGCCACATCACCCATAATTGCCACGTCACTACTGATGTGTTTTCCAAGTCACTAAAGGCCTATTTGCACATAAGTCCATTAATGCACGCCCATGGACAAGTCCATCATCCATGATCAAGCTCTCTTATGGTGCAGTCTCGTCGCTCCATAACTAACTACAAGTCACAATCTGAGTTAGTATAAAACCTCGCATATTTTACATACCTTCGACCTCTCTCGCCGAAGTTACATGCCTTCGCACATCCTCGCGGGGTATTGCATACCTTTGCTCATTCTTACGCACCCTTGGGTCTCACATGACTTAGTTCGCCATCTTCGTGCAGCCTTGCATCCAAATCTACCGTCTTGTCGAAGATTTCTGCGAATGTGGGTCCATGCGTGCCCACGTGTATCAAATCTGCCCTACTCTCTAGATCTTTGTCGATACTTCCTACATCCCTTGCCTACTTTGCAAGTTCCTCGGGTTTTCCTTACCAACTCGCAAGACTTCACCTTGTTCTCTCGTCAACATGCCTTCCTCGTGCCAACCTACGTATGAAGCATTGGCCAAGGCTCACCAACACTTGCACGATCCCACAGTCTAGACTTAGGGTTCTAACACGTACCAATCACCATCATGGTTTTCTTCTACTGTGAGAAGGCAAAGTAGAGGCTTTGTTGGAGATAAGTACAAGTGGGTCTCAATATCAACTCACTTTGGTGTTTGTGTCTGTTCTATATTTTTCTCAAGTCTTTTTTGGTGGTTACAGGCTTTTAAAAATGAGTTTTATAAATGGTTACAAAATTAAATGTTTTTTATATCAGCGTTTTTGCAAATATGTTTTGCTTCATTTTAATTTTTCTCTCTTTGTGTGTATTACGATTTATAACTATAAGTAAGTACAAATCAAACTTTCTTTACCTCTATATCTACCTCATACATGTAAAAAGTGTTCATTGTTAGTTATACATTTCTTTCTTTTATGCTATTTGATCTTATGGAATAATGTTGATTCTAGTCCGCTAAGCTCTCACTGTGAGCAATGTCACTGCTGGAAATTTAGACATTATTAATATACTGCTTTACGAAATCTCCACTTCCATTATACAACTGAAACCAGCTAAGTAAGAAATCACGTTAAGATAATATTTATTCTTTTTTATTCAATATAATACTATTAAAGATGATAAAATTTTTATCCAATTTACTGAAAAGATTATGGTGTTATGGATTTTTAAGAAAGAATATTATACAACATGAACTATGGATTGATGATTTATATTAGATATGCATGTCAAATGAACAAAACTAGTCATCTTAAAAGAAAATAAATTAGACAAAAAGAAAGAAGACTCATTACGTATTTTTTTCTCTATAGTAAACAAACATTTATATAGGTCGGTAAAGCAAACTGAGTTTTTCTTTTATGTTTCAACTAGAAAAGGACAAGAATCAGTAAGAAGGAATGAATTTTCATATGAGGTTTAGCTAAATTTCTCCAGGAACCCTATGTGTATATTTAGACATATTTGATAAAATACATACTGTAATTTGTAGTTTAGATCTAGTTAGTTCCAGCTAAGGATAGGTATATAATAGAGGAAAAGTAACTCAAGGAAAGGACTCTTATAGCAAAGCTAGTTGCAATCTCTCTATGTGTTTGTGTTTTATGGTTTAGTTTCTATTACACCATTTATATGCTAGTTTCGTCATTTATTTTGCTTTCTATTCATGTCTCCTTCATATTAGGTCTTTAGAATTGCATCTTCATTGGCTATCGCCCTAGTTAATCATAAAAAAAGAAAAAGAAAGGTTCTTTTTATTACACACACACTTTTTCTCTGTAACTCTCACAAGAGTTCTTGTCATTGCTATTACAAAGAAAGACTTCTAGCCATCTCCTAGTGAGGTTTCATCCTTCTATCTTTGTGTGGACTTTCATTATAGACAGTTTGCGTTGATTGTTGTGGTTTACGAAAACCCAACGCATAGAAGATTAAAGAATGAATGGTTTTGAGGTTTTGTTTTATTTTTACTGCGTATATTTAATATATATTATGTATGAGATGCATGATCGGAACCTAATAGTAGCTGAGTTGCATGATCGGAACCTAATAGTAGCTGAGTAATCGAGGGACATTCATCACAAATATTTGCCTTGACGTCAAAAGGCTATAATAACATTCCAACTAAGCTGCTTAATAAAAACATGACCTAGCTGAGTAACCGGATTGACAGTCATCACAAATATTTTCCTTCATATAAAATGGCTAGGTTCACACAACTTAAAATTAACAAAAATAGTGTTTTGTGAAATAAACCTACCGATCTTTATGAACAGTTTGAATTTTCATAAAAACCTACTTAAGGGATAGTTACAAATTTGATTGATTGAATAATTATCAACGTGTGTGTGCAAGTGATGGGGTTAAATAAATTTGACATTAAGGTTTTAATTAATATGTATATTTATTCCAAGGTACTTAAACATGGATTTCACAAGTTAATAAGTTGGAACAACTTGAAAGATAGTGTTTGTAGTTAAATTTGTTTCATGAAGTTTAATGCCATTGCCTCATTATTGCATTTGTGTGTAAGTTGTATTTTGGTGTGTTTTTTTTCCTTGTTTTGTTTTGCTTAAGGACAAGCAAAAGTTTAAGTAGTAGATTGTCATAATATTTAGTGGGTAGTTTAGGATGTGTTTAGTGGTTAAATTTAATGTTTAATGCATGTTTAAGTAAGGATTTTTTTATTTAGTTAAATAATTATGTTTTGAGTGTTTTATGAATTAGAACACTCTATTGAGCTTTAATTTTATGTGTTTGAGGTGCTTTGATGTATTTAGTAGTGTTTCAGTGAAAATATTAAAGAGTAGAGATGACTCAAAGAAAGCTCAAAGCCGAACCCAAGGCCACGTTCGTGGCCAATAGGCCACGATCATGACAGAACTAGGAGAGATAAGCTATATGTCACGATCGTGACAGAAGGCAAAACAATGTGGCAAGATTATGGCCTACACAATAGATAGAGAAGACAACCTTTCGATTTTAAGTTTTTGAGGGACTTTTTTGACATTTCGTCCCCAAAAAACTCTAGGTTTACCCTAAATGGCAAAGACTATATAAGGCATAATGATGTAACCCTAAAGGAGCTTTGCATTCTGCCACATTTGGAAGACTCCAAGAGAGAGGACGAAGAAGAGAGAAGAGGAAGAGGAAGAGAGAGGAAGCGGGCCTTCGCAACAGCTGCCTTTCCTAAGTCCTCCGATCCCTTCTAAGTGATTGTTTCTTTTCATCTTTGTATTCTTTTACTTTGAGTGTTAAAATGGATATGAGAATGATAATTATAGGTCTTGGATTGTTGATGATGTTCTAACTTTTCTTTAGGGATTTTGAATTGATTTAATGTTAATCTAGTTATCTTTTGTGGTGATTGATTGGGTGTTGTGATTAATTACGATGCTTGCATGTTTCAATAATAAACTGAGAGGGTGAACTGAATAAAAATGATTGGGTTAGATTAATATGAGTTAAGCAATTCAATAGACCATACAATTAATCAAATTGGTAATTTGTACAAAGAGAGATCCCGTGAGAGGACCCGGTTGTTTATTAGAACACTTAAGAACTAATTAGGTTGTGGGTTGATCGTCAATTGAGAGATTACATTTTCAGTTACTCAATTTAATTAAAGATTATCAATTAAGGCTTAGTGCTTATAACTCGAGAGAGAGTAATCCACCGTTCGATAGTCTATAACTAACACCATATTAACACATAAGTGACTAGATTAGCATTGACGATAGGATAAATCTTATCCTTCGTAATTGGTTAATTATCTTGGCTGATTTTCAATTGCGACTTTTGTATTGCTCAACTTCAATTTTGTTTTGAGTTATTTTTACGAGTTAATTTTTTGACAATCATATTCTCGTGTTTATTTTTTATTTACTTTTTTTTCATTTTACTAATTTTTAAGCCTTAGATAACTTAGGAATTATATTAGTTCACCCTTCTTATGGGATTGACACCTCTTATACTACACCTATAACCTATTCGTTTGCAGTATTAGAGGGTTTTAATTAGATTAAAACTTAACACTCAATAAGTTTTTGGCATCGTTGCCATGGAGGTGTAGGATTAGTTTAGTTCTTATAGTCTAAGGCGAGTGCTCTACTCTTGTGTTCATGCACTTACATGAACACCAGAGTTACTCAAAATATAAGTCAAATCACGAAAACCTTAACACTTGACATCACTCATTTCGAATGAGCCATCTGAAAGGCCAAACGTCAAGAAGAAGTAATTGAGGAACCAATGGTGGAAGAGTTTCATCAAGAGTTCGATTAGGGAGCAAACCAAGGACACCAGTTGAGAACCCTTATAGACTTTATGAGACCAGGTTTCAATGCTGCCAATCAAGGAGTAACCCGACCACTAGTTCAAGCCAATTCTTTTGAGATTAAACCGGCCTTATTAAACATGCTTTAAACAAATGTGCAGATTTATGGACTGACAAACCAAGATCTCAACGCAGATATCGTGAATTTCCTTAAGATATGTGATACCTTTCGATATCATCGGATGCCAGAAGACACTATTACAATGAGAATTTTCCCCTTTACATTAAGGGATAGAGCCAAAGCTTGGTATCACTCTCTAAGTCCCGTAAATTTCACAATGTGGGAGCAATTGGTGCCAGCATTTTTAGACAAATATTTCCCCCTCACCAAAACTTGCAGTATTTAAGGGTTTTCATTAGATGAAAACTTAGCACTCAACAATTACCTTCTAAATACGTGGGAGTTCCAATATCACAAGAAAAGATAAAATGTAAAGATTGTATCCCTCTCTTGGAGAAATACAAATCAAGAATAAATTCTTGGCAGAATAGATTCTTATCATGTATAGCTCGAGTAACTTTAATTATGTTATTTCTAAACAACCTATATCTTCATTGGATCAACCATCTGATTTTGCCTAAAAGGATTATCAAGGAACTCGACCGAACCATCAAAGCATTCTTATAGTCTGGCTCAATAAAAAATGTTAAGAAGGCTAAAGTCAAGTGGAATGAAGTCATTATGCTAAGAAGACTTGAAGGATTAGGAATAATCTCTAGCTCACTCACGCAAAAGGTATTGCTATGTAAGAAAATCTAGAGACTTCGTTTTGAAAAAAATGCAATATGGATCAAATGGATCTATGAAAATTCCTTTAGATCATACAACTTCTAGCAGTTGCCAATAAACAAGGAATTCCTTTGGATCGTCACTCACAAGCTACAATTGAGAGACCTCATTTATCCATGTATTTTCCATAGACTGGGAAGAGGAGAAAATATATAGCTGTGTTATGATAAATGGACTGATTATAGTCCATTGATATAAAGAGGTGAGATAGCACAGTTAAGGAATATAATACCTTCCAATGCAAGAGTCTCTTTATGCATTATCAAGGAGATGGTCAAGCAACTTTTATGGCTTCAACCAGATTATTCAATACTTTCCACAAATCAACCAAAGCTACACAGAGGATAAAGTTATATGGAAAGCTGATGCTAGTGGTTCATTCACCAATAAATCCTATTATAGAATTCTTCAAGTTGAGGGAGAGGACGTGTTGTGGTTCTAGCTATAATGGAAGAACATCTTAAGCCCCAAAGCTTCAATGATCACTTGGCTAGCTATTAAAGATTGACTTAGTACAAAAACAGATGGTATGGTAATTATGAGCCAATTTGTGTGTTCTGCAAACAAATAGTCGAGGATAGGAACCATCTCTATTTCAACTGTGTGTACTCAAAATCAACGTGGAGTAAAATCATACACAAGTTGAAGAATTACTGCATACGATATGATTGGAATTAAGCACTTAGCTAGATCATAAAAGCTTATAAACAACATAAGGAGGATGGAAGCCTATAAAAAGCAACTTTCACATTTACAATCTACAACTTGTGGAGAAAAAGAAATAGAAGAATTTATAAAGGGGAGGAATTAAACAAGCAGTTATTAGCAAAGAACATCATCAATGAAATTAAAGCTCTAGCTATAGCTAGGTATGTAAAAAATGACTTGTCAATAGGAATGAAGCAAAGATGGAACTTGTAACCCTAGTTTTTGCACCAAAAACATGTCTAGCATACGTTTGAGTTAACTCATTGTAATTTGGTATAATTAGCATCTTTTGGTAACTCATTGTAATGTTGTAATAGTTTAACTATAGTAAATGGAAATTTCTTCAAATTTCAAAAAAATAATGAAAGGATAAAATGTTACTTTTGTTATTAAATATTGTTGCCTAAAATATCATTTCATTGCCTTATAAAGACTTAAATTATTGTTATCTTTATTCAACATTGTTGCTATAGTTTGAAACAATTTTGTTGCCTTAGTCAAAATATAAAGTAACATTTGATGCCTAATCAAATTTTTGTTGTTGTCTTACACCTATAGTAGCTCCATTTTATTTAACAATACGATTTTTTTTTTGCGTTAGCAAAAACGCAAACATAATTGCACTTCTAGCTACACTTGTATCTGTTACCTATTTTTTTGTAGTGAAAAAAATAATTTGAGCATGCTTTTACTGCCAAATGATGGCATATATAATATCCTAGTTCTCTAACTATGCTCTAAACATTCATTTCACTAACTAAAGAACTTAGATCATTACTTAAATAAGTTACAAAAATACTTAAATAACAAGTCAAATACTGGGAAAAAAGTACAGGAAATTTTGTTGGATTTACTAACCAAACCTATAAGGGGAAACACAAATTTATTTATGCAAAAGCTTTACAGCTTCTTGCTTGCTTGTACACCAACTTCATTTTCATTTCTCTAGTTTCTTTAGACAATTAAGGGACCTTTGATTTCACTTATGTTTTTATATTGAAGTTTTCAAATTTTTTTTCCAATTTTTTAGTTTTTTTTAAATGAAAACAAAAATCAGTTTGGTTGTTCATGTCAATGTAGTTATATTTTTATTACTAATAATAATTATATATTAAATAAAACTTAAATATAAATTATTCTTAATTAAATAAATTTATTTAATTTCTTATATAATATTTATTAACAAACTATTAATAAAATTATTTTATTTTATTTAAATAAATAAAATTATTAAGTAAAATAAAATTATTTATAGTTTTTATTAATAATTACTTTTAATTAATTAAATATATAATATAATATTAAATTATTTATAATTATTATTAAAAATTAATGTAGGGGAGCCATGGGTCCGTGCACTTGGTGCATGGCTCTGCAACGGAAGCACTGGAATCAAAATTCCGATCGCACGACATCCCAAAAAATCCAGAATCATATGTATGTAATAGACAGAATTGAAAGAACATGTAATTAAAATTGTGTACCTTAAAGACAACTCCTCCTTTCTTTCTTCTTCTCCTTGTTTAGGATGTTACAAATGCTAAGTACCTTCCTTGGCCTCTTGAGAGCACGAAAAGGTGGAGAATAATAGTGTGTAAGGGTGGTTAGAGAACCAGAAAAGATGAATTTAACTAGATGCTCAATCGAGAGTTACATCATAATCAAGTTACATGCAATTAAACTCATGAAACAATTGCATAAAATTGCCTAAACAAACCCCAAGATCACTCCTCAACCCCCAGAACTCTTCTGCACCCTTAGGAGTGTGTTTTTTGGTTGAATTTCACAGTGTGTACAAAAGTGAAGAATTCACTTATGTACCACCTGTCATAAAATGGGTCACAATCATGACTTACTTAAAATGACAGCCATGCACACTATATTTTTCATCCAAACTTTTATAAGTGACCTTTAGGTTCCCAGTTATTTTGGACACTTAAATTAACTCTTAATCTGAGCATATCATGAATGGTTTCTTGCCACTTGAATTAACTCTTAATCCTAGCAAATCATAAAGGGTTTCATGATGCCAATTTACCGAAACATAAGTGGATTAACACACAAACTCTTCGATAGTTAATTATCCAACTTACGAACCTTTCCATAGACAATTACTGTGCAATTCGTCTCTTTACCATCCCATACCCCACTTGGTTCAATGTATGTGCTATGTGTCAACTCCCACTAGACTGACAACATCACATCTAGTCCAAATGATGTTAGTTCTTATCCTGGAGATCTCATTACTCTATGTGTCATTGAAGACTCTTTTTATAACAGATAACTGCTCTAGTTAAAGACTCTTAAATAATGACCCCGACAAGAGTCGTGTGTATCATCTACTTCTATCAGGAGTAGTGAATCCTTTATTGGCTACCCAATTACCTTCGAATGCCAATAGTTGTACCCAATCACCACCCTATGAATAACTTCTTCTTGAGTCAACAAGGAATGGTGTCAAAGCACATGATTAATATCCAAGATATCCTTGAGTACCTCAAATCTAAGGATATTTGCACCATTTCTATGATTAATCAGCATTTGGCATATCATCCATATGATAATCTCATAGCGGGTCATCCAATGTACTTACTACCCTTAGTAACCATCTAAATGTTAACTCTAAACATCTCATGCTTACAATTTATGAGATCCATTACTTGATCAAATCAAAGAGTATGACATGTGCTTGTCTATCTGGATTAACAATGTCCTGTCTTATTAATCCTATGACTAGGGATAATTTAGATACTAACTGACAAGTGTAAATTACATCATGTCTTAAGGCATACTTTGATATGTGTTTAGCCTTTAATTTGATCACTTGGTACGTGTTTAGGTTAAAATTATGTTAGTTTGTGATATATTTACGTTTTAAGTGTTTTATGGATTAGTACAAGTATTTGAGCTTAAATATTATATTTTTGAGGTACCTTGTTGTGTTTGCTAGTGTTTCAGGGGTAATATTGAAGAGTGAACGAGTTTTGGAGGGAATTCGGGCCACAACACAGGGCCACGATCATGGTAGGTATGCCACAATTGTGATAGAAGCTCTAGGTTTGGCCCACAATCGTGGCCTGCATGCCACGATAGCGACAGAAGGCTCAGATGTGAGCCACAATCATGGCTTGCATTAGGCAGATGCGCGGATGCTCACAAACTTCATATTTCGAGGGATTTTTGGACCATTTGGACCCTAAAAAAACCCTAGGGTTACCCAAAACATAAAAGAGTATAAAAAGAACATGAAGAGGCAAATAAAAGAAGAGCTTCCATATAGCCACTGTTGAAAACCATAAAGAGAGAAAAAGGAAGAGGAAGTGAAGAGGAAGAGAAGAAGGAGGAAGAAGAAGCGGTCTCGACATGCTTCCCAGATCAGGAGGTTTTTTGACACTGCTGCCTTCCCAGATTGTCCATTCTAAGTGTCTATTTCCTTTACGTTTAAAATTTATTCATGTATAAAGTTAGGATGGATTGTATGACGATAGATAGTAGAATGATGATGATGTTCTAACTCTCCTTCGGGATTTTATTTTGATTTAATGATAATTTAATTGATTGTGTTATTGGATGAATGTCATGATTTGATTATGTTCTTGCATAATTAGGTAATATATTGAGAGGGTGGGTCAACTGAATGAAAAATAATTAAATCAGATTAATGAGAGTTAGGTAATTTAATAGAAATCGTGAAAAATCATATGGGTAAATGTACAGAGAAAGATCCTGTGTGATATTCTAATTAGGGTTTGGAATAATTTGTAAATTAAGAAATTGCAAATTTCATAATCCAATTAGGGTTTATAAATTAGATTTAATGGTTATAACTTAAGAGAGGTAATCAGCCCTAGGATCATCTAGAATCGACACCACATTAACATATAATCAGCTAGGTTAGCAATAATGATAGGTAAAATCCCCTTTCTCATAACTTGGTAAACACTTTGGTTGATTTACATTGTGCGTGCTTATTACTCAATTGTTAATTCCTTCGTGTTTAATTTCGATTTAAGTGGTTGAATTTAATTCTTATGATTCCTTTCCGTTGCATTTTTTATTTTGAGTTCATATATTATTGGCCTTAGATTTTAGAATTAGATTAGTACCCATGGGATCGACACCTCTTATCCTAAAATCGCAACCAGCACGCTTGCGGTATTTAAAGGCTTATAAATTTTAAAGCTTAAACGACAAGATCAAGTTTTTGGTGCCATTGTTAGGGAGGGTGAAGATTAGTTTAGTTCTCTTAGTCTAAGGGTTTTTGTTAGATTTAAGTTTTTATGTTCTTCCTATTCTTTCCATATGTGTTAGTGCTCTTGCATGAACATAAGAGTTACAAGGAGTTTGAGTCGTATAGCTGAATCTATAGAGCTTGACATCACTAATCTAAAACGTTTAATTAAAAGAGCTTGGCGTGAAGAAGAGGAAGAAACCAGAAAAACAACAATGGCCGAGGAGTTTCAATAAGAGTTGGATCAAGCAGTGAACTAAGGGAATGAACTGAGAACTCTTACAGACTTTATAAGACTGGGCTTCAATGCAGCCAATGAAGGTGTAGCTAGGCCACTCGTGCAAGCAGCTTCCTTTAAAATCAAACCAGCTCTCCTAAACATGCTTTAACAAAATGGGCAATTTTATAGATTAACGAATGAAGACCCGAATGCACATATTTTCAATTTCCTTGAAATCTGCCATACCTTCCATTATCATCAGATGTCGAAGGATGTTATAAGAATTAGACTCTTCCCTTTTACCTTAAGGGATAGAGTAAAAGCTTGGTATCATTCCCTTAACGCAAATAATGTCACCACTTGGTACCAATTAGTTCGTGCCTTCTTAGATAAGTACATTCCCCTTACTAAGACTACAAAGATTACCAAAGAGATCACAAACTTTCAGTAGGGTGATGGGGAATCAATTTATGAAGCGTGGGACGATACAAAAACTTGCAAAGAAAATGTCCACACCATAAACTACCTAATCAATTGCTTTCGCAAACGTTGTATAACAGAGTAACTCCTCATACGAAAGGCATAATTGATGTGGCTTTAGAAGGATCACTTATGAGGAAGACGGTAGATGAAGAAGAAGAGCTGTTAAAAGAAATGACGAGTAATAGTTGCTTATGGACGAATGAACATAGTAGACAACTTGAAAATATCTGTGAGCAAAAAGGAATTGTAGTTATTGATCAAATGACATAAATATAGGATAAAATTGATAATTTAACTCAACAGCTAAACAACATGAAGGCTTCGTCATCAAATACAGTCAAAGTTATTCAGCTAAAGTGTGAGCTTCGTGGGCAGATGGATTATGTTACAATTGATTGCTTCTTGATGAAGGATAATAGATAAGAGCAAGTAAACTATATGAGAACCCAATACAATCAAGGAGGGGGAACAGTCCCTACTCCAACATATACATTCCTAAGTGGAAAAATCGCCCAAACTTCTCTTAATCAATTAACCCTTGAGGATAGCTTAGACCTCAAGGACCACCAAGTTTCTAGCAAGATAATCCGAGTTCAATGGAATCCAAACTGGACAAAATTTTAGTGAAGCTTGGAACCTTAGACAGTGCACAAAAGAGTCTGGAAGGTAGATTCAAACAAGTAACAAAGAATCATGCCTCTTTAATCCACAATCTAGAAGTCCAAGTAAACCAATTATCAAACTTTTTTTTATACATAAAATGTGGGAATTCTTCTTAGCACTTCGAGAACAAATCGGGGGAGTAACTAAAGGCTATTACACTTCGAAGTGGGAAGGAACTTGAACCACCCGCAAAGACAATAGAAGAGCCCTTCCCTCTTAATGAGAAAGATTAAGAAAAGGAGAAAGAAGTGCATGTGTGAATACCCTCCTTATGTCACACCTCCACCATATCAACCCAAGATTCCTTTTCCTCAATGATTATAAAAGAAGAAGTTGGATATGCAATTTGCAAAATTCATTGAGAAATTAAAGACACGATAGATAAATCTCTCATTTATAGAGGCTTTGGAACACATTCCTAAATATGATTTTTTTAGGACATATTATCAAAGAAGCGTAGTTAGGAAGATAACCAGATGGTAGCTCTAACTGGCACCTGCAGTTCCATAGTCACCACTAGATGCCATCTAAATTGAAGGATCTAGGGAGTTTCACAATACCCTATGTGGTTGGTGAATTTGAATTCACAAAGTGTTTGTATGACTTAGGAGTAAGTATTTATCTTATTCCTTCATCGATATTTAAGAAGTTGGGGCTAGGTAAGGTTAAACTAACATCGATGTTAATTTAGTTGGCTGATCAATCTATTAAAAGACTGTTTGGAATAGTAGAAGATGTTCTAATGCAAGTGGACAAGTTCATTATTCCTGTAGATTTTGTGGTTCATCATTTTGAAGAAGCTAAGAACGATCCACTGATCCTTGGTCGATCATTTATGAATACAGGGAAAGCTATAATTGACATTCACGAAGGGAAATTAACACTTTGAATAGGAGAAGATAAGATCAAATTCAATATGAATAAGGTTTTAAAGGATCTAACAGCAAACAGTGCATACATGAAGGTTGAAATTATGGATCAAATTTGTAAGAACAAGGTGAGAGTTGCATCGTAGAAGTACAGTCAGTGGAAGCAGAGACAGATAATGGATATTAAAAACTTGAGTCTAAAGGAAATGATGAAATGGAGGAGTCGAATGTTTAAACGCATCAATATAAATTATTCTAGACCGAAGAACCCATACCATCATCCACAAAAACTACCCATATTAGAGCTTAAACCTTTACCTACACATCTCAGGTACAAATTTCTAGATGAAGGTCAAATGTTACCGATAATCATCTCCAATCAATTGAATGAGAAATAAGAAAGTAGGGTGGTAGCAATTGTTAGAAAGCGAGTGAAAGCCATCGGATGGTAGATTTATGATATTCGAGGTATAAGCCTAAATGTTTGCATGCACCGAATAAACCTCGAGGAAGCAGGTAGAAAGGTGAGGGAGCATCAACGAAGATTAAACCCTAACTTGAAGGAGGTGGTCAAGAAGGAAATATTCAAACTCTTAGATGTAGGGGTAATTTATCCCATCTTCTATAGTGAATGGGTCAATCCTGTACAATGTGTACTTAACAAGGGTGGAATGAAGGTAATAGAAAGTGAGAGTGGAGAAGTAATTTCAACAAGAATGATCACTTGATAGAGAGTGTGCATAGATTATCGCAAACTCAACTTAGTGACTAAGAAAGATCATTTTCCTCTCCCGTTCATAGACCAGATGATAGAAAAGGTGGTTGGTCATTCATCTTATTACTTCTTAGATGGATATTTGAGATACAATCAAATCTTCATCTACCTTGATGATCAAGAAAAGACCACATTCACCTGCCCTTATAGTACCTTCACGTACAGACATATGTCTTTCGGAGGATGTAATGCCCTGACAACATTTCAAAGATGCATGATGTCTATCTTTGCTGATATGATCAAAGATATAATGGAGGTGTTCATGGATGATTTTCAATTTTTGGAGACTCTTTTTAAATGTGTTTAACCAGTTTAGACAGAGTGCTTCAAAGATGTGAAGAGTCACATTTAGTGCTGAATTGGGATAAATGTCATTTTATGGCCCAAGAGGGGATAGTACTAGGGCATAAAATCTCACACCAAGGATTCGAAGTGGATAGAGCAAAAACAGAAGTTATAGAGAAACTCCCACCACCAACTAATGTAAAAGGTGTGCGAGGATTCTTAGGTCATGCATGGTTTTACCGTTAATTTATCTATTAGTTAAGGATGTGCCCTTTCTATTTGATGACAAATGTATGTCTGCCTTCAGCAAACTAAAGGAGGCACTAATATCAGTACCAATTTTATCACCACCAGATTGGACACTTCCATTTAAGGTTATGTGTAATGCAAGCGACTAAGCTATAGATTGTGTATTGGGCCAAAGGAAAGATAAAAGGCTGCACGCGATCTACTATGCTAGCAAGACCATTGCAGGACGTTAGCTTAATTACACCACCACAGAGAAGGAATTACTTGCAGTAGTGTATTCATCGATCACGCGATGTTAAAATATCTTTCTAATAAAAAGGATGCAAAACCAAGGCTTATTCAATGGGTGCTACTTTTATAGGAATTTGATATAGAAGTAAGAGATAAATAGGGAGCAGAAAATGTGGTCCTAAACTACTTATCAAGATTGGAAGGAGGGGAATGCAAGCCAAGCGAAGATATTAATGAGAATTTTCCTGATGAAACCCTGATGTTGCTTGAAAGTCCACTATGGTTTGCTGATATCGCAAATTATGTTGCTAGTGGTAAGCTCCCTTCTAATTTATCTTATCAATAAAGAAAGAGGTTTTTGTATGGGTATACCCGATATCTATAGGATAAGCCAATTTATATAGAATATGCACTGGCAGGTTAATGCGACGATGTGTTCCGAAGGAAGAAATGTTGGATATCTTAAAGCAATGTCATGAAGGTCAACATATTGGTCATTATGGAGCTAACAAAACAGCAACTTGGATACTTGAGGGTGAATTTTATTGGCTACAATTGTTTATGCCAATGCAATCGATGTCAAAAAATAGGTAACATCTCTAAAAGAGATGAGATGACTTTATCCAACATTTTAGAAGAGGAAATCTTTGATGTATAGGGCATCGACTTTTTGGGTGCTTTCCCGTCCTCAATAAGGAACATGTACATTTTAGTTGAGGTGGTTTATGTCTCACGTTGGGCTAAAGCAGTGGCATCCCCAACCAATGATGGAAAGGCTATGCAAAAGTTCATCAAATGGTTATTCAATCAGTTTGGAGTGCCACGTACGATAATAAGTGATGAAGGTACACATTTCTGCAACAGATCTTTTGATACCATCCTAAAAAGATATGGAATGCACCATCACATTGCTACACCTTATCATCCACAAACTGGTGGCCAAGTGGAAGTTGTCAACTGAGAGCTGAAACAAATTTTAGAAAAGACAGTGAATAGCTCCAGGAAGGATTAGGCAATAAAGCTAGATGATGCCTTATGCGCTTATAGGATTGCTTTCAAAACACCTATCGGAACAACTCCTTATAGACTTGTATACGAAAAAGCTTGTTATTTACCGGTCGAACTAGAACATTGAGTGTACTGGGTGATAAAAGCATTAAATTTTGATTGGAAGCAAGGAGGCAAAAAATGACTATTGCAACTGGACGAACTTGAAGAGTTTCGTTACAATGTGCACGAAAACGCCAAACTTTACTAGGAAAAGGTAAAGAAATGGAACGATTCTCATCTTAAGTGAAAGGAATTTAAGGTAGGAGACGTAGTGATCCTATATAATTCAAGGTTGAGGCTATTCCCAGGGAAGCTAAAATCTCTATGGAGTGGACCTTTTATAGTCATTCAAATTTTCGATTATGGAGCCCTCAAACTGGAAATTGCTAATAAGGAAACTTTTAAGGTCAACGGGCATCATTGTAAACTATATCTCGGAGGAGTGATTCCCAAGGACAAGGAAGTGGTTTCCTTCTATTCGAGCAATTAAAGACGCCTCCAAGGATGTAAGGTCAAGCTAATGATCATAAATTAGCATGTTTAGTAGTTCGATTAAAATTATAGTGTTTAATTAGCATTGTTTTGAATTTTAAATAAAACTTTAATAATTTGAATTGATCTGGGATCACTAATTCTCTCACTCTCTTTAAGCAATTCCAAGATAAGACAACAATCTCGAGTGTCCAGTGGATTTGTTCTCAATCCCTCATCATCATCACCTCCATCACTGTAAGGTTTTGGTTCTAACCCTTTTTCTTTTAACTTTATTTTTTTAATTTTATTTTATATTACTTCCTTCCATGTGTGTTTGTTTGTCTTCTTCTCACATTGAGGAAAATTTGTTTTTCAAGTATGAGTAGGGTTGTGTGTTTGCTTTGAGTGTAAATTTTGTGTATTGTTATGTTAGTGTGTTTAGGTTACATATTATAAATTGTGTGAATATATCAATGGCTTAGATGGAATGAAATTGATTTAATTTTGAACATAATCTATTAGGTTGTGAAGAGTCATTAGCTCGTGAAATTAATGATCTGGGTTCTTTGGCTAAAATATCCAAGTTAATTAGGATTTAGTGTTAGTTTATTGCCTTATAATTTGTCACATTCATTCACAATTTTAGGTCTTTCGACTAAGTAGCTTAGCTAGTATTTTTTCATGGAAACGAGTAGCAAAGCGACAAGGTAAGCATTAATTAAAAAAAAGTGTGTTTGTAGAATTTAAATAAATAACTATTATACTAGCCTTCGGGTTATGAATAGAGCTAGTATCCAGTTCAGAACGTGATGTACCCGAGTTACCGGATTGACATGCATCATAAATATGTGCCTTTGTGTCAAAAGGCTATAATGATGTTCCAACCAAGCAATTTAATAAAAACACAACTTAGTCGAGTAACAGGATCAACATTGATTACCAATGTTTGCCTTCATGTAAAAAGACTAAGTCCATGTCCACAAAAAGTAACAAAAAAATTCTCTAATAAAAACTTACCGAACTTGTAAGTAGCCTAACTTCTGATGAAAACGCACTTAGGATTATTTACAAAGTTTGAACGTAAAATAATTATTAATATGTGTGTAAAATTGGAAAGGGTGAATAAACTTGACATTTGGGTGTGGATTAATATGTATATTTAGTCCAGAGCTCCTAGATGCGGATTTTTCATGTTAATGATTTGGAATAACTTGAATGATTGTGTTTAGATTTAAATTTGTTTCATGAAATTGAAGCCATTGTCTCATTATTACATTATGTGCTTTGTGATTTTATGTTGTTTGATGTCTTGTTTGCTTGAGGACAAGCAAATGATTAAGTGTGGGGATGTGATAAGTGTAAATTGCATCGTGTTTTAGGGTATAGTGAGATATATATTTGGCCATAAATTCGATCACTTAGTTTATGTTTAGGTTAAAATTGTGTTAGTTTGTGATTTATTTGTGTTTTAAGTGTTTATGGGTTAGCACAAGTCTTTGAGCTTAAATATTATGTTTTTGAGATACTTTGATGTGTTTGCTAGTGTTTCAGGGGTAATATCAAAGAGCGGAGAAGTTTTGGAGGGAATCCGGGCCACAACATAGGCCCACGATTCTAACAGAAGCTCTATGTTTGACAGAACGCTCAGATGTGAGCCACAATCATGGCATGCGTCAGATAGACGTGCAGATGCTCATGAACTTCATGTTTCGAGGGATTGTTTGGACCTTTCGAACCCCAAAAAAACCCTATGGTTACCCAAAACATAAATGAGTATAAAAAGAACACAAAGAGGAAGAGAAAAGGGGAGCTTCCATGCAATCACTAATGAAAACCCTCAAGAGAGAAAGAGGAAGAGGAAGAGAAGAGGAAGAGAAGAGGAAGAGGAAGAAGAAGCAGTCTTGACATGCTTCCCGGATCAAGAGGTTTTTCGACGCTGCTACCTAACCAGATCGTCCTTTCTAAGTTTCTATTTCCTTTTCGTTTAAATTTTATTCATGTATAAAGTTGGGATGGATTGTATGATGATAGATAGTAGAATGATGATATTCTAACTCTCCTTTGGGATTTTATTTTGATTTAATTATAATTTAGTTGCTTGTGTTATTCCGATGAATGTCATGATTTGATTGTGTTCTTACATAATTTGGTAATAAACTGAGAGGGTGAATTGAATGAAAAATGATTAACTCAGATTAATGAAAGTTAGGCGATTTAACAAAAACCATGACAAATCATATTGGTAATTGTACCGAGAGAGATCCCGTATGAAATTCCAATAGTTTATTAGGGTGCTTTAGATCTAATTAGGGTTTGGAATAATTTGTGAATTAAGAGATTGCAAATTTCATAATCCAATTAGGTATAAATTAAGGTTTAATGGTTATAACTCAAGAAAGAGTAATCAGCCTTAGGATCATCTAAAACCGACACCCTATTAACATATAATTAGTTAGGTTAATATTAATGATAGGGAAAACCCCCTTTCTCATAACTTGGTAAACTCTTTGGTTGATTTCCATTATGCATGCTTATTGCTCAATTGTTAATTCCTTCATGTTTAATTTTTGATTTAAGTGTTTAAATTCAATTTTCGTGATGACTTTCTGTTGCCTTGTTTATTTTGAGTTCATATATTGTTGGCCTTAGATTTTAGGATTAGATTAGCCCCCCTGCTCGAGGGATCGACACCTCTTATACTACAATCACAACCCATGTGCTTGCTGTATTTGAAGGTTTATAAATTTTAAAGCTCGAACGACACTATCACTAACATAATTGCATATGATAGGAATCTCATTACCATGATCTCATCATGATTTCCTTCATGCAATATTTTGTATCATGGACTTCATTAATTCGATTTAAGATCAAAATGAATTCATAAATAAGTGAACATCAAATTAATGAAAATTTTCTTTTGCTTTATTAATCAAAATAAAGTTTGTACAAAAGTGTCAAAGGCGATTGCCTTTAGAGTACTACTCTAACAATCGATTGCCTTTAGAGCACAACTAAAACAATCTCCTACTTGCACTAGAGCCAATTGCCTTTATATCTAATACTATATTCGAGTACACTAGAATCAAATCTAATTTGAGGAAGTGGCTTAGTTAAAGGATCAGCAATGTTCTGATCTGTGGGTACTCTCTTTATCTTCACGCCACCTCTATTAATGATCTCCCTGATTAGGTGATATCTCCTGAGTACGTGTTTGGAGCTCTGATGAGACCATGTTTCCTTGGCTTAAGCAATAGCCTTGTTGTTGTCACAATGCAACAGTATCAGGTCTACAATGCTTGTAGCCACTTAAAGTTTTGTAACGAACTTCTTAATCCAAAGAGCTTTTTTTGTGGCTTCTGCAGTTGTAATGTACTCTAACTCTGTCTTAGAATCTACAGTTGACACTTATTTGAAACTCTTCCAACTAGCTGCTCCACCATTCAGTATGAAAACGTAACCTGATTGGGATTTGGAGTCATCCTGGTCAAATTGAAAACTAGCATCTTTATGCTCGCTTACTACGAGATCTCCATCTCTATATACCAAGAATACATCCTTAGTCCTTCTCAAGTACTTTAGGATATTCTTGATAGCCACCCAGTGACACTCACTAGGATCCGATTGATATCTGCTCATCACAGTTAGAGCATACAATATATTGAGTCTTGTGCATAACATAACATACATGATTGATGATATTACCGAAATATACGGGATAAAACTCATGTGAGTACTCTCATCTTGCGTCTTGGGACACATAGATTTCGAAAGTTTTATCCCATGAGTCATGGGAAGAAACCTTCTCTTGGACTACTCTATGCTAAACTTATTCAGCACTTTATCTATGTATGTAGAATGTGAAAGACCTAGCATCCTCCTTGATCTATCTCTATAGATCTTTATTCCCAATATATAAGTTGGTTCTCCAAGATCTTTCATGGAGAAATTTCAAGGCAACTAAATTTTGACAGATTGCATACTTGAGACATCATTTCCTATTAGTAATATGCCATCCACATATAACACAAGGAATATGATAGCACTCCTACTACACACAAGGTTCATTCGAATTTTATAAGAAATCAAACTCTTTGATTGTCACATCAAATCGGATGTTCCCACTCTTAGAGTCTTACTTCAATCCATAAATGGATTTTTGAAGCTTGCATACCTTTTTGCCATCTTCGGATATGAAGCCCTCAGGTTGTATCATATACACATCTTCGACTAGGTTTCCATTCAAGAAAGTCATCTTCACATCTATTTTCCATATCTCATAATCATAATGAGCAGCAATGGATAGGAGTATTCTAATGGATTTAAGTATAGCTACGGGGCTAAATGTCTTATCATATTCAGCTCCTTGTCTTTGACGATAACCTTTAGCGACTAGCCTCACTTTATAGGCAATCACATTACCATCCATGTCGATTTTCTTCTTGAAAATCCACTTGCGCCTTATAGGTTTTATCCCTTTGGACTTTTCTTGGTTTTCAAACAGGGAATCATTTTTGGACTTCGCGGCTTGAAGCCATTTTGTCAGATTTTGAACTCTTTAGAGGCTCTTCATAGGTGATAGGCTAATCATCCTCTATGAGCAATACATCATTATGTTCACTTACGAGAAATCCATATCTCTCTAGAACAATACGTATCCTACTTGACCTATGAACATTTTATGTGTCAAAAGGTTCAACTGTTGTCTCATCTCTATGAATAACAATCTCAGGTTTAGGCAGTGATCTGCGTCTGTTTGAACATTGTAAACTTCACCAAGTTCAGCTTTGCTCCCACTGTCTTATCTTAAAAGAAATTCTTTTCCTAAAAAGATAGCATGCTTTGAGACAAACACATTTTTCTCTAAGGCAATGTAGAACTGATATCTAATTGTTTCCTTAGGAAATCCTACAAATAAACATTTATCATAATTCACTTCAAGCTTGTTTGATTGAATTTGCTTCACGTAAGCCGAACAACCCCAAACTTTCATATGAGAAAAACAAGGTTTCTTGTTAGTCCATATCTCATATGGAGTAACATCAATTGCTTTTCAAAAGACTTTGTTTATCACATAAACAATAGTCTCGAGTGTGTAATCCCAAATGGATTTCGATAGATCTGCTAAGCCCATCATTGACCTTACCATGGCCAACAAGGTTCGGTTTCTCCTTTCAGCCACACCATTATGTTGAGGTGTGTAAGGTGGAGTCCACTAGGATACAACCCATTATCCTTGAGATAACTTAGAAACTCCTCGTTCAAGTATTCACCACCTCGATCTGATAAAACTGTCAAGTGTCTTGACACTTTTATCGAGTTGTTTCTCTACTTCATGTCTAAATTGTTTCAACATTTCAAATACTTCAGACTTGTATCTCATTAGATACATATACCCATATCGTGAATAATCATCGATAAAGGTAATGAAGTACGTAAAACCATCTCTGGCATCAATGGACATCGGTCCATATACATCATAATGTATTAGGTCTAATAGCCCATTCGTTGGTTCAGCCATTCCTTTAAAAGGTAATTTAGTCATCTTGCCTAATAAGCAAGGTTCACATGTTTCATATGATTCATAATCAAATGACCCTAAGCTACCACTCCTGTGTAGCTTAGACATACATCTGTCACTTATATGGCCAAGTCGACTATGGAAAAAGTAAGATGATTTTAAGTTATCTCGTTTTTGTCTTTTATTTCCATTGATATTTAAAAATGGATTGCACATATCTAATATGTAAATACCATTGCACAATGTAGCAGTACCATACAACATTTCATTCAACATAATTAAACAATCATTGCTTGAAAAAGATAAATGAAATCCTGTTTTATTGAGACGTGAAACAGATAAAACGCTCTTTGATACAACAGGTACATAATAGAAATTATTCAAAATTAACTCTAGCTTACTAGGAAGATACAAAACGTAGGTTCCTGAAGCTAATGCGGCAACTCTTACTCCATTTCCCATATGTAGGTCTATCTCTCCCTTCTTGAGTGGTCCACTATCCCTGAGGCCCTACATATAAACACATATGCGTGAACCACTTTCAGTATCTAATACCTAAATATTATGATCAGAAATAGTATTAACCTCAATAACAAATAACATACCTAAAGTGAACTGAATCACACATTAATACAAGACTTAATAAACGATATATGAATGCATAAGAAA
>JAOTAX010000198.1:25539848-25551882 GCA_025629825.1 Erythroxylum guanchezii | reverse complement strand
AAAATTCAAAACCTAGCTAAGCCTTCTTTCTCTCCTCTCTTTCCCTCTCCACGACACTCTCTCTCCCTCTTTTGCTTATAATTTTCATTTCTTCTCCTTCTCACACAAGCCAAGTCTCCTTCTATCCTTTAATGAAGCTAAAAAGACCAAAATGCCCTTCCCTCAATGCCTTAAGTCTCTCCACCTTGAGTGATCTTCCAACTATGCCCCTTATACATACTTACCACCCTAACACTTAATTCAATTTACCTACATCATAACACCTTACTCACATTAGTATGCTAATTAATTCTAACGCAAATTAATTTAACAATACCCCAAAATAAATCTAATCATGCTTATTAATAATAAAAAAAATTCTGAGGCTAACAATGATGGCTGCTAAGGGTGCATTGACATAACGCTACAAGGAAACTAGCTCATGCTTTACGACTCCAAATAGTTGGGCATCGGAAACGGGGCCCAACAATCTCCCAGAACCCTAATTTCACCATAAAAGACATTTTTGGCGACATAGGAAGATAGTAGACTTTAGGAGGCGACTCCAGACATGAAAATCGTTCTCAAAAGGCTATTTTGGTCTAAAGAAGTGAAAAACACAAGGAAATCATCAACAAATCCATCAGAATACAAGATCAACCCTCTACATTGCAAGAATATTCAATAGAAGACAATTAAGAATTTTTAGAATTATGAACCCATTTTTTCAATCCATTTTTGATTTCGTGTTCGATAATGTGTATACTAAGCATCTTATTAGTATTTGGGTTATATGAACCCTATGTTAATACTTTGATTTGATTTTATGCTTTTATTAACACAATTAGTTTTATTGTTATATTATGATCCGATTATATGTTTATTTGCGTTCTAATAGACCCGAGAATATTAGATCATAATCTGATTTCATATATAGAGATTGAGAAATCCTATTGATTAATAGATCTATCATACTTGGAAGGAGTTAATTGCAACCCTAGAGATAGGATGATATAAATCTTTTCAATTAGGGTCAAACTTAATAGAGGGATTCACAATTCGGTAAAAGCAATCCTATAAACTTTAAACTGAGTAATTTGGTTGAAAACCTTTGAATTAGTTGTTAGTAAACTTAAGGTCAGCTATTAGTAGACCATAGGAATCTCCACGGTCCAAAAAATCAATAAAATAATTGTATAATAAAAGATCAATCTGTTAAAGGTTATAGGGGATTCGAAACCTAAATACTAATTTTTGATATCAGTAATTTTCTGGTGCGATTGATTCACTTGGGTAATAATAATAGGAATGAGAATGAATATAATTATTATAATTATGATAGTTGCTTAGAACGAAGAAATGATTACCATTATTATTGATAGTGGTTGATTTATTAAAAAATTTTAGAAATAAAAATTTGTTAAAATTTTCTTTTACATCAATTTTTAATATATTCTAATTAATTATATTTAATATTAATATATTCTAATTAATTATATTTAATTAAACTATTGTTTTACTAAAAAAGGAAAAAATAAAATTTTGTTTTACACCAAATTTTAATATATTCTAATTAATTATATTTAATTCTAATATATTCCAATTAATGATATTTAATTAATTATATCTAAAAAGGGAAAATAAAATTTTGTTAAATTTTTTTATCAAAATTTAATATATTCTAATTAATTATAATGGATTTTTAAAATTACAACCAAATATTCTTGAAAAATTACAACAATTTTTAGAGACATTAAAAATATTACTGAAGTTCAAAAATTTTTTGGATTATTAAACTATACATCTAATCAAGGATTTCTTTAAATTTTAGCTAAAGTTAATTTAATATATTCTAATGAATTATATTTAATATATTCTAATTAATTATATTTAGTATATTCTAATTAATTATATTTATAATATATTTAATTTTAATTAATTATATTCGAATTAATCATATTTAATATATTTTAATTAATTATATTTAATATATTCTAATTAATTATATTTAATCAATTATATTATTTTACTAAAAAGAGGAAGGAATGACTTTCAGTCCTCACATATTTGGGGGGTATGAAGTAATTCCCAAAACTCGGATATCAAAATACTGTTCATGCAATGATAATATATAATCAACCGACATTTTTCATTTCCATACCCATTGATGTCTTTCAAACCCATGAACCAAGCACCCCTTTAAGTAAATTCTTAATTTTCTATTCAATATTGTCGCCTATTTTATTTTACTTGCTTTAGTTTTATTTTCTTTTATTAAAATTTAAAATCAATTCGTAGACTAGATAATATGATAATAGTAATTATTAATATTTATTGTCTTCGTGGGATCAACCTACACTTGCCAGTAATAATTACAGCTAAGTCGTGCACTTGCGATTATTTCAACATTAATTAACTTAAAAAAGTCAAGGTCATTCAATATTAAAAAAGACACGAATTAATTAATAAGTGGTCTATATATAGTGTTCATTCATTATAGGGAAACTCACTTCAAAACTAATGTGTTTCATCCTCAAATTTGTTCGACTGTAAAATCACTGCACCTTCTACAGTTGGCTATTCTTCACTTCCAATTATTACAAGTCAACTTATCCATTTTGGATGAATTATAGTGATGACAAAATTGAAATATGTTCTCTAAATGCCTTTCCTATTGGTCAATATCACCTTCATGATTACTGCTTATGGCCCAAAATGATTTTCAGTCATTCTCTCCAGTACCATATTCTGGATAAGATATACATGCTGCTTCATGGGAATAGGATGGTATCATAATATATAATATATGGAGGAGAGTGCGAACAAATATATATTGTGATTATCGAGTCCAGATCTTCTGTTTAGTTTTATTCTTTCTTATTTTATCTCATAAAATCTCAGTCATTTATTTTGCGAGTTTCATGTGGGTCTCATACAGGTCCCACATAAATAGATGGTTAAGATTTATTGGACACAATAAGACACTATAATATTAAACAGAAGATTTGAACTCGTGGTTACCTCCCATAGAGGTAGGCGCTCTCTCTCTCTCTCTCTCTCTCTCGCAAACCGTCAGCCTGATGTCTATATGGTTTATTTTCTTCGTTCAATCTCTTTCTGTTCATTTTTTCCGTCTTTACGATGACGATAGCTTCTTGCTTAACGGCACTTCCATGAAATCTACATTCCAAAACTCCAAAACTAAAATGAGGATTGAAAAGAGACAAGGTGAAAAGACAGCGAAAGAAAGATACATTTGTCTATAGTACTTGAATATCTAGCTTATCACTACTTTGTTGGATTGCTGATTGTGCCATCTCATTAACACCCATTTCCATCTCTTCAGCTTCATAAGTTGAGTGAACCCCATAAAGAACATAAAAGATAGTTACTAAGCAAGCCCATATTGCAAATCTTTGGAATGAGAGCAGCTTTAGAGTGGTCATCAGAAACACGTTAAGAAATATGGATATAGCAGCCGGCCATGGCATGATTGGCACTGACCATTGTTCATTGTCTTGGTATGTGAAAGGGACCAAATAACGATAGAGAGCTGTGATGACAAGCATAGAAACCGCAAATAGAGGCAAACCCCACTTGTAGTGGTCTGCAAGTTTCCATGAAATAGAGAACCCAATAGCAGTGGATGAGAGAAGGAAAAGGAACAAAAGGGTATGCGATGGAGGGTTGTGGCTGATGATAACGGATCGACGATAAATGAGAGCATTGGCCACTAAGTAGAAGACAAAGAGGGTACTGATTGAGATCATTTCAAACACTATGCTGAGGTCGGTGAAAAGTGCGATTGATGCTGTGCAAAGCCCTACAACAAGGGGTAAAAAAATACAAAAAATGTTCATTTCCTTGTCTCAAATTTTGTGAAGTCATGTGTCTCCAGTAGCAATACTAAAACCCCGGTACGGTTTTAATTTATATGGTGATCTGTAGTTAACTGCACCACCCTCAATAGTCGGAACTAATCAGATAACACAACTTACCTAAAAATAGAGTAGCATTCAAGGGAGTTCCCGTTGAAGGATTGACCTTGGCCAACCAAAATGGAACAAGCCTGGCTCTTCCAATAACACAAAGATATCTTGATTGACCTAACATAGCAACAAGAAGAGAAGCAACAATTCCCAAACTTGCTCCAGCTCCAACAAAATTGCTAGCCCAGTCCCAACCAATGGTTCGAAAAGCGATGGAGAAAGCTGCGTTTTGGGGCATCTATAAATGATATGAATACCCATTAAGTTTGATACTTAATGCTGCTCATGATAAGTTAACTTAATGGTATGCCTTTTCTGTTTAGAATTTGATCGCTTACCATATTGTAAGGCACCATAACACACAAGGCCAAGGACATCAGGCAATATAACACAGACACTATAAGAACAGAACCTACAATTCCCACTGGAAGGCTTTTAGGAGGGTTCTGAATCTCTTCAGCCATGGTTGAAACAGAGTCGTACCCAATATAGCTGAAGTAGACTATAGCTGCTCCATTAACAACACCCTTCACGCCATAAGGTGCAAGGCCTCCTGGTTGAATCAAGTTCTTGCCACTCCCATTGCAAAAGCCAGCAATTATAATAAATCCAAAGAAAATCACATGAAAGACCGTCATTATAAGGTTCGCGATAGAACTCTCTTTGGTGCTGCAATCACAAAGTTAGGATCATCCATCATTTTCATATTCTACTGTCCCTAATTTCCTGACGCTCCAACAAGTATAGCAATATATAACCATTAATTGTTAGTGATTATCATTCGCTATAGAAGCAATAGATCTATAAAGAATAATATCAAACATACGAGACAAAATTTAACATATTGAACCTTCCACTGTGAACTTATATCAAATGACTATAATCTCATCCAACATTCATATGTATAATATCATAAATACGAGACAAAATTTAATATATTGAACCTTCCACTGTGAACCTATATCAAATGACTATAATCTCATCCAACATTCATATGTATGCAGACCAATAAGTTATAAATTAGCTAAATGAGTAAAATGACCAAAAAAACCTTGCTAAAGAGAGGACAGTGACGAGTGTTTTTCCTGTACCACCAAGTTTACTTGAGGCAGCAATCCAGTTCAACAAAAAAATAAAATAATGCGTTACAGGGAAAAAATAAAAAACCTGTGGCAAAGACAGGCAGTGAGAAGAAGAATGAGAGCAACAGCTGGGAAATCCAATTTATCATAACCATCTATGAAGCCATCCACTTCAACTCTCCATGCATTTGAGTCACTTGTACCCACAGTTTGGCATAGATAGTCTGTAAAACTTCTTGCTACCGCGGCATTAGATAGCACATATTCCATTAGTATGTTCGCCCCAGCAAAATAGCCTATAAACTCCCCTACGCCCCACAAAAATGCAAGCGTACTAGGAAATTAGTCAGTGACAAACAAAAAAAACACCACAACATATGGTAAAGATTTAAGTACTGCAGCTATGTCCATATAGAGATAAAGCGAGAGAGCTCGAGGACGAGTTGTCAGTACCAAAAGTCACTCTTAGGTAACTAAACGCGCCTCCAGCAACAGGAATCTGGACTGAAAATTCTGTGTAACATAGAGAAGAGAGAAGGGCTGTGATTCCTGCAATAATGTAGGAAATGAAGACTGAAGGGCCAGAGCTGTCATGTACTACAGGACCAGTAGTGACAAAGACTCCAACACCCAGCATCCCTCCAACACCAAGAGCTATCAAGTCATACCACTCGAGCTTCCTCTTCATGTCTGCACCAGACCTGAGCCTCACTTGGTTAAGCTCCTGGTCTGGGGTCCAAGTAGCCAAAAATCTCTTCCTAAGCCTGCGAGGAGTTTGAGAAAGGGCATGGAGATAGTTAGAGAAAGAAATGCTAGTTGTTGTAGGTAGAGATTGAAAGATTGCCATGTTAGTGAAAGAAGCAAGTGTTCTTCGGCTTTCCAGGAGAAGCTTGAGGTAAAGAGTCTTTAAATATGAAGTTGAAGAGTGAGGACATATATAATTGTCAGATTCGTTTCTTGCTAAAGATTGATGGCGAACATCTGATGAGTGACCCTTGGCTTTATTGAAAGAAAATATACCTAGTTGTCTATTGGCTTAGTGGGGAATTGACAAGTGTACCCTTTCGGTATCTCTATTCTCTCCCGCAAAGAGCACAGCTTTTCAGACCTGCAAAGAGGTTCTTCTGTTATGAAAGCGTGCAAAGAGAAAAAGATAGAAAAGACAAGAAATGATCTGTTAATTAAGAGGAATCAAAATCTGTGTGTGTGTAAAGGAGTTTGACCTAATCTCTTGGAATTTAATCATCTTAAGGTTTGAAAAAATGTAGCGTTAAGCAAAATAGGCATCCCCTATTACCCCACAATCACTTTTAATTTGTTAAAGCGAGAAAGAAGTCTCAAAAACATTTAGACTCCGATTCCTCAGCAGAATAACACAGTAGTCGCAGATGAAAAAATAATAATAAATCGAAATTGCATAAGATTATGTAGCCGAATGCAGTCCCCGCCTCAGGATCAAGAATAACCTCCTTTGCGTTCTGTACATGAGAATGCACTCAATTATTTAACCATATCTAAAGGAGCAGCTTGTATTTGATAGCGATCCTTTTTCTTTTGGTGGCTGTCTGCAGTCGACATTTAAGTAAAACTATTAGGTAAAATCCTTGGTGGAGGACATCATCTGTAAAACTCATTAATGTCATGCTTTATCCTGTACATACAGCTTCGACTCAATGGTAGCATGTAATTAAGAGCATTAAAAAAAACTCAAAATTATTTATTTCCAAGGAAATTAGAACTCTGCACACCAATTTTTCATAATTGATAATCGAAATTATCAGGTCTCCAATAACCGTAATTGTTATTGATATTCGTTGCCAGTAATGATTAGTGATTAGGGCAACACAGCTCATGTATATTACCGTCTAGTTAGGTGCCTTGAGTCACTTGCACTTGAAATAGTTGAAAGTGATGTCATCCAATTTAGCTATCAACGTTGTAATTATATTAGGACAACCAGTTCAAAATGTTGTCATTCAATCATTTGCTTTTTAGTGCACTACCTTCATTTTCTAGAACCGAAAGTTCCGGATTCCAAGTTCACAAGTTTGGTAAACTGAAATATTAATTTAAGTAGAAATTCATATTCAGAATCTGATTGGTTGCATATGCAACTATAAAATTTTAAGCACTTTGAAAAATCATTTGTTGATGCGATATTCCTCAAGATTTGCCTTGACATACCTAAACCCCTTTCCAGTCTTGCGAGGTTACAATGCTATGAAGGTAGGGCTCTTTCTAGGGTATGTAACTTGGAATAGTCTTTCAGTAGCATAGATATAGACTGGAAATCGACTCTGATTTTATCCTATTCGTATTACTCCTTGTTCAATAAAAAGAATCACCTCTCAAATTTGTAGAGTTAGCATATCCGGCGAAAAAGATGTCAAGATACTTCACTGCTACAACATGAAAGGTTTGATCAAAAGCTTTATGTTTGCTCCTCCCCTATGCTAGTCATAGAGACAACGGTTGGTATGGAATCAATCTCTAATTTAATTACATTCAACCCTGCTGCTTTTTACTATTGCTTTTTTGTCTTTTTCTTTTCTTTTTGAGCAAATTATAACTTGGTCCATTTGTCATGACTGCATGAAAAAAGTGTGATTTAAATATCAAAATTTTCATTACAATATAACTTAAGCTTTAATATTTTAGATTATTCAAATTTAACTATAATATTTTTAAAATATTCAAAATAGACTTTTTAAAAATAAAAAATCCAACGTGTGTAAATTTAAAATTTCATCATTATGCTACATCATATCATCACTGATTTAACATTTTTATATATCTTTTTAAAAAATTTTAGTAGATTCTATTGTCATGTATATAGGCCATAAGGTATAATGGCATACAGAATCCTACCAAAAAATTTTCAAAAACTAAATTAATACGTTCCTGTTAATAAATATGCATAATTTACTTTTTTGATATGTTTTGATTGGGGATAAAATGTAGCCTATATGTAGTAATGGGATTTCCCCTTGAATTTTAACAAATTTAAAGCATGTATCGCATTAAAATTTCATTTACTGGTGGCTTATTTTGAACGTTTTGAATATATTGAAATTGAACTTAAATACTCTGGGATGTTAGGGTTCTAATTGTATTATGATGAAAACTTTGAGATTTACATTGTAATTTTTGCTGTACTGTCATTTATTATTCTCTTTTTGTTATTGCTTGGATTGTGTTTTGTTTGTAAGTATGTTGTTCTGTTTCTCTCAAGTTGTCAAATATGGTTTACTTTTAGTTTTAAAATATACATACTTAAGTGAGTTCATTATAATGTGATTAAATTTGAAGTGTTGCTTTTAATGATTTCCTTAGATTAGGTGCTCTTTTCAGATTTTAATTCCTCTTATTATAAATGTTTGTAATGAGTTGAACATAAGAAGTTTAATCAAAAGATTTTTAAGTCGTATGTATATCAATTTCAAATTCAAATGGCAATAATTTTTTATTTGGGAAATTTACAGTATATCAACAAAAAGCTCTTCTCAAATTGGATAATATGGCAATTAAGTTTACTCGATTGATCATATTTTTAATACTGTTTTACATGTTTTTTAAATCTTTTTAATAATTTTTCGTTATGTTTAAAGATATTTTCTGAATTTTCAATTATTATTAAGACTCTATTAAAATTACTAGCAATTATCTTATAAATATTTGTTTTTAAGTATTCTAAATTATTGAATATGATTATAATTTTTTTATAATATTTATTTTAATATTTAATAAATTCTAAAAATTCTTCATTTCACTTGTATTGGCTTTATAATCTCTAAGAAACTTATAATAATTTTGTTCAGAAGAAACTTATCATCCTACAAGAATACATTCAGAAGCTTGTAGTTTATTACTACACGTTTCATCTTCTTGGTTTGTTTCTATGTGGTCGCAAGGTTAAATCTAGGGTTTCAAAATAAGAGAGAAAAGAACAAGGCCCATATTACTTTTAATAAAATAACTTCTGCAAAATTATATAATCGGAAATATGTAATAAGAAGTAAATTAAAAGTTAAATTGTCACAAACTCTTTCTTGCCAAGGAGCAGTACAGGTCGTATGGTACTAGTAATTTATTTTGTAATTGGATAAGTTGTTTAGGCAGTTGGAGTGTCATAACATTCAGATAATTGATCGATATTATCACAAAATTTGAAAAGAGATTACTGGAATTCATTTCCTAAACTCTATTGAGCGCTGATGAGCACTAGCTTACTCCAAATACAGAACTCGTCTTGCAACTTGACATAATACTTTGTGATGTCTCTTACCGATGATCGTGTTGGTACCATTAATCTTGTGATAACATGCCTCTAAAAGTCCATGATAGAGTTAACCTAGCTTTAAGCGACTAGGTATCTAAAGACACGTTTTACAAGTTGGAAATCAGTCTGTACCTCATCTAAGGCCATTAACTGTATAGAAAGAAACCTGTTAAGCCTATTCGTACAACTAACTATATATATATATATATATAACATCGTGAGTGTGGAATATTGTTTTTCACACCGACCGTTCAATGGGACAGCTTGTCGTAAACCGCACAGAGGAATGATAGTAGGAAGCAACTGAAGCTTTTGGCTTTTAGACTTTCTCTAGTGGGTACCGAAAAATTGCATTGGTCTCATCCTTCAACTCTTCTCCTCAGTGAACGGCGCCATACTATCTATTACCTTAGCACTTCGATAACTCAGGCCAATGGAACTTTCATACCGTCATGTCATAAGCTAAAAGCAGTTTGTTTTATTTATCAGATGAGATAATATATGTCTAGTGCTAAAAGTGTGCGCAAAGACGTAGTGAAAGAGACGCAATTAAGGAACAAAATCTGTCTCATTTGGACTAGGATCGGCTTGGATACTTCTTAATAACATTGTTTTCAACTTTTCCTGTAGAAGTTCACATCTATATTTTGTAGCTACATTGTAAATACGTGGCATCCACATTTAAACTACTCTATCATCACACTCTTACAGGTCTGGCATGCCATAATAGCAGTAAACTAACTAGTCACTTCAGATTTCAATTAAAGCCACAGTTATCAAGTGGGCAACACGCACGTTATGTTAGAAATGGTAGGCTGCTCAATTATTGTATGAGAAACATTTCCAACTCCAACTTTATTATTAATATCAAAATTTTAAATTACAAATTGAGATTATATTTTGATTTAGGGTTATTCCAACTATTATAAGTAATATTATGTACACAATCTCAGATAATTGTGACGTGAAGTGCAAAGCTTATTGCGGTTGTAGTTTGTCATTTAGAACTCTGATTACGGTTATATATTCTTATTTACGCATACCTATCCTGATATATATTACAATGTCATCTATAATAATTAGAATATAAATCTTACCTAACTGTTATGTTTTTTTTAAGATTAAAAAAAAAACAAGACAGAAAACAGAGAATTGAGGCCCCAAGTACGTTTAGAAAATAGCAACAGAAGAATTATTAAAGTTGAGGGTGCTTTAGTTTCAACTGTATATAAAAAATGGTAAACAAAAGATTCATGCAATTTAATTAAAACTTTTGTTTCAGTTTCAAGAAATGGGGCATGTGATCATGTTGATATGATAAACGTAATGATTTGTTAAAACCTGCTATGCCCATTTCTTATATAATAGAGTAAAATCCAACATAAGTGTCACAGTCAATTCTCCATCATAGCACAACACCGGGCACAATTAGCCATATAATTGTTTAATTAATCTAGAGTCGTTGATTGAGTAAGCAACCCATGCAAAGATCCTCCAAATCTAAAGAATGACAGGGATCCATTATATTCCATGCACCATGCTAGCTCCATTATACAATTCCAACATGATACTTTGTAAAAAAATGTGAATTCAGTTATTTACATAACCAATAAAGGTCCCTATCTAGCTACGCCGCCTGCTATAACGTGCATCTTAAATAGAGACATAGCTTCTAGACCTTAAAACCGATCGTATTCGAATTAAAAAATTAAAAAGAATGCAACTACTTCCTGGTGAAATGATTGTATCTTCATTATCCTGTCAATAAAGCCAAAGTTTTAGGCTTGTATTGGTTGAAGTTGATCCCCATGACAGACATGACTTGACACTATCTGCTGCTGAACCAGTTAGCAATGAAACTGGACTTTTAGCTTAGTCTTTTGATAAGAGAAAAAATTAAGGTAAAGAAGCTGTAATAATCAACTTACGATTTTAAGTTCATAGAACTATTTGTTGTACAGCCACTTCTACACTATCCCTTTAAAATTAAATTGAATAACCAATAAGCCGTTCAATTGCATCCAGTCTTTTCAATCCGTTCACTTGCTAATATCCAGATAATGGAATCATTACGTCCATTGAACTTGATGTCACCTGTTTAGGGCATAATGATAGTGGGAATTTTAGAATTCCCAGTTAACAAAAGCTTTGTATATAACTTTAGGCCAACTTTACACCTTGGACAGCTTTTTATTGTATTATAGACTTTCATCAGCAGTAACCCACTACGTGATTTAGTGATACTTTTAGTTTTAAAGTTGTTCTTTTTGTGTCTTATTTGCCCTCTACCGTTGTCTTATATTGGTTTCAAGTACAGTAATGTACATCAAATAACGACATAAAACGCGTCCATCTCAACTAAGAAGAATGGACAATACAATAAACAAAGAAATAGGCAACCAGAAGGCAGGTACATATGGGTATATATTTTTATAGTCACAGTGATGAAAGAAAAAAAAAGGTGAGGTCATGTTTGATTAAAATCCTAATAAAAAGCGGGGGAAATTGGAATATTTATGCATTCTATTATTGTATGCCAATCAAAACAAAACGGATAACTTCTAAAGTTTAATGTTCAGTGAACACTAATAACTTCTAAAGTTTAGGAGGCGGTTGGTTTATATAGAAGAATGGTAATAGGAATGAGAATGAATATAGTGAGGAATGAGAATGGATATTATCATTATAATTATGATGGTTGGTTA
>JAOTAX010000198.1:25522291-25539748 GCA_025629825.1 Erythroxylum guanchezii | reverse complement strand
TAATTAATTATATTTTAATTAATGAAATTTTAATTGATTAATTAATTAATTGTTATATTTTAATTAATAAATTAATTTTTATATTTTAATTAATAATTAATTAAATGAATTGTATTAATAAATGTAGGAATCATTCCCATTCCTCTAGATTACCAGAGGAATGGAGTATTCCTTAAAACTAAGGAATCAAAATGATACCTCTATAATCATAACTTCATACCAACCATTAGTTTTAATTTCATACCCATATCTTTTTTCTTATACCCTCCAACCAAGCACCCCCTTAATATTCAGTGAACACTTAGAAGTTTGGCATGCTTACCTTTTTTTAAAATATTTCTAAAATGCTAAAGAAATAAAGTTTCACTAAATTAGTTTTATTTATTTGATGTAGATCCTTTGATTAAAATGTATGGCTGTGTTCTCAAATATCATATATTGTGTTTGAAATATTTTAATATTTAACCTTTTTTGTTATGGAATATATTATTGTGTAATTTTTGTGGGCTTGAAAATTTTGAGTCTAAGTTTGACTATAAGTATTTCGGATTAGGTTTGACACAATAAGTTGGATTATAGTTTAATTCTGATTTGTGGGCTTCCTTTCAACAAAGATGTTGAACTAAATGTTGGAGTATTTTTCTATGGTTAACTTCGAATGAGCTAGTTAGTAAAATTAGAGGGAGAAGATTTGATATTTAGTGAGAGAAAGTGTGAATGAAAAGGCTGACCTCACTGTTAAAGAATAATTACTTTTATAATGACTTGTAGACAAATAGGATGTTGCCACTCGTCTCCGTCTTATGCATTGTTGAGAGATTCTTAATTTATTGGCCATTCATTACGTTTAGGTCTATAAATATGTGATTTATATGTATCATTTTACTCCAAGATTCATTTATATATACTTATTTTTAGGTTGAATTTTTCTACTATAAGGATTCTAAACCATTTCTTTTTTGTGGCGAACCTGTTATCTCACTCTTTTATGTTAGTTTACTTCTTTGCGTAATATATCTTCATTCGCCAATTTGTTAATATGCCATGAAGATGGGGCTTAAACCCTTGAAATCTATAATTCACATGTAACATGTCTTTCAACTCATATCTAGTGCTGAAAACTTTTCTCTGACAATGAGGTCTTTGTTGGAAATAGGATCTTTAGTTTGATGGGATAAATATACGTTATACTACCTAAGAATGTTTGTCACATTTCTACTTTTTATAAGTTCCCTCATCTTATGCTCTTAACCGCTTACCTTACTTTTTTAAGATAGATATAAAACTTCAAGATAACTAGTCAAAACACTAGTTATGCCTTATAATGTGAAGATAATAAGCATGCATTCAAGAACATAGTGATTTGTTAAATAACAAGAATTTTAGTGTTAGGTTTAGGTCTACATCTAATATTGATTCAAGGTTAGAAAGATGCGTACAATAGTCATAGAAGGTGATGAGCTTGAAACTAATTGTGAATAGGCTATGGTTCTCCAGTTTGTCCTTCATCTCATGCAGGATTTAGATGGATACATATGATAAGAGACTCGAATATAATATCCCATTGTTCATAAGAATTAGAAAATTACAAGAACATAAACAAGAATAATTTTACAACCCTAATTAAATGAGTGATTATCATGAAAAATCCAGATGATGTGGTTTTAGGTAGCCATTGAATAATTTTTGTTTAAGTTATTAAGAGAGATATGTTTGAATTTTGGAAAATTACATCCTCATTCCTAGTGTTTGACTTTAGGCTTTCTAGTAATCTCTTATCTAGGAAATATATAGTCAACTTTAGATTTTTTTTAAATTTATGCATCAATTAAGGCTATAAATTTTTTAATGTGGTATAGCCTCCTAAATTATAGACCTGGCATAGGGATTAAAATAAGAAAACCTTTTAAAGGTTCATATGATTTAACAAGGAAATTCATTTTGTTTGCTTTATAAGAAGGAAGTGAGTAGAGGTTCGTCCAAACCTATATAAAAAGAACACAACTTCCACCTTAATAATGGGGATAAGTCTCATGGTACGCTCTCTTCTTGGGCAAGGACCTTAGCTAAATAGAGTAAGTCTTTTTCTTAGGAATATATACTTGAAAAGTAATTACTAGATATTATGATTTTTGATACACAAACTTATGGTTCTTTAAAACTCTCCTATTGATTACAAACATAAAATTATTTCTTTTACTAATTGCCACGTTTTTATTATAGAGATGTATTTATATTGTATAACTTTAAGGGTGAAGAAGTTTGCCTCCAGTGACAGATTAATTAGATCAAGTAAGAAAATGAAGCATGACAAATGTTGTGAAGTGAGTCCCAAAAATTTAAGTTGACTGAGGGAAGCTCTAAATAGAAAAAAAAAAAATCATAGATCTTTTAGAGTCTAAACATAGTATGATTCATTTGAAGTCGGACAATATGGAACCTACTTAGTTTATGGCTACACTTTCTTTTTGTAATAAGGGCAAAACTTCTTTAAATAAAGAGGTCTTTTATCCTTAATAGTTTGTTAAAGTTATAGGTTCTATATTTTGATCCAATAGAGTTGGACAACTAGTCTTGGATTGGATTGTGTTTTTTCACAATTAGAAGCACCTCAATTATGTTAAGTATAACATAGTTGGTCACGCCTATAAGTTCCAAACGGCTTAGTTTTGAATTCACCTATTTGAGTTAGCTTTGACATGTTTATTTATCTTTTATTCTAGGTTTGACTTTTCTTTTTATATGGGAAATAAGTGTCATGGTTTTCTGAAACAAACACATGAGCCTGAAATTTGAGAAGCTCAATCTCTCATTAAATCAGGCCCCATAAGATGATGAGAAGAAGGATGCTAAAATCGCCAAAATTAAAGATAGATATAAATATAAATTAAATCAAATCAAATGTTTGTAAAAGTTAATATATTATCTGTATATTCATATTAAGACTTTAGAAGTGGAAAAAAAAGCTTTTAGAAAAATTCAAGCTACAACATCATGCTTGTTACATAGAGAAGTGCTTCAAGTTCGATTTGCCAATTACAATTTTCTTAGAAGTGAAACATTTAAGGAATAGAATTATGAGAATGAAGCACCTTAATTCACAAATGGTTTTCAGGACTCCAAAGATTTAATTAAGACCAAACATAAAGATATACCAATCGATTTGTTTTCTATCATAGATATTCTAAAAAACTCTCTTCGTAAATGATGTTGAGCTTGAGATGGAAAAAGAGGAATTCAAAAACTTGCTAGAATAGAACAAATAAAAAAAATTAGTGTTAGTGATTCAGAAAATGATGATTATAAAGTTCTATTTTGTCTCATATAATGATGTTTTAAATTCTTATATTTTATTCATTTCTCAATCTTATATTTTGTATTATGTAAATTGTACATCAGTAAGTTGATGCCCTTTATAAATAAAAAGAAACTTTTATTTATATATGATTCCTTTATACTTTGTTTTGTGTCTTTGTATTTAACCTATCCCAAGATAATCATTCAAGAAATTATTGAACATATTTTGTTTATGCAATTCTAAAGAACCATGGTGTGTTGTTATAAGTAAAGTTATCTATATAGGTTCATTATTTCTGGAGTGAAGTTCAATATGGCATAATGGAGGTTAAATTTGTGTAATCTTATGACAATTTATATATTTTCTGTGTTAATATTTAGCATATTGCAATGGTTAGTTTTTCTTAATGCTTAATATATTAAATCTACCATTTGAATGACATTTAGCTAGTCATAAGATGACTTGGTGTGTGGACATTTAGTATGTTATTTTGGTAGAAAATTTTCATATCTTTTTGTAGGTTATTTAAGTCTACTATTTTAAGAGATGATTAGCTTTCCATTTTGTGAAGCATTTAGTAAATGTACATGAAAACTACATATATTTTTCTTAGTATTTTACTGTATTTTCTATTCAAGTTACTTTAGTTTAATTAATTTTATATCTTTTTCAAGTACTTATGAAAGAAGTTATTTGAAGAATGATATGGCCAAAAATGGAATAGATTGAAAGACAAAACATAAAGAGAACACCGTGTTTTAATTGAACACAATCCTATGTTAGCCTGTGTTCCTCTTAGACAAGAAAAAAAATACATGGGATAGAGGAGGCCATATTGTTAAAATAAGAGAAAAGTTACACAATCTAAGGTATGATTGTATCTCAATCTATGTTTGATTTTTAGAAAAGATACACAAACTAGGACACAATTGTGTCCCAGACCATGTCTATAGTAAGTAGAATTTATAAAAGGTGGCAAAATTTAAGCTTTTTATATTCTTTCACTTTTCTTTTATTTTAAGATTTAGTTCAAGTAGAGTTAGTTACTGCTACCCAAAGAGAACCTAAGAACACATTCAAAGGTTTTTTTTAATAAAGAGAGATTTAAAACCATTTTAGAGAAGCGATCACCAATATAAGATAGAGAATTTCATCAGGTGATATCTTAGAATGAGTTTTTCCTTCTTTTCAATTGTTATTTTCATATTTGTAAGGATAGTTTATGGCTAAATACTTTTATATTTAAATCAAATAAAATTGTAACATATTTATATATATTTTGATGAAATTTTAATAAAGGTTTATAGGTTTGAGGATTATATGTTATTGTAATTATCACAATATATAAGTGAGAGCTTCAGTTTGATTTAATTTACATTTAGACATAGTCAAGAGAGCCTATATACAAATTAGATTGAATGGAGATTTAGAGATATACTTACATGACCCTTTCTGTATTAAGATAACCTTTTACGGGGTTTTAAAGAACATATTGTATTATGAGAGAAGTTAATTAGATAGAGATTTCGGTTAACCTATTTAGGAGTAGGTAGTTATATATCGAAAGGTGATAGATCATTACCCTGTGAGATCTCACTAATCTAAATAATGGAATTCCTATAATTGAATAAGCATATAAGATGAAGTTAAGGAGAAATATACTATAGGTATTTTCTTATATTTATATTCTCTTTTATTATTATGCAATGTTCTTTTAGTGGATATTTGGTTAAATAATAATTGGAAGATTGGATTGGTTCTTGTTCACTTCTTGTAGGATCAATCCCTAATAACATTTTACAAGTACAAAATGATAGGTATACTTGCCTAAGTTGATTATTAAAATAGTAGAATTATGTAAAATAAACTCACCATTTAGCCTTTTAGCTTTTAAGGTGACGAGTTTGTCATTTTGAATCCCTCTATTACTATAGTTACTATCTGTACTAATAATCATGATTATTACATTCTCTCTCCTATTACCTTTCACATTTTCTTAATCAATGACTAGTCCTGCTTATGTGATGAAGGCCTTTATAGCTGAAAATCTCTGCCCCCCTTATGAATTGCTCTAGATATTCTTTACAAAAACGTTTCCTAACAATAGATTTGAAATTCTTATACTCTTTAGTTTCATATTCATAGTTTTAGTGGAACTTATCGTAATATTTTATTGATTGTATTCTTAATGTCATTAGCAAGGAGGACTTGCCAAATTGTTTTCTTGATATAGTTTAACATGTAATTTTGAGATGTCTCTAGTATAGGAAACTTGACTTTTGTTCTTTCTCTAGATCTTCCCTCTTTTTTTGGGTGCTCCATAACTCTAATCCCTCTAGTATGTCTATTTTATTTATATGATCTTCTGTATTTTTTATGCTTTGCATATACTCTTTATTTCAACTATGTTGTCTATGTTTTGTGGACCTATTTTGGCACTACATAGATAATTAAACATCTTCTAGGTTGATATATCATCTTGCAATTCTATAAAGGTTGTTTAATAGAGATATTAATGTTGGGTGTTTCAAAGACTTAAAGGGTAAATTGCCTTATATAATCCTAAAGGACTTGTTAAATTTATTACTACAAATAATGCTATCAATTCATAAGGTTTATGTCAATTTTAATAAGCTAAGTCTCAAATAATTCTTTCTAATTATCCTAAGCTTATTATTGACCTTTAGGTAGCTTTTGTACTAGTCCTTTGCTAGATTTGTCAAAGTAGATGAACAATTGAGGAACTTAATTGTGACTATTACTCCATACATTTCCCCAAATCGTATAAGATCATCATTTAGATGTCATTCTATTATAGGGTTGGAATGATGGAAACTTGAACTCAAATGGTAAATGTTATAGTGGTATGTTTATAATGAGAAAGTTGCTAAAGTCAACATAAGTGTTTTCTTAGTCATGCTCTTGTAACACATTGGGTAATGTTGATATATGATGGTATATTAAGGCCAAAATTGAAATATTATTTTGGTTTGAAAACCTTTCTCAACTTTATGGTTCTGATATGATAGGCTTCATCTTTTATTGCTTTAGCCATTGTGTAATCTGAGGTGGTTCTAACCTCATAGGTCTCTCCAGCAGTAGGTATAGATAAAGATCGATGGTTAAAGTTAATATTTCCTATTGTATATTCTTGAGCTTTGATAGAAGAGTAATATAATCAAAGTTAGAAGGTAGTTATATGAATAAAGGAGGCAAGTCTATTGATTATATATTTTGGTAAAAGAAAGAAATATGGGTATGTGATTTTCAGCCATACATTTCTTAAGATCCAATCATAACTCTATAGTGAGTAACAAATGATATAGTATAACTTTGATGGACTAAAATTGTTCAAGTCTGAAGCTCAGGTCAAGCATTCGAGATTAGGCTTGAAGTTATAGGTTAGAATGTATCTCTTAATAGAATGTATCTCTTAATAGACTTATTGAATCATATGCTATAATAATTTTTTGTTGTTTTCCTTCTATTGATCAATTTAATAAAGTTAGAGAAAGGACTTCAAAATATTTAATGAAAGATAGTTAATACGCAAATTGCTTTTATATTAAGTTATAAGTGTATAAGATATGTCATTTGTCTCCATCTTATGTAATGTTGGAATATTCTTAAATTATTAAGATATTGATATGTGCTTAATTGATTATGCATTTATTTCATAACACTTAGTGTTTAATGATATGAAATGCTTAAGAAATTTATTTTAGTTCATATTTGGTTTTAGGTACAATTCGGAAGTGAAGGAGCTAAAGTGAGTCGAAAGTATTATATTTGAGTCTTCTTAAGATTCATACTCACTTGTCTTAATGGAGCAAGAAGGAGAAGGATTAGACCAAGAGGAGATAAGAAAATGCATAAACTGAAGAGTATATGTTGAAAAACATCAAGAATGAAGAGTGTTGGAAATGAATCACAGCCATGACATAAAAGTCATATGTGTGAGCATGTTAGCCATGCCTATGATTTATTTTTCATGGGCGTGACATTTCATGCACACCCATGACAAAACAAAGCATGCTCGTGAATTGCTACTAGCCCACCTAGAAACCTAGTTTTGAGTATAAATACATCGTTTTGTGAGGGCAAAAGCTATGAAAGGTTGGAGAAAAAGATATAGGGGTTTCAGGAGACAACAAAGGGGCAGAACCCTCATCATTTGGAAACCTATAGAGGGCTAGGCTTTCCCGACCTGGTCGGAGGTGATATCAATGTCGAAGAACTTGGTTAAACATTTTTTTCATTATTTTTGTTGCCCTTTCTCTCTTTAAGGATTAAGTTATTTTGAGTAGTGTTATAACGTGCCACGTCATATATCAATTAAACTTGAGTCTGTAAGAGTGTGATCAATATTTTTTAAAATCAATATTATATTTTCGTAGATTAAATACATTAAATCTATCTTTTGTTAGAAAAATTAAAATGCTAATTAGTTGAATATGGCTTTAATAATCTTAATATCTCAATAAGCGGTTGAGAATATCACAAATTGTAATTAGAATAATATTAATTAATTGTGCATATAGTTGTGAACTTAAATTAAGTTATTGCAAAAGAATTATTAATAAGATTCATTATATTTGAATTCTATGACCATCGACAATAATAACGTATTGAGTTACTAGTGAAGCCGTCCAAGTACGTACTTCACAAAAGTAAACTATGACCATTGACCATAATAACGAATTTAGTTACTAGTGAAGCCTTCCAAGTACGTACTTCACAAAAGATAAAGAACTGTGACTTACGTAATAAACCTTCTAAATACGTTTGATCAGCAGTAAAAGGATATTTAATCTATTACTATTAATTAAATCAAATTCTTCACACATTCGCCAAATACTTTATTTCGAAGCATGTGATTTCAAACTACTGCAAACACTAAGTGGTGCACCCAATGCAAATTAGGAAGATAACAAGCGCAAATTTTGCATTAAAAAATTGAAAGTTTAATGTGAACCTACGAACAGCCAGTGATTCTCCAATCTAACTGTTTGCTGACCTTAATGAGGGCAAATAACAGATAAACCATTAACACACATGATGAAACGATATCGAAATCACATCAGACAAAAAAATAGGATTTGTGAACCTGTCCTTTACGGATTTGCTTTGGTAGCATTGTAAAAAGTTGAAGTTGACCAATAAATCTTCCTTAACAAATAGAGATGGTCAGCCATAATTTACAAAAATATAAAAGTCCTATGTTATTGTCTTTTAGGTCATGAACAAAAGCTAACAATATTTTTGTATATATAATAACAAGTTCATGATGCACGCAGTTCCATATATTTAGTATTTTTCCATCTAACATGCGCTATAATGGCCAACGAGTGCGGTTTATTTATTGGAAAAGCTACAGTGGAATTCAACCAAGAAGAATTTTGTGACCATATCCTTAGGAGCCATCAGTCTTCTCCACCTTTACAATATATATATAAATATATGTATACACACCACATTCTTGCAAGATTCTTTAACCATTAATAACAGTACTGTGAAAAGGTTACAAATAGGAGACAACAGATTTAAGGAGCGGAAAACAGACAAGAAAATTTAAATAACATCACTATTTGTCATCATCAAGAATAAAGTTCTTTCTGAATCCATTGATGTCCAGTTGTCCACAGAATATGAAGCTTAAGTTTTGCAGAAATAATCAATAAACTTGGCTTTTTAATTACCGACCCATTTCACGCTAATGGACAAAAATTTCCTGAACTTTCCTACGCTGTATGTGTTTTCCAAAAGCCCCTTTAACCTCGAGTATTGACCATTTGACACTAGAATAAAAAAAAGAAAGATAAAGAAAAAGAAAATTTTATCGTCTGAACAATCTCAATGCCTCTTTTTAATGTAACATAAAAATATTTATAAATAGAATTAACCAACTCAATTGCATTTGGGTTAAAAATTCAACTGACCATGGTCTGTTATTTGATCAACAACTATATTCAAATAAGTGATTTAATCAATCTTCTAACTTTAATTTATTTTCCCATTCTCTAGTTAACTCCAACATTAAATCTTGATCTACATCAAAAGGGACTTTTAGCGACGAAAAAAAGTGTTGCTAATTGTCACCAAATTCATGTAGTAGAAAACTATAGGCAATATTTTTCCATCATTATCGCTAATAGTTTTCTTCTGTGATTTATTTTTGTAGCAAAAAATTATAGGTGGCATTTTGAGAAATTGTCGCCAATATGTTTTGACTACACTTAAGTTTCGTAGCTAAAGAATATTAGCTATATTTTTGGAATAGTATCTAAAAGTTTTTAACTATGTTTCACAAAGTATACCTAAATAATTTTGGCTACATTTTCAGAAGCATAGCATACTTTTAGCTATATTTCCAAAAACATAGTTAATTACTTTTGGCTACTTTTTCAAAGTATAGCCAAAAGTTTTTAGCTATTTTTTTAAAAACGTAGCCAAATGTTTTTATCTACGTTTTGTAAAATGTAGTTAAATTTTTAATACATATTTTAACTAAATATTATACCATGTTAATTATAATTATTTGTGATATTTTTATTCTAGATTATTTTATATAATATATAACTTTTTGTTGTTAATTTGTAATACAAAAATAATTAAAAATTTGAAACATTATATATAAAAAATATCATTAAATTTAATCGTGTACAAGATTTTAATTACAACTTAAAAAATACTTATATACAAAATAAAAAATACAAAGATTAGTTTAATCACTCAGACTTGTTTTCATCTTCACTGCTTACATAATCTAGGCCAAATAATTTTCTTAAGTACTTTTCATACTTGACCAACTCTTTTTTAAGTGACTTGATCTCTTCTTCTAGACATTGAGAGTATGCTAGTCTTGATGTTGGGCCAAACCCAAATCCTTTAATATACCCAGATTATGTACCATGTATCTTGTTGCAAATGTCTTCTATATTTGGTTCATTTCTATCAGACATTAATGTTTGGAACAACTCTTGTATCTTATTCTAAAATTTAAAAAAGAAAATCAATATTGAATGCAAATATTATTAGTTAATACTACATAAATAAAAAACTTAAAATTTAAACAAATTTTTATACTTACGTAGTTATTGTGTGCTTCTTTAGACATCCACCCTTGATATTCCTTATAGTGAGTTGGTTTGTAGAGTGTGATAGGTGTAATTTCTTACCACTCTGTTTTATGAAAAAAAAAAACAATGCACAATAAATAACATAGTGTTTATTGATATAATTATAAATTGTAAACAAAGAACTTACTTATTCTTTTTGCACGAAAACAAATGGTTTGGAGTCTTGGTTGTGAGGAATTTTCATTTTCCTTTGTTCACCTTGACCTTTTTACACTTTTCCTAAATAAAGAAAAAATAGTTATTAAATAGTTTATCAAGATTAGCGGAAGCAAATATGAAGGGAAAGAAAACAAACCTGAACTAGGAGAGCAATAATCACACAACTTGCTCCAATTTTCTGGAGACATCTGTTTCAGAATATGTTTCCTTGCCTCCGCATCTGAAGAAAAAGATTTGTAATATCGATGCATTCGATAACGACGATCCCTGGTCTTTTGTTTCAATAGTGAAGTGAAACAGTTTGAAACATTAGGGTTGTCAATATTGACAACATTCAATTTCATCTGTGAACAATAAGTAAAAGTGTAATTAATTTTAAAATAAGTGAACCAATATTGCATATAGTTAAATAAATTGAAAATTTACGGAAACTTTATCTAAAATATTCTCTAGCAAGTTGTCTTTCTTCAACTGTTTGCGTGCTTTAGGCAAGATAATTTAGTTTTGGCAATTACTCCTAACTCACTATACAACTTTGCTAATTGAATCTTGTCTAGGGGACGACCTTGTGAAATATCAATATGTACTGACAACGTGTTGTTCATTGCAACATTCATTCATTGCAACTCACAACCTCTAGTTATGCCTCCACCTTTTTTCTCAAATGTTGATATTGGAACCTAACAACAAATGAATAATGATAAGAAAAAACGCGTTAAACATGTAAATATATATTTGAGTATAAGTCTATTTGTAGGTGTTAAATATTTATTTTTACACTTAGAATCATTGTCAGCAATATTAAATTTGATTTTTTGTTTGAACTTTTGGCGACAATTTAAAAAATTCATTTCCAAAAGTCTAGTTTTTTGTAATTATTCACAAAGTCGTCGCCAAAGGTTCAACCTTTGGTGGCAAAAATGCTAAACTGTCTCGAAAAGATAAATCATTTCCAAAGACATGCATTTAGCAACGATACTATAAAACATTGCAAAATGTTAAGCTTTTGGCGATGTTATTAAAAATTGTTGCCAAAAGCTGACTTTTAGTGACGATTTTTAAATCATCGCAAAAAAAAAAGCTAAAAGTCAACTTCGTTGTAGTGTATCAACGTTCATGAATATAGAATTTTTGAAAAAAGGCAAGTCAGAGAACAAAACTCATTGATGATTCACCAAAATATCTCGTCTTATCTTTGTTGATTACTTCTTATCATTTTGTTTTAATTCCCTTAGATATAATAAGTATAAATTCCTATATTTTAGTATTAGTTCAACATGTATAAATAGAGATGTAAACATTCATGTGCAACACATAAAAATGATGCAAAAGCACCTCAATTATACTACATTTCTTTCTAGGTATTAGATTCCACCATATTAAATCCTCCAAAGCTTTCCTTCATCCCCTTTTCACCCATCCCGAACCTATCCTCTATACCAATCTGTCTACATCATTTTCCAAATACAAGTCTTAGACTCAATACTAAAATACTTCCAAAATACATTATATTACCAATTTCATTATTACTACTTTTGGCACCAATGATTATTTAATTTGGAGAAATCAAGCTAAATCCATACTACTCACTTATGATTTACTTAGTTACATTTAAGGGTCAATCTTCTCACCATCAAAACATAATGACACTACCATTAGGACTTCATTTCCTTCAACAAAATCCTTAGATTGGAAAAAGAAAAATAAATTTATCTACCATTGCCTTACTGCAACCCTCACCTCCATTGTGGCATCGTTAGCTCTTAGTTATGAAAGTATTTAGAGTCTCTGGAAATGCCTTAAATGTTATTTTCTTCAATAAACAATGACCCACCCAAAAATCCTTGCTCTGGCTTCATCTTCACAAAAAAAAAGATTTCTCCATGACTAATTACCAAATGATTATTGCATCAACAGTTGAAGATATAGCAGCCATTGATGTCCTACTTTCTTCTGAAGACTTGGTCTTTTTTACACTCAACAGCTTACCTCCTGATTACGAGTCATTCACTGTTGCTGTGGAGAAGCACAAAATCACCCCTTCGTTCTCATAATTGTGAGCTAAGCTATTGCTTTATGAATAACACTTGATGTCCCTTCATCAATATCTACTTCAAGCAGAGTTTGGACAACATTTTTGTTATAGGGGGAACTACGACCAAACCATATATCAATTTAGGTCATTCTCTCATTTCAACGGGGATGGGTTATGTAGTCCTTCACAAAGGCCTGGTTTTGATGGCATTTTCACTCTTTTAACTAACCTAGCCTAGCCCAAAGACCAACCCATAAACTAATTCAACCTACACCATAATGCTGGCCAAGCCTAATATCCCTTATACAATGCACCTTTCCATTACAATTCATTGTCTAATTTTAAACATAGACCTATAAAATATCAAAATTGTAAAAAATTTGGTTATATAGATGCTACCTATTGTTTTCGGTATATACAATCTAGAAATAATTCTTTAAACCTCCTCATAATCTGACCTCAATTCAGCCTAATTTTTTTTTTAAATATTCAAACCACTACAAACTCATCCACCCATCTTTCTAGTGAAATTATGGAATGACTTGTAAATATTGTAGCTTCTTCTCACATGACATCTAACACCAAACTTAAAGCAACATTTGTGGCATGTCTTGGTAGCAGGTTATCAGCTCCAGACAATAGTGGAAATTTTGGACAATGCATTCAAAAAACTAGGAATTATGGCCTAATACTAGATCAATTTAAGTTATTCTCTCATTTTAACTAGGTCGAGTCACACAGTCCTTTATAATGTCCTAATTTTATGACATCTCCTTTTTTTAAAACTAACCTAGCCTAGCTTAAAGACCATATTATCATCCTTTAAACAAATTCAACTTACACCATAATGTTATCCTAACCTAATATCCCTCATATTACCTACCTTTACATTATAATTCCTAGCCCAATTACAATCAGAGACCACCAAAATGTAAAATTTGTAAAAAATTTGATCATATAACTACATCATGTCATTTTTAGTATATATAGTCTAGAAATGATTCTTTAAACCCCCTATGATCTAACCTTAATTCAACCTACTTTCCACTCTAAATATTCAAACCAATGTAACCCCCATCCACCTATACTTCTTGTGAAATTATGGAATGGATTTTAGATATTGTAGCTTCTTCCCACATAACACCTAAAACCAAACTTAAAGCAGCATTTGTGGCACATCTTCATAGTAGGATCTCAGCTCTTGACAACAGTGGACATTTTTGACAATGGTTTCAAAAAAGGGGGCCAAACTATGGATTATCTCATTTTAACTAGGTCAGGTCATGCAATCCTTCATAAAGGCTACGTTTTGATGGCATCTCCCACTTTTGTAACCAACTTAGCCTAGCTTAAAGACCATATTATGTGCATATAAACAAATTCAACCTACATCATAATGCTAGCCCATCCTAATATCCCTCATATAACTCATCTTTCCATTATAATTCACAATTTAATTACAATCAAATACCCTTAAAATGTCAAATTTATAGAAAAAATGGTCATATAGTTCTTACCTATCATTTTTAGTATATGCAATATATAAATAATTCCTTAAACCCCTTTATGATCTAATTTCAATTCAACTTGCTTTTCCACTCTAAATATTCAAACCACTATAACCCCATCCACCCATTCTTCTTGAGAAATTAGGAAACTGCTTTTAGATGCTGTAGCTTCTTCTCACATGACGCCCAACACCAAACTTAAAGCAGCGTTTATAGCATGTCTTGGTATGAAGTTCTTAGCTCCTAAAAATAGTGAATGTTTTGTGTTTAACCAGTTTTATATAATAATAAAAATCTCAATACCGCAAGTATACAAATCATATCTTGTAATATTAAGGGTATCGTTCCCATGAGCACTATTAGACACCTAAACAGCTTGAAAAGAACTTTGTTTAAGGTAATAAGAATTTGATTTGTATTAAAATAAATAAATGAAATTATAGTAAATAAAAAAGAAACAATTAAATAATGAAATAATTGAGCTGCCAATGAGATAGAAATTGGTCACAGTTGAAGAGTTAGGAACTATTCTATCTTTATATTGTTTCCCTTAATCTTGCTTATTCAATTTATGTTTGATCCAAGATATCCTAAGGTTTTGATTACTTTCTCCCAAGGTCTAAAAAAGTAACCCTAATTGAATTTGATATTTATAAAGTTGTAATCTCTCAATTCACAAAACTACTCCTAACCTTTTCAATTAGATTTGGAGCAATCCTGTAGATAATTAATTTCACATTTAAGATCTCTCTTCAATTGTTCATTAATCTGATAATTATAGGTCTATTAAGTTACCAACTCTCATTGTGCACCTTATCACTAATGACTTTATTCACTCTCTCGAGTTTTACTAAGTATATACACAATAATTATCACAAACATTCATCAATGTATTACATTCAACAAGAAATAAGGTTAAAAAAATAATTCTAGAATAATCCCTAAATATGAATTTAGAAATCCTTAATCATATGGTTAAACATCTTAGAAATTCAAATACACATTCAAGACTTTGAAATAAATAAAAGGAAAAGAGTAATAACTGATTGAAGTCATGGTCTAGAATGCTAGAATTTCTTTGAAGATTAGTAGGTTTTTTATTGTAAGACCATTTTTAGATTTTCTTTAATGATAACCTAGTCTTTTGACACGAAGGCAAACACCTTGTCATGAATGTCCCCTAGTTACTCAACTAGGTCTCGTTCTTTATTTAGCATGGTTGGAGTGTCATTATAGTCTTTTGATGTGAAGACAAACATTTTGTCATGAATGCCTCCAGTTACTCAGCTATAACACAACTCTCAATTGGCTACTAGCTTTATTCTTAATCCAATGTTCTTAAAAAAAGGCCAACAGAATAGGAATTGTTTTTCATTTAATTTCTTATCCTACTCATATCTTCTTAGTCAATCATTCTCATGAAAGGGAACTAATGGTGCTAACTAATTTAATTGACTATAATTATAAATATATACAAACAAAAGTTATAAAGTAAAAGAATAGGTGTCACATCCTAATTAACATACATATTCATCCTAAAGAAATTTAAAACATAAAATTAACAAGTTCCTATGCCTATACAATTTAAATGACCATGTTTAAAGCAAAACTAGTTCCATTCAATTCTTACCATTGACACATTCACAAAAAACACACATCATGCAACAAAATGCTCACACAATGCTAACCTAATAAAAAAGTAGCACAATACAATTGTAAAATTCACACACAATTGATATATAATTGCATATACAAAACTTGTTAAGCAAAATTTATATAATAATAAAACTCTCAATACCGTAAGCATACGAATCGTGTCTTATAGTATCAAAGGTATCTGTTGGACCCTGTTTTCAGAACTCAACTATCGATTCCTGATACTAAAGGATGTTAGGCCCGGGTCTTGACCTTAAGACTAATCCCGAGATGACCATTCGGGACAGTCGCGTGATGGTGGTGTGAAAGAAAAGTGGAAAGTACTGCAATTATAATAATTCTCAGCGTGGCAGCAAAGCAGTATATTTTGCCGTGGCAAAGCTATGGAGTTATCTCTATGGACCCTTCGGGAAAAGTTCGCCGTAGCGAAAGTCATTCTTCGCCGCGGCGAAGTCACCTTTCAAAAGGTGGCGAAACCCTCAGAATCTGAAATCCAAACTACAACATTCAAACATTCAAAACAAACACATACATTCAAATCTAACCACAGCTAAACATACTCATACACAAAAGAAACTTCAATTCTTCATGTCATTACAATTCCAATGAGTTTGAACAAACTTTACTTATATAACATCATACATATCAAAGCTTAATACAAATACAAAATGGTGCTCAATGTTGATATGCCTAATGAGCTATCCAAAATAGTCACTGACTTAGTACAAAAGTCTCTAACTATCGTGGAGTTTTCGATGCCTTGCAAGGATCAACTATTGTCTTGTTCTACACCTGAGGAGGGAAAATAATGGGTTGAGCTACACAACTCAGTGGCTAATATATTTATAGCCATCGGCAATTTGTCACAAATTCAAGCAAATGTACATATATATATATATATATCTAACAATTCAAGCATTCTCAAATTAACTCAAAAACTCATAATTAAGCAAGTTAACGCATAACACATAACACATAACATAGAATTTAACCATTGAACATACACTCAAATGCATCATACTTGACAATTCAAAGATGCAATGCACAACAAATAGCTCGAGGGTTTTATGGGTATAAAATGGAGAAATCGAAGTTTACACCATGAACAAAATGAGTCCATTTTTGGAGCCATATGCCACTAGCGGGCAGCCGGGAGAAGGCTCTTGTCAACGTGCACGTGACGAAAGAAATGGTTCCACTCTCACCCAAACAAAAGCATATATTCATGTTCAAATCATTTTCATCATATGCTTTTCTTCTTTTCCTTTAGACAAATTGTTATAACCTCTTTCAAGGTGTAACATAATCACAAATCATCATGTATTATCAAATCTTCACAACAATTCAAAAATCAACAATTTAGACATACAAACATATAGGCAAGAATTTGCCCAAAATATCGAAGCATGTTTGGTGCTGGAAAGTTAGCCGTGGTGAACGAGAAAAGTTTGCCATGGCGAACATTTCCAGAGAGTAAAAGTTCGCGTGAAATCTTACAAGTTGGCCACGGCGAACCCCCAAGTTGGCCGTGACGAACTTTGACAGAAGCATACACAGAACATGTTTCATTCTCCATATTTTACTCCCCACCTCTCACAAATAACCCATCTTAAACATAAACCATCCCTTCTACTTCATTTTCAACTCCATTTCAACCCAAAA
>JAOTAX010000198.1:25506250-25522191 GCA_025629825.1 Erythroxylum guanchezii | reverse complement strand
CAAAATCATAATTTATCAACAAAACGAATTTCACTAAATCCCTTCATTTAATAATCATAACCATCCTCAATTTATTCCAATCAAATTAAACAAATTATCAAACTAAAACCTCAAAATAAATTTCAACATGTCTCAAAATAATTTAAACATGCTTAATGCGAATCGGGGCCCAACACTTTTGCATCTAAACAAGAAGAAAGATGATAAGCTTACCTCTAACAAGTGGATTTCTCTTCTTTTTCTTCTTCTGTCTTCTTCCTCTTCGGTTTTCTTCTCTTCTTTTTCTTTCTACCACGATGCTTCTCTCTTATTCTCCTAATTCAATCCCCTTTTGTTTGTCTTTCTTCCCATTTTGCCACTCAGTCACTTAGTTCTTCCAATTCTACCCCTCTTTTGTCTTTTATGTCTCTAACTCCTTTAATCCATTTAACACAATATAAACTATAAGTTAGTTTTAGTCTTTCCGTCAAATTCGAATCTCTTTTCGTGCTTACTTGATTTAATGACCCGATTCAAAAATAAATAAACAACCAAATAAACAAACAAAACATAAACGAATAATTGAACAAATAAATCAATAATAACTAAAAAATTCTCGGGGACCAACAGTATCAATCCCACGAGGACTATTAAACACCTAAACAACTTGAAAAGAAATTTGTCTAAGGTACTACAAATTTGATTTGAATTAAAATAAATAACTAAAATTAAAAAAAATAAAAAAACAAGTAAGAAATGAAATAATTGAGTTGCCAATGAAATTGAGATTAATCAAAGTTGAAGACTTAGGAACTATTCTATCCTTATTTTGTTTCTTTTATCTTGTTGATTCAATTTATGTTTTATCCAAGATATCCTAAGGTTTTGATTACTCTTTCTTAAGATCTAATGAAGTAAACTTAATTTAATTCGATCTGTATAGAGTTGTAATCTCCCGATTCACAAAACTACTACTAACTTATTCAATTAGATATGAAGCAACCTAATTGAGCTAAAGCGTGTTAGTCAATATTTAATACTACAAGTGCATGGCGTAACTGTACCTAGTACTTGCAAATACGGGTCGATGCCACTAGGATGGTAAGTGCTAATAATTATTGTTATTATATTATCTAGCCTACAGATTGATTGTGGTTTAATTCAAGAAACTAAAATATAAATAATTAAACTAAACAAGTAGTACAAATTAGGCAAAGAATTGGTGGCATTAGATTAATTGTTGATATCAAATAATTAGTATCTAGGCATCGAATTCCCCTAAACCCTTAACCGATTGATTATTTTCCATACAATTGTGTTGTTGATTTGTTAGACTGTGTATGCTAGTAGCTAACCTTGAGTTTACTAACGATTAATTCTAAGTTTTCTAATCGAATTAATCAGGTTAAAAATTATATAATTGCATTATCATATTATGAATCTCTCTATTAGGTTTGACCGTAATCTAGAAGATTTATGTCATCCTATTTCTATGATTGCATTCAACTCTTCCCAACTATCGTGGATCTATTCAACCTAGGATTTCTCAATCACTAAATATGAAATAAGATTAAAGTCTAATAAATTAGATTAAGAGACAATTATGAAACATTAATTGGTTCGCAACAATCAATCAATTCAATTACATCCATAAAATAATCAAAACATGTTAAAGTATTCAACTAGGGTTCATTTAGCATAAATACAAACAGAAAAATTAGCTATACATCAATGAACATGAAATCATATCCATATATACAGAAAAGAGAATAGAAAACATCGGAATCATATTTCTAAATCTCCCTAGTTATTCTCTATTGCATATTCTGACAATGTAGACGTCCGATCTTGTGTTGTGATGGATCTGTCAATAAAAATCTTGTATCTTTCACTCTTTAAGCTCCAAATCACCTTTGGAATCACCTCTAAACATCTTAAAATAATGTCAGTTGCTTCCTCTTTTTATTTGCCTTAAAAACATCAAATTTATATGAAAACCTAGATTTTTGGGTTACGCACGATCGTGCATTGGGATCATGTATAATCAAAATCTGTTGAGTATCACAAAAATGCACAGGTGTGCAAAAGTGCACAATCGTGCACTTCTTCTAAATTACTGATTTTCTATTTTACATCGCATTTAGAATTCTTCTTCTTTAAGTCGATGAAGGCAATTATCACCTGTAAACACACTTGAAGAATATTAAGTATCAAATATGTAACAAAAGTATAAAATATCAAGCTAGAATACATTAAATATGAGTTAAAAATATGGTTAATTAACTATCTATTAAATATCCCACACTTAAGTTTTTGCTTGTCCTTAAGGAAACTATAACAAAATTATAAATTTACAACATCAATCCATTTTCAATTTTAAGCTATCCATTCATACTATACATCATCATATCTTATTGAATCAAATTAACATGCAATTAGAGTCAAGTTGTCATTAAAGTAACTTCCTAAGTAATAGTAATAATAATCACATCAGTAATCACATTAGAATTAGAAGCATACATCATTACACCCTCACCAAATTTCACTCAATACGTTCAAGTGTTTAGGGTGAAAAGTATCAAGACTCTTAATTCATGCATAGTAGAATCTTTACCATATGCTTGCTGTAAAATCACATCTACGCCACTTATGTACAAACTAGAAATAAAAATCAAAAGGTCTTTGTATACGTTGTAATGGTGCTTGGTTAAGGTATCATTGGGATAAAAGGGGTTTAAGTGTAGGAAATTTACTCAAGAAATATGACATCATTTGATTACAAAGCATACATCCTTTTTTAATGTAACTATTGATTGCAAAACCAATTCACTAGTTTTATGCTCAAAACTACAAGTATATATGGTGTAACTTGTAGTAAAGAACAGATATCGATCCCTCAGAGATTGTGTTTAAGACGCTACTTAATTTAGGCTCATTTGTTTGAGAATCAATTTTAATAAATATAAACTAAAAAATTAAACTAAATTAAACAACTAACAATGAACAAATGATAAAGCAAAAGTGCAAAAAGTTGGAATTCAAGATTTAACAATTAGAGATCACTTTTTCCCTATCTTATCTCCCTCCTACCTTGTTAACTGAATTGTGCCTCACCAAATATCTCCTAATGTATTAACTACACTCTCTCAAGGTTTAATTTATTGTCCCTAGCCAAATTAAATGGAAATGATTAAGCAATCTCTCAATCTATAGAATCAGTCCACCTATTCAACTAGTTATGAAGTTATCCTATAGGTAAGCAACTAATTAGCCAAGATCTCTCTCTAACTAATCAATTAACTTGATAAATGTAGGTTTATAGAGTGCCAATTCTCATTGTACATCCTTACACAATTTCCCAACTCAATTTCTCAATATATTGCAAGGTATAAGCTCAACATTCGTCAAAAACATCATTCATTAAAATCAACAAAGTAGGAGTTCAATAAGTAGTTCAAAAGTAATCTCTACAAATAACTCAGTCACTGATAATGTCATTAACATCTCCAACAACCAAAACATCCATAATAAAGATGCTAGAAGAGAAAAACAAAATAAGAACTAGACGAAGGAAGCTCCTCCTCTTCTTTGCCCAAATATGGAAAATCTAAAGTTAGTGTACTGCTTAATTTGGAATGGAAATTTGGATTCTCTACCTCTCTCTAGGCTCTAAATTTGTTTTTTAGCTCAAGGAGGCAAGTTCTCACGACTCCCTTTAGCCTTAGGGATTTGTGCCTTTATATAGTCACAAGAACCTAAAAATAAGTGAAACTTGCGTGTCTCTTCGGCTTACGTGGGAATTAGAATGAATCCCACGATTGTGGGTTCTTGTCTTACAACTCCTCCACTTCTCTTCTCCTTTATTAGTCCTTAGCTCAATAATAAAGGTGGCACCCTCCATTCCTACATCAAAATGATCAATTCTTACCCTAAATCAACATTAAACATAAAAGAACAACCATAAAGATCAAACTAAACAAAAATATACAAAATAAGTCCTAAAACGTAACAATAATAACCTATTATGCAAGAAACACATACCAAATACTTAGAAAAACACACACTAATGCACAACTATTAGTAACTCTATAGGTACTACATTTACTTATTTTTTCTTTTATATGCTCTTTTTTTACAATTCAAGCATTCAGTATCATAACTCAATAGATATTGGACCATTCACCAAATTCAATTCTCAACAAACAAATAAATAAAGTAAATAACCTTCAGGGCTCAAAATGATAAATAGGTCATCGAAGAAAAATAGGAGTAAGGTTAAAATGTGGGTAAGATCAATGAAAAAGACTAAGGCTCAACTTGGTTATTCCTAAAAGTCAATTTAAGGTTATGGTAATTTCATAGAAATAGGTTTAAACAAATTGATAAATCTAAGTGCCTTTATCATATTAATGCTTCTAATTTCCACAAACATGGTCTCAACATGCATAATAAAGCAAGTTCTGGAATTATCCTACTATACATGAAATCACATACATGAAAGAATAACAAGAGCTTAAATTTTTTTTTTTAAAATTTGCTCTTTAGACTCAAAAGCTCACAAAAAGAAAATAGGTATATATGTGTGTAAATAATATGCAATTTTCATTCAACTGAAAATTGCAATAATTAAAAAATATGAATTAGAAAATTAATTACATTCTAGCCATCATCCTTTTACACACCAATTCAAGTCAATATTTAACAACAACCTATAGCATTCATGGATGGATTTAAACCAATTTAAGACTTCAGTTAGTAAAATTTATATTCAAGATTATAATAAGCTTGAGTAATTTAGTTAAAAATTCAATCTCAACCCATCCCCATACTTAAAATTGGAAATTGTCCTTAATGTATATAATACAATTAAATATGCAAGTAAGATGGTTATTTGATACTTTCCTGATGTTGGCAATTTTTTGTTTTTAATCCATCTAATTTTAATTTATTCTTGCAAAAATTAATGGTAAAGAAAGGATAAGAAAAGATAAAGGAGATAATAATAAACATAATATAATTGAAAATAATCAAACAATAAAAAACAAAATAAAAATATGAAAGTAATATAACAAAAGAAAATCCTAAATCTTAGGCTGCCTCCCAAGGAGTGCTTGGTTAATGTCATTAGCTCAATGTATCTTTTGTACTCAAGGTGGCTCAAATGAATCATGTGATTGTAGCTTAATCATTAGTTTTATAACCTACAAATAAGCTACCTTTATATGCTTTCCACCCCCTTTCTCCTTTAGTTTACTCTTTTGAATTTGTGGCTTCTCAAGTGGATCCTTACAAATGGAGTCCTACAAAACTTTTTGTAAGATTTCTCTATCTTGATAGGTTCCAAAAATTCAAGAGGATTTTTCTTACCATTAGAGACTTTAAATGTAACCCTCTGATCCCCTACTCTTATAGTTAACTCGCCTCCATCAATGTTTGTAAGGGACTTGGTGGTAGGTAAGAATGGTCACCCAAGGATAATGGGTATCTCTGAATCTTCATCTATGTCAAAGATGGTAAAATCAGTAGGAAAGGTGAATTTGTCAACATTGATAGGTACATCCTTGATTATGCCCCTAGGATGGTGAAGTGATTTGTTTGTCATTTGCACACACATCCTAGTTAGTGTTAATTCACCTAATTCCATCTTTTTTCACAAAGTGTAAGACATTACACTCATGCCAACTCCTAAATCTGGAAAATCCTTATCCATTTTGACACTACTGATAGTATAAGGAATATAGGAATTTCCTGGGTCAACTTGTGTAGCACCCCACTCTCATAGAACACATACTAGATGATATCCGAGAACATACTCTACGAGGGTGGCATGCTAGAATCGTCCAACAATCAAAACTCGTTACAATTTTTTTGAAACATCACACGTATATTTAGGAAATCAGTAAACAAATTGAGCCCACTTTATTCATAAACATTTTCATTCACAAGTGTTACTGCACTTGTTGATCAATCTCATTTACAAACATTTCCAATTTGGAAAGTCATTAGAAAACATAATTTTTTTCAGACACACGTGGTACAATAATTGTGGAATACATAGTTTGATACAAAATAAAGAAATACAAATGTAGACACGAACTGATTTCGACCTTTATCTCTTACTAGAATGCAGTGGCTAGACCCTAATTTGTCAAACTGGAGATCTTCTTTAAGCTTGAAAAATGTTGCAAATTTGGGTTGAGTTTTGCGAACTCAGTGAGTGGACCATCGTCGATGGCTCACTCAATCATATAACACATCAATTCATATAATCACATAATTCACATCAATTCATCAATTCATCATGTTGAGTCACATATATTTCATATTCACTTAAATCATATTTCACATTCAGAAACCATTCAAACTATTTAAATCATATATATCAGATGCATATGCAGTGCTCATAAGACTCACTTTTAATTATTACTTGGTTGTGACCTAGTGCCTTTTTACTAGCCCATATCCCTTGTAGATATCGAGCTTGTTTAAGATAATGTCCAATATCCCTTGTGGATACCGGGTATATTAACTACTAAGCTAGATGCTCTTATCACATGCTAAGCATTAAGCTCTCTTTTGGTGGCTACTCTAGTCACAACAGCCTTTATGTTGTCATGCATTCATGTGATAGAATATATCACATTCACTTATTTTCAACCAGTCACATTGTTTTCAGTTTCACATCCACATTCACATTTATCACCGGACCTTACTCCAACATTCAACAAAAATGTTGAGTAATCACTTCTTTTGTCAAATTCACATGTAATGAGCACTTCCAATATGTATATCATGCATCAAACACCCCTCGGATATTCAATGTTCGGAATCAATACAATCACATTCACATATCAATAGTAATTCAATAGAAATTTAAAATAGAACAAACAATGAAAATGAGACCATCTAGGTCGACTCATAGTACGCTCCAGATTAGCATTAGCTTCCATAATCTGCAAACATCTGGATGCGGACGTTTTATCCTGCATATCAACATTATGCAATACACATATTGCACACACATTATTAATTGCACAATTACATAAACATTCAATTGTACATAAATGTATATGAGTTATGAATAATGCCTGCTCAATTTGACTATTCCGGGTATGTTTCCTTAATCACATTTCTTGATAAATCAAACCTTATCATTTGTATGTGTCTTAACTTATACTTAGGTTTATATCTCAAGAATACTTCGTTAATCTAATAGCATAATTCAATTACTCTTCATTTCTTTTCTAGCATTATATGCTCTTATAATAACACATTCACCTTTACTTAATACATATAGTTCATCTCTTTTGAATCACAACTACTATCATATGAACATCTTCATTCCCATTGTACACATGCCTTTGGTACTTTGATATCAACAATCCATTCACTAAGTTATAACCTCAATTATCACTTCATACATATCACACATTTAGTCACTTAATCCAAGCATCATTTTAGGTTCAATTTAAGCTCTATTCAAACCTAAATTAAGTCCAAATGGCTAGTGAATGTCTGTTGGGTGGAAATCATGTCCGCTGGGTAGACCTTCTCAGGTTTTCCAGCTTTCCATCTCCGGCCATGTCCGTTTGAAGGGACATCATATCTGCTGGGCAGACCTTCTCAAGACATCTACAGAAATGTGAGAATTTGACCCTTTAGACAGAAAGATCTCTCCTCGGGATCTTCATAGAAGTTGTGGAACTCGAAGTCCTCTTCAAAAAAATATTTAAATGACCTCAATTTGACATCCATAATAAAAGTTATGCCTCTTGGTCCAAAATCTATCAAATTGCATCCATATTTTCCAGATCTCTGACTCTTTATTTACTACATTCAACACCTTATGCTTGGTCTATCATTTCTAGTTTAGTTAATCATCATTTCCCCATCATTATTAATTCCATTTTACCTCAATATCATCTATAAACAAATTATATTCCAAAATTGATCATGAACACTAAAAACAGAACATATACATATATACATTCATCATCAACTTTTTGCACATGTTCAACTTCATTTCTACTTTCATTTCACTTCTAACTATCACCTTAATTCTTCCCATTTTAACACACCATATTGCTCCCTTTCTTTTAGCTCTAGACTCATTTTAGTTCATCTCCAAAACACCTAAAGAAATCCACATTAATACACTAAGAAAACATAATATAAAACCCATTATCTATCAAAATTTATGCACTTTTTCCTACACCATATTTGATGATCTTTCTATTTCAAACTCATTTCTACAGCAACTTATGAAATATTGATCATCATAAAAACAAAAACAAGACATCAATGTGTTCATTTCTTTACTCACGTTCCAACATATATAAAACACCATTTTCTCTATTAATCTAACATTATATCATTCCATAATCTATTAGCCATCAAAACAGAAAAGCAAAACATGGATATGTTCATTGTTCACCTACGTTACACATATTTTTAGCATCTTTTTCATGATCATCCCTCCTCTTAAACCATCATCAAATGTGCTTCATTTAACAAAGCGATTAAGATTAATATGTTACTTGATTTACCCAAAGCTTCTTCAAGAATCATTAAATAACCCTAGCCTCCAAGCATCATATGATCATCATTGTTGAAGGAGGAATAGGCTATCTTTTCCTTGTAACAAGAAGGGATAGTAAGGATCTTGAAGTGGTAGTGTAGGATTTTAACAGAAATTAGAGTGAAGGGGTTGGGTTGTGAGAATGAAAATGTCGTGGGTTAAGAGAAGAAAAGAAGAAGAATGTGGGAGCATTTGGCCAAAACAAAATGAAAGAAGAAATGGCCTTTTAGCATAACAATATAGGTTAAGATATATGGTGTGGCAAGTGACACTTGTCACTTACCACATGTCACTTGCTCATGGTCCTCTTTTAGTCTTTTAATTAGCTAGTCTATTTGTGTCCTAATTCCAATCCAATTGACTCCCAATTTTAAATGACATATGTCATTAAATCCTAATGTCATTCATCAAAATTTCTACTGTCTTTTGACACTTATTTCTATTGTCATTTATCAATTGTTCTATCATTTGACATTTTTCCTAGTCCAAAAATATCCATAATTTCAAAAAATTCTCAAAATTCACCAAAAATTCTAAATCAATAATTTAATTCACTAGATCAATTTTTAAGGCAAAATATTCACTATCCATATCATAATCACATTAAAACAATGTTTATACCCAGAAAATGTCAATTGAGTATATGAACAAATTATTGTAATATGTGCAATAATCAAATTCATGTGTGTGTATGCTAACATTATGTATGAATGCGAAATGCATTTTTGTAATATCTCACTGCTATTTCTAGTTGAAAAAAATCTAGGGTTCTAACCCTTTGTATGGTAACGGGATGTTACAATTCTCCCCCTTAATAAATGTTATCCTCGAAATTCTTATATGATTGATCAAAAAGGAAGGGATATTGTTTCCTCATATGCTCCTCCGTTTCCTATTTAACTACGTCTCTTTAATAATTTCTTCCAATTGACTATAGTCAATAGAATCAATGTAAAGCCAGAATTTCTGAGGCCTTTTGTATTGGTTGGTACTTGGAGATGCTACTGTATATTGATATATGCATGGTTGTGTATGAGTTCAAATATGTATTTAAGTCATTTGGGTGTATATGTAAATGATTTATAATGTTTTATGCCCTTACATGAACTTAGAGTTCATCTGTATGCGAAATCTTGGAGATTTCCGACATATAAGCTTTTCAGTGTGTAGAACCGAGTCCATTGGATGAATATGACCATGGTGGTTAAATTAAATGTGTTCTAATGCCTTAGAGGTGATTAGAAATGATTTATATACTTATTGGACACATAGAAAGCTTAATTGGAAAAGTTAAAGTACATAAGGGCTTATTTGAAAATTGATAAAAGTTAAAGGACTTAATTATAATTTTTCAATTCTTGGAGGACCAATTAGCGATTTTGTAAAATCAAGGGGCTTAATTATAATTTTTAGAAGAACAAGGACTAAAATAAAATTAAAAGTTTTGGTGATTCCCAAATTTTGGGCTTAATTGCAAATTTAGAAAAGTTTGGAGGGTAAAATGGTAATTTCATACAACCTAAGGACAAAATGGTAAATTCACCATATTTTGGTCAAAGAAGAGTCAAACTTCTAGACTCTTCTTGTGTATGGACGTGCACCCCCCATTTAAGACTTAAATAGGAAATTTATGTTGACGTAGTAATTTCATTGTATATCCTTTTTACGTATAAAGGCTCAGGAGCAGTGAATTAAGGAGCTTGTACCCAAGATTATTGAAACTAAGAGAGTGTATAACTTCTTTTGAGGCGAGTTGGGGAAACCGTATTTCTCAAATAGGATTAGAATATCCTAAGAGAAGTATGATGACTGGTAAGTGAATTTTGAACCTAGGCAACATATGGTAGAATTGAATTTCAAATGGATGCTAATATGTTTAGGTATTTAATAATTGTCATTGTTTTGAATAACTATGCACTCGGAGTACAAATGATAACTTTTATTGTATGAAATAATGTTTCAACATTGCTTTTGAAACTGATATTTTATTACATATTTTGAAAAATGATATTATTTTCAACAAACCTGCAAATAAAATGCAATGAATAACGACTTATTTTTTCTGAAACCACATTTTTGAATAACTTTGCATTTGGATTTTAAAAGATAACTTTTATTGCATAAAACAGTGTTTTGGACTTTACAAATGCATAATCGAGTCATGCATTCTTCATGTATTTGTTCTCTTTTGGCTTAGAGCCATGATAAGGTTTCATTTTATCAGTTGGACCGATAAATAAAGGCATAGTGCCTTACTTGATTTTTGTCTTTAATTATTGTCTACGACTTGTTTTCTGATTGGTGAGGAAACGATTGGCCAATCGTGTGCTAGGCACAACTGATTATGATTAAGCGAGCCCCGTACCCTTGACGTTGGTACATAAAAGTCAAGTCGTTGTATCGACACCTTTCTACGGGACTTGCAAGTGATTCCATACTTAGGATCTGAACACCGATGAGGTCATCACTTAGGGTCATGACGCCCTTGTCGACTGTAGTCCAGACTCACCATGGATGAAAGTCGAACCAACATCGAGTATCGGTGAGTGTACACATTAGTTTGGCTGAGTAATGGTGTCACACATGATTATTTTGGCTTATCTTGATATTGAGTTTCCTATCGAGATTTGATGGATACATATGATGTTTTTATGTTTTTGCGTACTGGAATTAGGGCTTCGGTTCACCGGATGAGTGAACTAATAGGCTAGGCCTTTATGGTTCGTAACCAGTATACGTTGAGTTGTAGGCTAGGCCTATGTGTTTTTTGAGTGCTGTATGTTTATTTTATAAGATTATTCATATCGTCTTGGTGTGTATCGAATTTTATTTGTGATCTATTTTTTTCCTACTCGCTGAGTACCTAGTGTATTCACCCTCCTTCGCTTTCCAACCATGCAGGTTAATTTAGTGAGTTTGAAGCTCTGAGTGGATTGTACGATCTTTTGGTAGTTTTAGGATGTTACCACACGTGGGTAGTTTCGGCTTTGTACTTTAGTTGCATAGTGGCTCATGAACTATTTTATTGTTTTGTTACCTTGGTCATGTTGATATGTTTTATAATTTTCTAACTTAACTTTTGACTATTTTGGTTGCTGTAAAAGATTTTATGTATGAGCTTTTGATACTGTTGTTGAAATTGCTTTGAGTTGAGATCACCTGGAGTTGAGATTGCCTTGAGTGGACTAGAGAGTCCTAAAGTTGTGGTTAGATGTGAATATAGAAGTGTGTTTGAAATCGTTTGCAGTTTTTTGGGATTTTTAAAATACAGCCATTGTGCTGCCCAAATTTTTCAAAAAAAGGAAAAGAAGAATAGATATTCTGTTAGCATTGCATATTCGGATTAAGGATACTGTGAGTGTCCTTAGCCCGATTATGCGACGGTTATTATGGGTCCGATATGGTACCGGGTCGTGACAATTAAATTGGTATCAAAGGCAAGGTTTTGCATTTTCAAAAGTGTTATTTCCATTTTCAAAAAGTTCATGAGCCTTAGGAGTTGAGTTTGGATGTCGAAAGTCTTTAGTCGGGAAGTTGAGTCTTGGATCATTAAGTTGACATCCTTAATGGTCGGATGATTTCGACCTCGATCAGAGTACTTATCGACACTTCATGGGATGTTGGGGTATTGGATAAGCTAGGCTTAGCCCTATCTCTTTTATTAAACAATTTTTTTTCTTTAATTTATAGGGATAGCATGGTTGGATGAGGAAGGGGAAGTCGTCGCTAGGTTGGACCTTTGCGACTTGAGCCAGAGGATATTAGTCATCCCTTGAAGCCGTTAGATCCCCCTCTCATTATAGTCACTCCTCTTGGAGAGTAAGTGGCTTGTGATGAAGTATATACAAGCTGTGTGATAAAGATAGGCGATGTTGTATTAGAGGCAAATCTTATTCCCCTCGATCTTTGGGATTTTAAGGTGATATTAGGGATTGACTGGATAGAGAGGTATCGCGCTAGGGTTGATTGTTTTAAGAAAGAGGTGGCGTTTGAACCTTAAGATGGAGTCCCAATTAAATTTATTAGTGACCGACGAGTATTAACGAGTTATTTGATATCGGTTATTAAGGCTAAGAGGTTGATTCGTCAGGGATGCCAAGCATTCCTTGCACATGTGATTGACACTTCAGCACAAAGGGTGAACTGGGTGATGTCCTTATTGTGCACGAGTTCCCTGATGTTTTTCTAGAGGAGTGACCTGGATTGCCACTTGATCGGGAATTTGATTTCACTATTGACTTGGTCCTGGGAACGACACTAATATTAATACCACTGTGTTGCACGACACTAACAGAATTGAAATAGTTGAAGATTCAATTACAAGAGTTGGTGGATAAGAGCTTCATCAGACCAAGTCATTCACCATATGGAGCACTAGTATTGTTTGTAAAAAAAAAAAGATAGGATCCTCCGCTTATGTGTTGATTATCAACAGTTAAATAGGATTACCATCAAGAATAAATATCCAATTCCCAGGGTCGATGATTTATTTGATCAGTTAAGAGGAGCTATAGTATTCTCAAAATAGATACGAGGTCTGGGTACCGTCAATTGAAGATTGATGAGAATGATGTGCAAAAGACTGCCTTCCAAACAAGGTATGGACACTATGAATTTTTGTTAATGCCATTCGAATTGATAAATGCACCTGCAGTATTTATGGATTTTATGAACATGGTGTTTCCTCTTTATATAGATCAGTTTATCATAGTCTTCATTAATGATCTTTTGATTTACTTTAAGGATGAAGAGGAGCATGCTAGACATCTTCGGATTGTGCTACAAATACTTCGCGAAAGACAGTTGTATGTGAAGTTCTCAAAGTGTGAATTTTGGCTGAGGGAGATAGGATTTTTTGGGCATGTTGTATCAGGGGAAGGTATTTTTTTAGATCCTAAGAAAATGGAAGCTATACTTGAACATGAACAACTCAAGAATGTGACAGATCTGCAGCTTTATGGGATTAGCTAGTTATTATCAAAGGTTTGTTGAGGATTTTTTCATGCTTGCAACTCCTTTGTTGAGGCTTACCCGGAAAGGAATAAAATTTCAGTCGGATGACAGATGTAAGGCGAGTTTTTATGAACTGAAGAAGCGATTGACTTAAACACCAGTGCTTGCCCTACCTACCCAAGGAGTAGGGTATGAGGTATGCAGTGAAGCCAGTCATTAGAGACTTGGCTGTTTACTTATATAGGCCAAGCAAGTAATCACATATACTTCTAGATAGTTGAAGAACTATGAACTAAATTATCCTATACATGATTTGGAGTTTGTAGCGGTAGTATTTGCACTCAGGATTTGCAGACACTATCTTTTATAGGGATACTTATTGTATATAAACCGACCACAAGAGTCTGAAGTACCTAATGACATAAAAAGAGATAAATCTCAAACAAAGGAGATCGTTGGAATCAATTAAGGATTATGACTTAATAATCAACTATCATCCAGGAAAAGCCAATGTGGTAGCCGATGCATTGAGACGTGAGTCCTGTTCGATAGTAACTGATAGGCAAGATCCTTACATAACACATTTGATGAGTGTGCGAAGCCTTGGGGTTGGACTCCAAGTGGCAGAGGATGGTGGAACATTGCTAGCATGGTTTGAAGTTCGACCGACATTATTTGATGAGATCAGGAGATCACAGGCTGACAATCTCGAGTTAAGACTTATTCATGAGTAATTGTTATTCAAAGAGAGTGAGGGGTTCAGACCGAGAGAAGACAAGTTGTTAGTTTTTAGAGGCAGAGTCTGTGTGTCGAGTGACCAGGGGCTTAGGTGAGCTATCTTGGTGGAAGGTCACAATTTGGCTTATGCTATGCATCCTAGTAGTACCAAGATGTATCGAACTCTTAGAGAGAGTTATTGGTGGTTAAGGATGAAGAGAGAGATAGCAAAATTTGTGGTCAGATGCCTTCCCTGTCGACAAATTAAGGTAAAGCATCAGAAACTAGCAGGTATGTTAAAGTCTTTGCCTATTTCGGAATGGAAGTGAGAGCGTGTGACAATGGATTTTGTAGTTGGATTACCTCATACACCAAAGGGTCAAGATGCTATTTGGGTTATAGTGGACAGATTGATGAAGTTTGCACATTTTCTGCCTGTCCACACAATTACTCAAAGCTGCACGGGGTGTCAGTTTCTATAGTATCAGATAAGGATCCGGGATTCATCTCATGATTTTGACTGAAATTCGAGTAATCTTTAGGGACTAAATTGAAGTTTAATACTGCCTTCGACCCCTAGATCGATGGTCCGCCAGAGAGTACCATTCAAAAATTGGAGGACATGCTGAGAGCATGTGTGATGGAATTCTAAGGAAGTTAGGACCGACACTTGCTTTTGATAGAGTTCGCTTATAACAATAGTTATCAGACAAGGATTAGTATGTCACCATTTAAGGCGCTTTATAGGAGGAAATGCAGGATACCTCTGTATTGGGATGAGGTTGGTACGACCAAAATCGAAGGAGTCAAATTGATAGAAGTCACCACTCAAAGATAAAAGTCATTGTAGAGAAAATGAAAGTCACCCAGGATCGTAAAAGAGTTACGCGGATAAGAGACGACAATGTGACAGGGTTTTTCTGCAGATATCACCATGAAAAGGTATCATTAGATTTCAGAGTTGACGGAAGCTAAACCTCAGTATATTGGACGTTTTCGTATCATTGAGCGTGTCGGGACTGTGGCATATCGGTTGGAATTGCTGCTAGACTTGGATAGGATCCATAATGTGTTCCATGTCTTGATGCTTAAAAAGTACTTACTGGATCCATCTCATGTTTTGGAGACACCTCCAGTAGAACTGAGGGAAGACCTAAGTTTTGAAGTGAAACCATTGCAGATTTTGGATCGACAGATAAAGAAATTACGGAGCAAGGAGGTACCCACGGTTAAAGTTCTTTGGAAAAGTGATAAGGTTGAGGAGATGACATGGGAGCATGAGTATACTTTGAGTCCTCGACATAGGAGTTTCGAGGATGAAACTCTTTTAAGGAGGGGAGGACTTGTAACGCCAAAATTTTTAAGCCCTTTTGTATTGGTCAGTACTTGGAAATGCTACTGTATATTGATATATACATGGTTGTGTATGGGTTCAAATATGTATTTAAGTCATTTGGGTGTATATGTAAATGATTTATAATGTTATATGCCCTTACATGAACTTAGAGTTCATCTGTATGCTTTTAAGTGTGTAGAACCGAGTCTATTGGATGAATATGACCATGGTGTTTGAATTAAATGTGTTCTAATGCCTTAGAGGTGATTAGAAATGATTTATAGACTTATTGGACATTTACAAAGCTTAATTGGAAAAGTTGAAGTACATAAGGGCTTATTTGCAAATTGTTAAAAGTTAAAGGACTTAATTGTAATT
>JAOTAX010000198.1:25481972-25504826 GCA_025629825.1 Erythroxylum guanchezii | reverse complement strand
TCACTATTTATTTCTTACTTTTCAACTCCATTTAAAGCAATTTATTCACCATCAATTTCATTTAAACTCAAAACACCAATTTAGGTCATAATTAATCATAAACATCAATAACAAAAGCATATTTCACCTATCTTCAACTCATATAACACTTTACATTCTTAATTTTTTTTCTTTGCACATGAATATTTTACCCCAAATTCCTCATTTTATGACAATTTATACTTCAAAACTTCAAGAAAAGTTCGGGGTCCAACAACTTCAACCAGCTGTTGAAAGTCACAGAAATTCTGATGGCCAAATGCAGTCCCGATTCAAACCTACAACACGTAGCCGCCTCACTCATCATCATCTCAGCTGCGTATTGGGACAGTTGTGTGAATCTACGCTCATACTCGCTCACTGTCATCTTCCTCTGGGTGAGACTTAGAAATTCCCTTTTCTTCTACTGAATATATTCCTCAGACAGATACTTCTTCTTATAAGCAGCTAGGAAGTCCTTCCATGCCAACACTAACGGTTTCATCTAACTCTCTGGTACACTTTCCCACCAATGCAGAGCATTCCCCTGTAGCAAGCTAGCAGCATATTCAACCTTCTCATGATCTTCACAGTCCATTTGCTCCAATACCCTTTCTATCTTCCTCAACTAGGTTTCTACTTCTTCCGGATCGGTTGTCCCATATAAATCCACTGCCCCATACTTCCTCAACTTATCAAACTGCTTCTCTTTCTTAGCTGAGGCCGGAGCAAAAGATTGTGGCATCTGACCTATGGCCTGAACAAATGCCTAAGCGAAGGCCTGGAACAATCGAGGATCTAATAGAGTAGGCACTTGCTCTTGTGGAAGAGGATACTACTGTGTCTGTGATTGAGAGGGCCTGCTAACATGCCCTACAGAAGCCTCAGCATTTCCTGGGGCTTTAGACTCATCATTACCCTCCTCTCTTGGAGGAGAGTCAGGTGCAATTGATCCTTGCAGAACTTCTCGTGTTCTTTTACGAGGTAGGATCTTTCTCCTTCAATTAAAACACTAACGATTAGCTTACATTTCATTTTAATCTTATTCCCTACGTGTATGCATGTTATGCATGTCACAATGCAATCAATCAATTCACAATGTAAACAATTTATCACACCTCATAGTAAGGCATACTACTATGCATTCTAAGCCTAGGAATCCAATGAAGCCTAAGCTCTGATACTAAACAATGTTGTGCCTGTGTCCTGTTACTTATCCCGAGGTCACCACTCGAGGCGGTCGGGTAAGGATCATGCGAAAAGAAAGTGAAAACTTCAATTTAAGGAAGATTTTAGCATCAGCATTTGGCGGGTTCACCGAGGTAAAGTATATGTTCGCCGCGACAAAGATATGGAAATAATTCCAAGGACCTTTCGGGAGAAGTTTGCCGCGGCCACCATCTGGCTTCACCGCGGCGAAGTCTCAAGGTCAAGTAACCGCACCCTTCGGGAAAAATATGCCGCAGCAAAAATTTGGCTTTGTCGTAGCGAAGTTACGAAAAATCAAGTAAAATTACCCTTCGAGAGAGGTTCGCCGCAGCGAAACCTTCACATTCGAACCCAGAAACCCAATATTTAACACAAAATTCTGCACATATACACTTACAATTTCCACAACTATCACAACTCAACTACAAGATAAACATAAACATGCATAAAAGGAACTTCTTCAATCCTCATTATCATTACTAGAACAAAATAGAGCTTGAACAAGCTTTAGTTACATATCGCCAACTACATCATTAGCTTAATACCAAAATGCAAATGATGCTCATGTTCGATATGCTGTTAAAGCTACCCAAAAGTAATCAAACTAACTTAGTTACTAAATGTAGCTATCTCGGAGTTTCCAAATGCCTTGCAAGGATCAAAGATCTTCTTGTTCTGCACCTAAGGAGAAGATAGTGGGTTGAGCTACAAAGCTCAGTGGCTAATATATTTATAGCCATTGACGATGAGCCACACAATCAAATATATATATATATATATATACACACAAATACATCCATATCTCATCTTATTCCAACAATTCAATCATTAACCATTCCAGCTCAAAAATTCATACTTAAGGAACATATATATATATATATATATATATCATTACACATACATCCATATCTCATCTTATTCCAACAATTCATTCATTAACCATTCCAGCTAAAAAACTCATACTTAAGGAAGTTAATGCTTAACACATAATATGAACATTTAACCATCAAACATAACACTCAAATGCATCACACTTGGCAATTTAAAGATGAAATGCACAAACAAATGGTTTGAGAGTTCCATGGATCGAAATGATGAAACTGAAGTTTACACCATGAAAAAATGAGTCCGTTCTTAGGATCTCAAATACCACAAGCGGGCAGCCGAGGGAAGGCTATAGGTCAACGTGCATGTGACTAAGGAAATGGTTTTCTCTCTTGCCCAAACACAAGCAATATTCATGCTCAGTTCAATTCATCACATATTCACATATTCATGTTTTTCAAGCTATTGCCTCTTTTGATTATACAAAATGTCATAACATCACTTATGACATAACATAGTAACAATCATAATGCATATTCAACAATCACAACAATTTGAATTCAAACAATTAGGCATACACACACACAAGTAAGCAATTTTGCCCAATTACACACTAACCATAAATACATTACCCACCTAATTTGCTCGAAAATCCAAGTTCAATTGTGCCCCTCCTCTTGCTCCTGGATAGGGTTTTCTTGGTTTCCTAACAGAAACCAATTTTCTCATTCAATCCAAATTCAAATGTAAATTCGTAAAACTTCAATAATCAAAATAGAAAAATTAATCTCTAACTAACCTACCCATAGTTCATCTAGGTTAGAAAATCCAAAACCTGGTTTAGAAATCTATGAAAAATCAAAATGGTTTCTTCTTTCTCTTCTTTCATCTAACACAACACCTATTCTCTCTTTAATCCCTTCATTCTCAACACAAGCCCATTTTTCTTATTCTTTCTCTAATAAAGCAAGAAGAAACGATGAACTTACCTTAAACCTAGCCCAAATCTCTTCTTTCTTCTTCCTTCCTAGTTTCCCACGTTCTCTTCTTCTTCTTTCTTTCTTCTTTACAATTTTTCTCTCTTCTTTTAGCTTCTCATGACTCTCTCTTCTCTTTTTTCTTATTCAAGACAACAATTTGTCTTAATCTTCCAAAAATACCCCTCTTCTTTGTTTGTTTTACCCTTCTTTCATTTAATTTAAAGACTACTTACTCCTTAGGCTATTTAAATCTAACACCTTAACTATACTCTAATTTAATCTTAATATTCCATTCTAATTTCTACTTGTTACTTATACTCACTAAATTAATAAACTCAATTCTAAGAAAATAAAAAAACAAACAAATCATAAATAAATAAATAATTTAAAAAATTCAGGGTCCAACATTTGTCTCATCTTCCAATCATTATTTATTTCACCTTACATATGTATATTCGCAATCAATTCAAAATTTTAGGAGCATAACCTCCATGAAGTTCTGACCTCAATTCCACTAATATAATCTTATGCTAAATCATAACTCTTATCACATTTATCAAACAATCATTTCAAGTCCAAGTTCAACCTCTCAAGGTCATAGAAAATTTTATTTTCTTTCAACTTGACTTGTACACTTTAAATTTCTTCATTCATATTTATATCTCTAGTTTCTTCAATTAGTCCACGACAATGCATTCACGTACGTCCATATCATATTCAAGGATATATCACCCTAGGACAATATTGGTGTCATATTCAATAATATATCGACTAATACAAACGCGTTGAATCTTTATCTGTCATATCTAACCATATACTATTTCTCATTTCTGAATATGCACAAACTTTCCTTTTCTTACATTCTGATAGAGCATCACTCTTCTCACCATTTCTATCAACTCAAACTCTTAACAAATGCTTATGCGTGTGACTCACGTAAATGCGACTCAGACCAGGGATCAGTTGCTACTGCCTGCTATGACATGCCTAAAATGCATATACTTTGACACATATTTTGAAAAACGCCCATGTAAGATACTAAATCTGGGCTCTGATACCAACTCTGTAGCACCCCACTCTCATAGAACACATTACTCAATGGTATTCGAGAACTTACTTTACGAGGGTGGCATTCTAGAACAGCCCAACAATCGAAACTCCTTATAAATTTTTTAAACATCACATGCATATTTAGGAAATTAGTAAACAAATTGTGCCTACTTTATTCATAAACATTTTCATTCACAAGTGTTACTACACTCATTGATCATTCTCATTAACAAACATTTCCAATTTGGAAAGTCATTACAAAACATAATTTTTTTTCAGATACACGTGGTACAATAATTGCGGAATACACAATTTGATACAAAAATAAAGAAATACAAATACAAGCATGAGTTGGTCCTGACCTCTATCTCTTACTTGAATGCAGTGGCTAGACTCCAATTTGTCTAACTGGAGATCTTCTTTAAACCTGAAAAATGTTGCAAATTTTGGATTGAGTTTTGCGAAATCAATGAGTGGACCATCCTTGATGGCTCACTTAATCACATAACACGTCAAATCATATAATCACATAATTCACATCACTTCATCAATTCAATATGTTGAGTCACATATATTTCATATTCACTTCAATCATATTTCACATTAAAAAATCACTCAAACTTTTTAAATCATATATATCAGATGCATATGCAGTGCTCATGAGACTCACTCTCAATTATTACTTTGTTGTGACTGAGTGCCTTTTTATTGACCCATATCTCTTGTGGATATCAGGCTTGTTTCAGATAATGTCCCATATTTCTTTTGCATATCGGGTACATTATCTACTAAGCCAGAGGCTCTTATCACATTCTGAGGTTTAAACTCTTTTTCGGTGGCTCCTTCGGTCACAACAACCTTTATATTATCATGCATTCATATGATGGAATGTATCACATTCCCATATTTTCAATCAGTCATATGTTTGTTTTCAGTTTCATATCCACATTCACATTTATCAGCGGACCTTAGTCCGGCATTCAACAAAAATATTGAGTAATTACTTATTACGTCAAATTCACATTCAATGAGCACTTCCAACTTGTATTTCATGCATCAAACGTCTCAGACATTCAATGTCCGGAATCAATGCAATCACATTCACATATCAATGGTAATTCAATATAGAAATTTAAAGTAGAACAAACAACGAAAATGAGACCATCTAGGTCGACTCACAGTACGCTCCAAATTAGCATCAGTTTCCATGATCTAGAAACATCTAGATGCAGACGTTTTATCCTGCATATCAGCATTATGCAATACACACATTGCACACAAATTATTAATTGCACAATTCAATAAACATTCAATTATACATAAACGTATATGTGTCATGTACAATGTATGCTCAATTTGATTGAACCTTAAAATTTTTCTAAATTATTTATCATTTTTTATTTATGATTTGTTTGTTTAAGTTATTTTATTTTTATAATTGAGCCTTTAATTTAGTGATTATAAGTAGTAGTTTGAAATTAGAATAGAAAAGGTAGAATTAAATCAGTATGAGTTGTGATTCGGTGGTTTTGCCATGGCGTGATCTCGAGACTTCGTCGCGGCGAAGCCAAATGTTCGTCACGGTGAACCTCTTCAGAAGGGTAAAAATTGGAAGAATCAAAAGAAAGGGCAAATGGACATTTCATTAAATGATGAGGGAATAATTGGAAGGCCAAGGATAAAAATGGTCTTGAGTTAAGAAGAAGAAAAGAGAGAGTCGTGAGAAGCAAAATAGAGAAGAAGAAAAATCAAAGAGAAGAAAGAAGAGAAAAGAAGGAGAAAAATCAAGGAGAAAAGGGAGAAGAAGGAAGATGGTTAACTTGTTAGAGGTAAGTTTATCATCTTTTTTCTTGCCTAGATACAAAAAGGGGATTAAAAGAAGACTAGGGTTTGTGTTGGGAATGAAGGGAGAAAGAATAGAAAGAACCGTTTTGATTTTTATGGATTTCTAAGCTAGGGTTTTGGTTTTCTAGCTTAGATGAACTATGGGTAGGTTAGGTTTAAGTTCAATTTTAGCTTTTTTTATTATTAAGATTTTATGAATTTTCATTGAATTTGGATTGAATGAGAAAATTGATTTTTTAGGGAATCAAGTAAACCTTACCCAAGAGCAAGAGGAAAGGCAAGCTTGACTTGGATTGTTGCAAGCAAATTAGGTGGGTAATGTATTTATAGTTATTGTGCGATTGGGCAAATTCTTGCCTATGTGTGTGTATGTCTAAATTGCATGAATTTTGAATTGTTGTGAAGATTTGATAATGCATGATGATTTGTGATTATGTTATACCTTGAGCGAGGTTATAACATTTTGTCTAAATGAAAAGAAGAAAAAGCATGAAAGTATGATGAAATGATTTGAGCATGAATACGTGCTTTTGTTTAGGCAAGAGTGGAACCATTTCGTTTGTCACGTGCACGTTGAGAGGAGCCTTCTCCTAGCTGCCAGCTTGTGGCATATGAGCTCCGAAAAATGGACTCATTTTGTTCATAGTATAAATTTCGATTTCTCCATTTCGTACTCATGGGACCCCTCAAGCCATTTGTTTTGCATTGCATCTTTGAATTGTCAAGTATGATGCATTTGAGTGATTTGTTTTATGGCTAAAGTCTATGTTATGTGTTATGCGCTAACTTACTTAATTATGAGTTTTTGAGCTAAATCGATTAATGCTTGAATTACTAGCTATATATACATATACATATGCTTGAATTTGTGGTTAATTACCGATGGCTATAAATATATTAGTCACTGAGCTGTGTAGCTCAACCCATTATTTCTCCACTCCTCAGGTGCAGAATAAGATGACAGTTGAACCTTGCAAAGCATCGAAAACTCCTAGATAGCTAGAGATTTATTGAACTAAGTTAGTGACTTTTTGATAGTTTTATAGGCATATCAAACATTAAGCATCGTTTTATATTTTGTTTAAGTCAGTGATGTGTATGTTGATATGATATGTAATTAAAGCTTGTTAAAACCCTCTTTTGTTATGGCAATGAGAATGAGCATTGGAGAAGTTTCTTTTGTGTATTTTTATGCTTATCTTGTGATTGAGTTGTGAATGGTTGATGTTGGAAATAGAAGTGTATGTTAGTGTGTTATTAGTGGAAATTGTGTATGTGCAAATTAATGTAAATGTTGGGATTTTGGGTTTCAGGTTTGAAGGTCTCGTCGCGGCAAACCTTTCTTTTTGTAATTTTGCCCCGATGAAGTTTAAAACTTTCGCCGCGGCGTGACCTTGAGACTTCGCAGTGGCGAAGCTGGACGTTTGCCGCGGCAAACTTCTCCCGAAAGGTCAATAGAAATGACTTCAAGCATTCGCCGCGGCGATCATATAGTCGGCAAACCTGCCACAATATGCGTTAACATTCTTATTGAAAATTGAATTCTTTCGACCCTCCTCTCACACGATCCTTACCCAACGGCCTCGAGTGGTCGCCTCGGGGTAGGAAACGGGGCCCGGGCTCAACAATTTTCTTAATCATGTCTCTTGATCTATCAAAACTTATCATTTGTATGTGTCTAACTTATTCTTAGGTTTACACCTCAAGAACACTTAGTTAATCCAATATCATAATTCAATTACTCGTTATTTCTTTTCTAGCATTACATGCTCTCATAATATCAAATTCTCATTCACTTTTACTTAATACATATAGTTCATCTCTTTTGAATCACAACTAATATCATATGAACATCTTCATTCCCATTATACACATGCCTTTGGTACTTTGATATCAACAATTCATTCACTAAGTTATAACCTCAATTGTCACTTTATACATATCACACATTTAGTCACTTAATCTAAACATCATTCTAGGATCAATTCAAGCTCTATTCAAACCTAAATTAAGTCTAAATGGCTAGTGAATGTCCATTGGGCAGACTTCATGTCCACAGGGTGGACCTTCTCGGGTTTTCCAGCTTTCCAGGTTTGCCCATGTCTGTTTGAAGGAACAACATGTCTGCTAGGCGGACCTTCTCAGGACACCTACAAAAATGTGAAAATTTGACCCTTTGGATAGGAAAATCTCTCCTTGGGGTTTTCATAAGGTTGTATAACTCGAAGTCCTCTTCGAAAGCATATTTAAATGAACTCAGTCCGACGTCCACAGCAAAAGTTATGCCTCTTACCCCAAAATCTATCCAATTGCATCCATATTTTCCTGATTTCTAGTTCTTTACTTACTACGTTCAACACCTTATGCTTGGTCTATCATTTCTAGTTTAGTTACTAATCATTTCCCCATCATTCTTAACTCCATTTTAGCTCAATATCATCTATAAACAAATTATAGTCCATGATTGATCATGAACACTAAAAACAGAAGATACACATATATACATTCATCATCAACTTTTTGCACGTGTTCATCTTCATTTCCACTTTCATTTCACTTCTAACTATCACCTTAATTCTTTCCATTTCAAGACACCACATTACTCCCTTTCTTTAGCTCTAGACTTATTTTAGTTCATCTCCAAAACACCCAAAGAAATCCACATTAATACACTAAGAAAATAGAACATAAAAGCCATTATTTATCAAATTTTTCTGCCCTTTTTCCTACACCATCTTTAATGATCTTTCTATTTCAAACTCATTTCTACAACAACTTATGAAATATTGATCATTATAAACACAAAAATAAGACATCAATGTGTCCATTTCTTTACCTACGTTCCAACATAAATAAAACACCATTTTCTCTATTAATCCAACATTATATCATTCCATAATCTATTACCCACCAAAACAGAAAAGCAAGACATGGATATGTTCATTGTTCACCTACATTACACATATATTTTCAACATATTTTTCATGATCATCCCCCTATTAAACTATCATCAAATATGCTTCATTTAACAAAGCAATGAAGATTAATATGTACTTACTTGATTTTCCCAAAGCTTCTTCAAGAATCGTCAAATAGCCCTCAAGCATCATACAATTATCATTATTTAAGGAGGAATAGGCTATGTTTTCCTTGTAACAAGAAGGGATAGTAAGGATCTTGAAGTGATAGTGTAGGATTTTGACAAAAATCAGTGTGAAGGGGTTGGGTTGTGAGAATGAAAATGTCGTGGGTTGAGAGAAGAGAAGAAGAAGAAGGTGGGAGAATTTGGCCAAAACAAAATGAAAGAAGAAATGGCCTTTTAGCATAATAACGTGGGTTAAGTGTCACTTGCCACATGTCACTTTCTCATGGTCCTCTTCTGCTCTTTTAATTAGCTAGTCCATTTGTGCCCCAATTCTAATCTAATTGACTCCGAATTTTAAATGACATACGTTATTAAATCCTAATGTCATTCACCAAAATTTCTATTGCCATTTATCAATTGTTCTACCATTTGACAATTTTCTTAATCCATAAGTACCCATAATTTCATAAAATTCTCAAATTTTTCCAAAAATTCTAAATCAATAATTTAATTCACTAGATAAAATTTTAAGGAAAAATATTCACTATCACATTAAAACAATGGTTTATACCCAAAAAATGTCTAATGAGTGCATGGACAAATCATTGTAAAATATGCAAAAATCAAATTCATGTGTGTGTATGCTAACATTATGCATGAATACAAAATACAATTTTCTATTCTATCATTGCTATTTCTCGTTTACAAAAATCTAAGGTTCTAACCGTTTATATGGGAACGGGATGTTACAACTTGTCTTTAGTGTACATAAGCAAACTCAACTTATAACACCATCACTCAACTTATGTGGCAGTATACATAAGCAAAAGCCTTATCTAACTCAAATGCCAAGCTACTACATATATCATGAATACTTTTCTTTAGTGTACATAAGTAAACTCAACTTATGGCACCATCACTCAAAGATAAGTACAAACATAAAATGAATCTTCCTCACGGTTTCACTCATTTCTTTCAAATGTTTGATGGTTAGTGTTTAGCTCAGGCTCCCCGTAGGAAACTACACTACTATAGGCTTGCTGATACACCAATTCTCCTCTACAATGATTACATGCATAAATAGATCAAAAGGACTTGCTTCGGGTTGTAATGTGGTAAGGGTTAAGGTAGGTGAAACGAGGTAAAAGGTTTAACACAAGCACTCATAAAGTAATAAGTGAACAAAGGGATAAAAAAACATATTTTTGAGATACACAAATGTAAGTATACTACTACTTTGCACTTATTGATGCTACTAAAATGTTCTTCCTTTTTCTTTTCTTTTTTCAATAATTGAAGAAATGATGAACAAAATAGCAACTAAATGCAATGTGATCCAATAGTAGAAGTATCACTCAACTCATCTAAAAAAAGTTTGTAGAAAAAAAATCAAAACTAATACATCACTTTGCACTCTATTAAACTTGTGATTGGGTAAGCTAATAGGGTTTGAGGTTTTAAAATGGGGTATTTCAAGAAACAAAAAGGTTAAAGGTTTAACAGAGCTAATAAGGGTCGACTATTTAAGCCAAGGGTTATAAAAAAATGGCCTTAATCATTTCTATCTAGCATGCATCCAGTAAATTTAAATCGATTCAAAGCAAGTTTTGAAGGTAATTACCTAAGGAAGCATCACACAAACAAGAAAATGAAATGAAATAGATGGAGTCATATAGGCTTAATCCTCACATTGGTTCAAATGAAAATTCATTATGCATCTCTACACTACCTCATTGCTCAAGTGTCAAATTCTGAGTAAGCTTATGCAACCAACTACTTTTCATCACTCAGCATGGTTCACTCTCTACTCAAGTAGCCTAATCCGAGTTCCAGCATGCATTCAATCTCATTCTAACTAGCATGACAGAATCTCATGGCAGAACAATTCAAAATGATTCAAGTGTGGTTCCATTGCTAACAAAAAATAACATAAAAGAATAACCTAAAATGCGTAAAAAAATGTATCCTAATTAACAAAACACAAACAGTGAGTGAAACAAATTAAAACATTGCAATTGACAAACCAAATGTCACCTCCCTACACTTGGACAACATATTGTCCTCAATGTGACAAGGCAATGACAAAAGGAAACCAAAACACAAAACACAACATCAAACAAACAAGCAAGTAAAACAACTGATAAGGTAAATAAAACAACATAAAAAGTAAAGGGTAAGAAAGCTTCATGGAGATTATGGTGGCAAAGGCGTCGAGGAAGAGGTTAGCATGTTTGGAGAGAGAGAGAGAGAAAAAACTTACGAAATCCTTGGATTTTTTGAGTGGGTAATGTAAAATAAGTGTTAAGGGAGTGAATAGTGATGGAAAAAGTGGAGAAAACACCAAGATTTGAGAGAGAGATGAAGGATTTATAAGGTTTGGGTGAGTGGGTGTTGGTTTTAGAGTGAGAGAATGTGAGAAGATGAAGAAAGAAGAAAGGAGGGATTTTTAAAGTCCTTCAGCTAGGGATCCCACGGTCGTGGTTAAGGCTCCAGAAAGTTTCTGAAGAGCCTTCCCACGTTTGTGGGAAATAGACCTATTCCCATGATTGTGGGCACTGTACAGATACCCAATCTTGATTTTCCAACTTTTTAGGCTTCTTCCAAGCTTAACATGCATTCCCAACATTCAAGCAACCTACAAACACATTAAAAACACCCAATCAACAAGAAATTTAAAGAGAAAACAAGTTAAAACTCAAACAAAACCTAAGTGAATACCAATAAATTATAGCAAACTCAATCCAAACATAATCAAAACCAAACAAATCAAACAAAGAAGTAGACAAAGACAAGAAAAGGAAAGGTAAACATGCTAAGTTAAGGTCATTAGTTTACCATTCCACATGCATTTATGAAAGGATGGAAGAAAGGAAAGAGATGACTTACCTTTCTTGTGAGTATGCCCCTCCATAGTATGGCTTGCATCTATGCCCATTGACCTTGCATGCTTTACCCTTATCATTTTCCTACTCCAAAGTTCTATGGGGAAACACTTGAAGAACCTTAAAGGGTCTACTCCATCTAGACTTGAGCTTTTCGGAAAATATCTAAAGTCGTGAATTGAATAAAAGCACCAAGTCCCCACTTTTAAACTCCTTTTTAATGTGAGCATCATGCCACTTTTTTCCTCTTTCTTTGTACAACTTAGCTTTTTCATAAGCTTCAAATCTTAACTCTTTCAATTCATTAAGTTGTAACAATCTCTTCTCACCCGCAAGCTTCCTATCCACATTTAACTTTCGAATTGCCCAATAGGCTCTATGCTCCAACTCCAAAGGTAAATGACAAGCCTTGTCATACACAAGTCTATATGAAGTAGTACTTATGGGTGTCTTAAAGGCTATCCTATATGCCTAAAGTGTATCGTCTAACTTCAAAGCCCAATCTTTCCTTGAAGTGCTCACCACCTTCTCCAAAATCTTCTTCAATTCTTTGTTCACCATTTCCATTTGTCCACTTGTTTGTGGATGGTAAGGAGTCGCCACTTAATGATGCACATTATATCTATTTAATAGAGCTTCAAAGATTGCAAAAATGACTCCCTCTATCACTGATTATCACTCTAGGGACTCCAAATCTTGTGAAAATCTTCTTCATAAATCTTTGCACCACCTTGCCATCATTGGTTAGAGTAGCTATAGCTTTATCCCACTTCGAAACATAATCAACCCCAACTAGTATATATGTGTTACCTAAGGAGGATGGGAATGGTCCCATAAAATCCAAGCCCCACACATCAAATATTTCCTCTTCCATGATGTTTGAAAGTGGCATCTCATCCCATTTTGATATGTTGCCCACTCTCTGGCATTTATCTTATAATAGCATAAGGTTTCGGGCATCCGTGAACAAACTTGGCCAATAGAACCCACATTCTAAGATAGAGCTGCCATCTTATTTTCTCTATAGTGTCCTACGTATAGTGAACTATGACATTGATTCAAAGCGTCAGGTTTTTCATCTTCAAGGACACACCTGCGAATCACATTGTTAGCACAAATTTTATACAACACAGGTTCATCCCAAATATAGAGAGAACATTGGAATAAAAATGCTTCCTTTGTTGATATGAAAGATCAGAAGGAAGAATACCACCTAAGAGGCAGTTTGCAATATCTGCAAACCAAGGACGAAACGAATTTTCTACCATCATTAAAACATCATCAGGAAAGCTCTCCTTGATTTCCTCTTCTTCTTCATGATGCCCCCTTCAAGTCGTGATAGGTGGTCTGCCACAACATTTTCTGCTCCCTTCTTGTCTTTAATCTCAATGTTAAATTCTTATAGCAGAAGCACCCACCAGATAAGCCTAGCCTTAGCATCCTTCTTGGCAAAGAGATATAGCAATGTCACATGATTTGTAGAAACAAGAACATGTGAGCCTAAAAGATGAGAACAAAATTTCTCACATGCAAATACCACAGCAAGAAACTCCTTTTCTGTTGTTGTGTAATTCAGTTATGCTCTCATCAAGGTCTTGCTTTTGTAGTAGATGGTGTGCAACCTCTTTTCCTTTCGCTGGCCAAGGACATAGCCAATGGCATGATCACTTGCATTACACATAATCTCGAAGGGAAGAGACCAATCCGGTGTCGTTAGAATGAGTACTATTGTAAGCACCTTCTTGAACCTGTTAAAAGCATCCAAACAAGCATCATCAAATATAAAAGGCACATCTTTAACTAATAAATGAGTCAAGGGTCTAGTAATAAGAGAGAAATCCTTGACGAACCGTCTGTAGAACCCAGCATGAACAAGGAAGACTCGGATGTCCTTGATGTTGGTAGGAGGTAGTAGCTTTTCAATCACTTCGGTCTTCACTCGTTCCACTTCAATCCCCTTTTATGAGATCTTATGGCCCAATACAATTCCCTCTTAGACCATGAAATGACACTTCTCCCAGTTCAAGACTAGATGAGACTCCTCACATCTTTGAAGCACTCTATCTAAATTAAACAAGCAATGATCAAAATAATCTCCAAATACAGGGAAGTCATCTATAAATACCTCCATGAAGTTCTCATTCATGTTCGAAAAAATGGTCATCATGCACCTTTGGAATGTGGCAGGTATATTGCATAAGCCAAAAGCCATCCTCCTATAAGTGAAAGTCCCCTAAGGATAAGTGAAAATGGTCTTCTCTTGGTCTTTTAGGTATAGAAATACTTGATTGTACCCTGAATATCCATCAAGAAAACAGTAAAATGCATGGCCAGCCACCCTCTCAATCATTTGGTCCATAAAAGGTAAAGCGAAATGATCTTTCTTGGTGGCCAAGTTGAGCTTCTGATAATCAATACACACTCTCCAACCTGTGATGGTCCTAGTAGAAATTTTTTCACCTTTTTCATTCTCCATCACTATCACGCCTCCCTTTTTAGACACTATACCAGACTCACCCACTCACTATCTGAAATGGGGTAAATGATCCCGATATCTAAAAGCTTCACTACCTCCTTCTTTACAACCTCTTGTATGTTTAGATTTAAACTTCTTTGTCTCTCCCTCACTATTTTACATCCTTCTTCTAGGTTAATCCTATACATCACCACATTGGGGCTAATTCCCCTAATATTAGAAATTTGCCATCCCATGGCTCTTATCCTCTTCTTAACGGTCTCCACCACTTTCTCTTATTGCCCACAATCCAACTGGTTGGAGATAATGATGGGTAGGGTATGGTTCTTACCTAAAAAGGTGTATCTCAAGTAGGAAGGTAAGGGTTTAAGCTCTAAAGTGGGGGGCTTAACAATGGAAGGTGGTGTGGGTGTAGCTATTCTCTCTAACTTCTCCTTCTCAGCTCCCTCACATAATTCCTATTCTCTCATACTCTCATCCCTATTTACTTCAATAACTTCATCAACTTCCTTCACACAGTCATCCACAACATCAATCTTTGAACATGCAGTACTCTTCAAATAATTACTCATCTTAAATTTAACCTGCTCATCACCAATTCTCATAACAAGTTTTCCTTCATGAACATCAACTAATTCCCTACTAGTATTCATGAAAGGCTACCCAAAATCAATGGACAATGTCTATCTGCTTCAAAGTCCAACACAACAAAATCAAACGGGATGATAAATTATCTACTTTTACCAACACATCTTCTACAACTCCAAATGGCCTCTTGATGGATTGATCCGCAAGCTGAATGAGCATGGATGTTGGCTTGACCTTTCCTAATCCTAATTTCTTGAAAATAGACAAAGGCATCAAGTTAATACTCGAACCTATATCACATACGCATTTAGAAAATTCAAAGTCACCATCAACACATGGAATAGTAAAACTCCTTGGATCTTGTAGTTTTGAAGGCATTGTGCTTGAGATTATCGAACTACAATTCGCCGTCAAGGGTACCATCTGATTGTTCTCTCAACTGCGTTTTTGTGTGAGTATGTCCTTAAGAAACTTCGCATACTTGGGCATGCACTCTAAGGCTTCTACCATTGATAAGTTAATCTTAAGCTTTTTCAGTTTCTCCAGAAACTTGGAAAACTAAGTGTTTACCTGATTTTGTCTTACCTTTTGTGGATATAAAAGTTTAGCCTTGTAGGTTGGTGGTGGTACATATGGCCTCTATTCTACTTTCTCTTCTTTTATCTCCTTCTCCTTTGTTTGACTCTCATTTTTCACACTTGGCTCCTCCAGTTGCTTGCCACTCCGAAGTGTGATGGCCTTGAGTTATTCCTTTGGGTTAGCTTTAGTGTTGTTTGGTAAGCTACCTGCATTTTTAGAAGACAAAGTAGTAGCAAGTTAACCGACCTGAACCTCCAAGTTATGGATGGAGGAAGAATGGTTCTTCAATATTTGGTCAAATTTGGTGTCCTAGCTCGCAAACATCCGTTTCTGATTCTCTTCTTGCCTTTTTTGACTTTCCTCTTGGCTTGAGAATTTGGACCCCAATATGTCCATTAACTTGTTCGTTTTTCTCTCCAAAGGCCCAAGATGGTTTTGCTGAAATCTGGGCAATCCTTGGTGATTTTGCTTAGCCACCTGTATAGTTAGTACTCTAAGAAAAATTTGGGTGATTTTTCCACCCCAGATTATAAGTGTTAGAGTATGGATTGTTACCTTGATGTGGGTGGCCCAAGTAATTTACCTATTTTGTGCTACTAGCTCCCAATAAGAAGCATTCTATTGTGCAATGGTTGTCCTACTCACATAACTCACAGTAAACCTGCATGGCTTTGGCTGTGGATGAAGAAGCTCCTTGCATATTATTCAACTGATTGGTGAGGGCGGTAATCTGAGCTTACAAGCCTGTGACATAATTAATTGGAATCATGCCTTTTTGTTCCTTTATTCCTTACCTACTCCTTTCGTTTTACCACATGCAACTATTACCTGCCAACTCCTCTAAAAGATCATGAGCTACCTCAATGATTGTCCTCATCAACGACCTTCTAGCAGTTGTATCTATTGTACCTTTTATAGTCTGATTCACACCATTATAGAATGTTTGTAGTAAGAAGTCCCTTAGACGTTGTGGTGTGGGCAACTTCTTTGCAACTTTTTGAACCCTTCCTAAGCTTCATATAATGACTCCCAATCATGTTGCTGAAAGTTTGTAATTTCCTTGATGATCCGTGTAGTCTTTGTCAATGGGAAGTACTTGGCAAGGAAGGCTTGGGCTATGTGCTCCCATGTGGTAATCTGAGATGCACGAAGTGAGTTGTACCATGCCTTGGCTCGATCTCTCAAAGTGAATAGAAATAATCTAACCCTCACCGCTTTATCAGAAATACTATGGAATCTAAAAGTGCTGCATATCTCCAAAAAGTTTGCTAGGTGGGCATTGGGATCCTCAGTTGATAACCTATAGAATTTAACACTATTCTGGAGTACGTTCAAGAGTGCCGACTTGATTTCAAAATTGTTTGCTGTGACTATAGGCCTTGCAACTCCTTGTGGACTAAGTCCAAGCCTCATAAAATCCATCAATGTTCTCTCGACCTCCTTGTTCTCCTTCTTCTGCCATATTTGTTTAAAGATTTTCTTATCATTCTGCTCTCCTTAACCTCCTCTCTTGTCTTGTAATATAAGAATATTCTTTTTCAAAAGCTTCGTCAGATCTTCTAGTGCTCCTTCTGTTCATGCACCTGTAAATACACAAGGAAAAGTAGCAAACACTCTCAAATCAAAGTTACCTAAACTAAACAATATACTAAGAAAACAATCCTCGGCAACGACGCCAAAAACTTATTGATTGCAAAACCAATTCACTAGTTTTACGCTCAAAATCATAAGCATATGAGGTGTAACTTGTAGTAAAGAACAGATATTGATCCCTTAGAGATTGTGTTTAGACGCTACTTAATTCAGACTGCTTTTTTTAAGAACCAATTTTAATAAATATAAACTAAAACATTAAACTAAATTAAACAACTAACAATGAACAAATGATAAAGTAAAAGTCAAAAACTTGGAATTCAAGATTTAACAATTAGAGATTACTTTTTCCCTATCTTTTCTCCCTCCTACCTTGTTAATTGAATTATGCCTCACCTAAGATGTCCTAATGTATTAACTACCCTCTCTTAAGGTGTAATTTATTGTCCTTAACCAAATTAAATGGAAATGATTAAGCAATCTCTCAATCTACATAATCACTCCACCAATTCAACTAGTTATGAAGTTATCCTATGGGTAATCAACTAATTAGCCAAGATCTCTCTCTAACTAATCAATTAACTTGATGAATATAGGTTTATAAAGTGCCAATTCTCATTTTATAGCCCTACACAATTTACCCAACTCAATTTCTCAATATATTGCAAGGTATACGCTCAACATTCATCAAAAGCATCATTAATTCAAATCAATAAAGTAGGAGTTCAATAAATAGTTCAAAAGTAATCTGAACAAATAAGTCAGCCACTGATAATGTCATTAACATCCCCAATAACCACAAAATCCATAATAAAGATGCTAGAAGAGAAAAATGAAATAAGAACTAGATGAAGCAAGCTCCTCCTCTTTTTTGCCCAAATCTAGAAAATCTAGAGTTGGTGTGCTCTTTTTGTAATTTGGAATGGAAATATTGATTCTCTACCTCTCTCTAGGCTCTAAATATGTTTTTTAACTCAAGAAGCAAGTTCTCACAACTCGCCCCTTCGACCTTAGGGATTTGTGCCCTTATATAGCCACAAAAACCTAAATTATGTGACCCACATATCTCTTTTGGTTAGGGATCCCACGATTGTGGGAATTAGCATGAATCCTATGATCGTGGGTTCTTGTATCACAACTCCTCCACTTCTCCTTACCACTCTTAGTCCCTAGCTCAATCACAAAGGCAACCACCCTCCATTCCTATATCAAAATGATCAATTCTTACCCAAAATCAACATCAAACATAAAAAAAACAATCATGAAGATCAAACTAAACAAAAACATACAAAATAAGTCCTACCAAACTTCTAAGTATCTTAACTTTTCATGAAAACGTACTTAAGATTAGTAACAAAGTTTAATTGACTAGATAATTATTAATGTGTGTGTACAATTGAAAGGGGTGAATAAACTTCACATTTAGGTTTTGATTAATATGTATATTTAGTCCAAAGTTCCTAGATGCGGATTTTGCATGTTAATAATTTGGAACAACTTGATTGATTGTGTTTAAAGTTAAATTTGTGTCATGAAGTTAAAGCCATTGCCTCATTATTGCACTGTGTGCTTTATGATTTTTGTATTATTTGTTATTTTGTTTGCTTAATGATAAGCAAATGTTTAAGTGCGGGGATGTGAGAAGTGAAAATTGCATCGTGTTTTAGGGCATAGTTTGATATGTGTTTAGCCTTTAATTCGATCATTTAGTATGTGTAGTTAGAATTGTCTTAGTTTGTTAATTATTTGTGTTTGAAGTGTTTTATAGGTTAGTACAAGTTTTTGAGCTTAAATATTATGTTTTTAAGGTACCTTGATCTGATTGCTAGTATTTTAGGTTCAATATCGAAGAATGGAGGAGTTTTAGGGGGAACTCGAGCCATAATACAGACCCACGATTATGGCAGGTAGGCCACGATCATGGAAAAAGCTTAAGGTTTGGCCTACAATCATGGCCTGTATACCATGATGGTGATAGAAGGCTCAGATGTGAGCCACAATCATGACTTATAGGGCCACAATCATGGCCTGCATCAAGCAGATGCACAGATGCTTACAAATTTCACATTTCGAGGGACTTTTTGGACCTTTCGAACCCCGAAAAAACCTTGGGGTTACCCAAAACATAAAAGAATATTTAAAGAAAAATAAGTGAAGAGAAAAGGGAGAGCTTTTTTTGTCCAACCACCCTTGAAATCCTAAAGAGAGAATATCGAGAAAGAGAAAGAAGAAGAAGGAAGAGGAAGATGAAGTTGACTCGACATGTTTCCCGGATCAGGAGGTTTTCCAACGTCACTACCTTCCAGTTTCTATTCCAAGTCATTATTTCCTTTTCGTTTCGATTTTATTTATGTATATAATTGAGATGGATAGTATGATGATAGGATTTGGAATATTGTTATTCTTCTAAACTCTCCTTCGGGATATTATTTTGATTTAATGTTATCCGAGTTGATTTTGTGTTATTTGAATTGGGTATTGTGATTTATTGCATTTCTTACACAATTTAGTAACAAACTGAAAGGGTGAACTAAATAAAAAATGATTGGATCTGATTAATGAGTGTTAGGCAATTTAATAGAACCTGTAACTAATTAGATCAGTAATTGTGTAGAGAGAGATCTCTTATAAGACCTGATAGTTTATTAAAGTGCTTTAGATCTAATTAGGATTGTGATTCTTTTGTTAATTGAGAGATTACAAATTTCATAATCCAATTAAGGTTTAATGGTTATAACTCGAGAGAGAGTAATAAGCTCATGGATCATCTAGAATCGACGCCCCATTAACACATAATCAACTAGGTTAGCATTCATGGTAGGTAAAATCCCCTTTCTCATAACTTGGTAAATTTCTCTTAATTGATTTCCATTATGCTTCTGCATTGCTAAAAATTTCATTTCTTTTTATGTTAATTTCTGAATTACATCTCTTTCCAATCACTTTCTCGAATTTACTTATCTTGTGAAACTTTATTTCAATTATTTTAATTTCCTTAGCCTTAGATACTATAGAATTAGATTAGTTTCCCTCGTCGTGGGATCGACACCTCTTATACTATAGTTGCGACCTGTGCCCTTGCAGTATTTTAGGGCTCATAAATTTTAAAGCTCGAATGACACTATCACTCACATCTGCCAATTATCTCTTACTCATGCTCCCAACGACATCATTTTCTCTTAGCTATATCCCTTGCATGTAAAAACATGCACGTACTGCCATCTTTTGCATCACACTTCCAACTGATGTATGCCTTGCTTCATCTTCAGTCCAACATAAATTAATATCTTGCATGGGCATGAGGAATAAATCACACCTATGCATCTTGTTGCATAGTCATGACCCATACACTCATGGCTATTCAACTTTTCCAGTATGATTGTAAGATATTTTAATGCTTCATCATGGTAATTTTCTCGTCTTTAATTGCTCTAATATTTATCATTCTTGCTCCATGAAGACAAGGGAGTGTAATTACTCAAAAAATGGCCCAAATGCAATGCTTTCAACTCACTTTAACTTCTTTGCTTCCAAATTGTGCCTAAAATCACTTATGAGTCAAAGTGAGTATCTTAAGCAACCAAATTGCTAAATGTTATGGAATAATTATACAATCAATTAAGTATTTGTGACTCACAATGTTGGATTCCACACCAATTAAGTCTGGTCTAGTGTAGTCAAGCATTGTTCATGGTTAGTCTACCATATTGCTTGATCCCTTAATGTCTACGTGACCTTCCAAGCCATCAATTTGACAATCTAGTTCAAACTTCCTAAGGTTTGCTCTACGAAGATTCCTACGCATAGTTCTTTCTATATCAATATCTACGTTAAATAAGTTCTTAATATTACTCCAGGTCATAAACTAACCTCACTCTAGCCTAAACTAAGGAATTAACCTAACTAAAAAAACAAATTAAATAACATAAAGTAAAAACAAATAAACCAAGGCAAAGCAAAACAAAACAATCAAACAAAAATAATGACTAGATTAATAAAGCTAAAGTGTTCCTGATAAAGCAAACACATGCAAGAGATACTTTTAATTCGAATAAAACGACAGGGGCCTGTCAAAGTTTAAAATAACAATAGGAGCCTAAAAAGTAAGAGAAGCCTATGAAGTAATATAAGCCTCTTAAATGATAGGAGTCTGTTAAAGGATAAATCCAGTTGAGACAAATTAAAACAGAGGGCGCCTATTAGAAACTGAAAAGAGCTTCTTGCAAGTTCAAAAACAGAAGGAGTCTGTTAAAAGTGAAGGAGCCTCTTACTAAAATAAACACAGACAATATAAATGGAAATATAAAAGTTAAGAGAAGAAAGAGAAGGACATAGTCGATTTATACTGTTTCAGTTTACAACCCAAGCCTACGTCCAGTCCCCAAGTATCTAACTTGAGTGTTTCACTATAAAATCAAGTAGTAATTTGACGACCCTCTTCAAGCTTACGAGTACATATTTTTCAAAGTTCTCAAACCTTTTGACGAGTACTGTTTTTAAGGTTCACCAACCTTCCAAACTAGTAGTATTTTGTTAGCCTCTACAAGCTCTTAATAATTGAAGAAGTAATTTGCTCCATATGAGCTTCAATGATCTCTCTAAAAAAGAATTGTCACTTTCTAAGGCACAAAAGATTTGATAATGATATGACTTTCAAGATCACTTATGTATCTCAATAATTTGTCTTTCTCTCTTCTTTTCTTCCATGTTTTTTGGTTTCGCAACTTTAGTGACTTTTGGTTAAATAAACATTTTCTTTAACTAGCCTTTGCTTCATTTAGGTTATTAATTTGAGTTTGAATCTTCAATATTATCTCTACTAAAATCTTGCAATAATCAGCTATTAAGAGAAATCTGGAGTTAATTGATGAAATATGTGATTAGCAGGATCCTTCCGGATTTTGTAGAATAAATAAGGTAAGTTAATAAAGAAGGTTTCTGCAAGAAAGGAAGCATTTATCATATGATTTTATTTCCTTTTAAGAATTAACCTGTTAGTAATTGAAGGAAATAAATCCAATTTAAGTTTTGAAATATTATAAGGTCGTCACAAAAGCATTAATAAGCCTTGAGCTAATAGTTCTTAATATCACCATCCTTAATAGTGGCGCCAAAAACTTGATTGACCTAAAGTGTGTTAGTCAATATTTAATGCCGCAAGTGCACGGCATACTTGTAGCTAGCATCGACAAATACAAGTCGATCCTATGAGGATGGTAAGTACTAGTAAGTACTATTATTTTATTATCTAGCCTACAGATTGATTGTGGTTGAATTCAAAAAACAAAAATTTAAGACATTAAACTAACCAAGAAGCACAAATAAGGCAAATAATTGGTGACACTAGATTAATTACCAATAATAAATAATTAGTATTAAGGCATCAAATGCCCCTAAACCCTTAGCCAATTGATTATTTTTCATACAATTATGTTCGTGATTTGTTAGACTATGGAGATTCCTAAGGTATGCTAGTAGCTAACCTTGAGTCTACTAACAATTAATTCTAAGGTCTTTTGTTGGGTCCCGTTTCCAAAGCCCAACCAAATGGAGCCCAACAATCCGGTCTGGAGTCAAAAAGCATAAACATATCACCCTGTAGGGTTATTTCAATTTAACCATCATTAGCCATCATCAGTTCATCTTTATTCTCATAACATCCTAAAAATTTCCTCACAATTTGTTCAATGGCGTGCCCATACAAATCAATCACCATAATCAAAC
>JAOTAX010000198.1:25456002-25468920 GCA_025629825.1 Erythroxylum guanchezii | reverse complement strand
TCATGTGCACAAATTCACTGTTGACCAATACCAGTATGCATGACATTTTCCAATTCAGTCCTAATCACTCTTACCCCCTAGCCAATTTACTATTTTACGCTTCCCGTCGGGGGTAGGATGTTACACAAGAGGTCCGAACGCCTAGCCAAGCATGATGGTCGTAGTCCTCAACACTATTGTTACTCCGACGGCATTCATGGTAGAGATGATCCTGCGGTGTAGGTGATGATGCGTAGATGATGATGAAATGATCGGTGGCTGGTCGCGGATGGGGAACGGGGGTGGAGATCGTCTCTAGGTCTTCAGATGTGTAAGAAAAATTGTCTCTGTATGTGTATCGGTCATGTATGTGTAGCCAGCTGGCCCTTATGACCTAATTTGGCAGGTATTTAAAGTAAACAGCCGGGTCGAGTCAGAACAGTGAGATACTTTTCCTATTACAGTCCAGGTATCCGTCTGCACGTCGCGACGTGCGAATTAATTGACGTCGCGATGTGTGCTCTGGTTTACTTGCTGTGACGAGCCAATTAATTTACGCCGCGGCGTGTGGTCCTTGACTCGCTCGCCGTGGCAAGTCAAATGGTGTGCGTCGCGACGTTCGTGAAGGACCTCACAACCTGCTGACTTTCTCATCTCTTTGACTCCTTTTTTTCTGCAATATAAAATAGCAATTTGCAGCATCAATTGTCCTTAGGAAAAATTATAAAGCAATTAATATCAAATTGCGACAATTTTACTAACAAATTGCAATTAATAAGAGCTCACTATAAGGAACTATCTTAAGCACAAAAATCACAAATTAGGAGTCAAAAAGTGCATTAACAGTTATGAAAATGCAGCCAATTAATAATTTAAACTTGGGCTCAATCAATATGTATGAAGGTGAAAATACAATAGTAAGGATGATAGGAGCAGATGTAGAGCATTTTTCTATCAATATTGGGTACACCAAGGCTCCTCATTGAGCAATTTTTATTTTCAATAGTGATTGATAAGCTTACTAAGAATATCTAAGGGGATTTGTATTGGGGCATGTTATTTGTTGATGACATTATTTTAGTGGATGAGACAAACAAAGGTGTCATTGTGAAGCTAGAACTTTGGAGGGATATGTTAGAGTTGAAGGGTTTTAAATTAAGCAAGACTAAGATTGAGTATGTAAAGTGTAACTTTTCGCGCCGCAAGGTGGCTATTGATGTGGAGGTAAAGATTAGATCAAAGTTATACCATAAAAAGAGTGTTTTAAGTATCTAAGATCTATCATCTAAAGTAATTTGATGAAGCTAGTTCATCGTATCAGATCAGAGTGGCTTTAATGGAGAATTGCATTAGGAGTTTTATGTGACAAGAAGATACCACTCAAGCTCAAAGGTAAATTCTATCATTGAGCAATTTGGTTGGCCATATTTTCTAGGATGGAGTGTTGGCCCATAAAACAGTAAGCTAATCTTGGCAGAGATGAGGATGCTCTATTAGATGTGCAACCTTACTAGAAGAGATAAGGTTAGGAATGTAATGGTAAGTAAAATAGAAAAATTAGAAAAGAAAATAAAAACAAATTTATAAACTCATAAATAAATATTAACCTGAACAAAATAAGTTATAATGCTAAAAGATTCAAATAATCAAAAAATATCTTATTAATAGAAATGGATTTGATAGAAATTGATATAAGATGGATAGAAAAAATCAAGTGAGTAAATGACAGAAGTACGTCTCGAAATATAAAAAACGAAAATTTTCGAGTCCAAAATAAATGTTCGATAGGAAGTTGATCGATTAATTCAAATTAATTCAATAAGAAATGGTAGTTAGCATTCGATTTCGTTGGTACCATCCAACGAATCCAATTCAATTGTTTGCTTACTTTTTCTTTTCAATACCTGCGGATACATATAATTCAGAAGAATAGGTACGCGATTCATATACAACATCGCTTTCTTTTATCAACAGTTCTACTAATTTTTATGTTTCCACAAATAATTGAAATTTAATTTCTTGATCCGTATCTTCAATTTTTGGAAACTTATTTTTCTAGAAAGAATTCCAACCAAAATCAATTTCTTAAGTACAACAAGAATTTGTATTTTCAAATGATATCAGAGGGGTTTGCTGTCGTTGTGGAAATTCCATTTTCCCACCAATTAGTATCTTCTTTAGATAGGTCAAATTCAATGGGATCATTCATTCATAATCGGTGATTTGACAACAAAAGCCATAAGAAATCCAATATACAATAATATTTCCAAAGTTATACGTATCATTGGAAAGTGCATTAACATAAATACAGCAGTAAGAAGAGGTAATATAAAAGTGTGTAAACTATAAAAATGAGTCAAAGTGGATTGTCCTACACTAGCACTTCCACGCAATAACTCTACCAAAGGTGATCCTATTATAGGAATAGCTTCCGGCATGCCTGTTACAATTTTTACTGCCCAATTGGTTTCCGATCGCCTAGAAGGGACAAAAGAAACATCTTGTTCTTTCTTCAACAATTTCTGATCTCTAGTGAACCTCTTAATTGGATTCGAACCCAGATGAAGTTCTGACCATCTGTCAAAGAAAAAGAACGAGTGGATCTTGTAGGATTCCCAAGAAATTCTTTGATTTCTTCCAGAAGCAGATGATTATTCATCTCTTTCTCACGTTCCGTGAATAGCTGGGAATTTTTTTATTAATTTGTACATTTCTTAATAATTTTTATATTTACTAAAAAGTATTCCATTGGATTGACTCTTTCAAGTTCGACGATTGAATAAAAATAGATTATTATAATTTCAAGCAAGCCACTATGGTGAAATTGGTAGACACACTGTTCTTAGGAAGGAGTGCTAGAGCGTTATTAAATAGTAAAATGAAGAAAAACTTTCAATTGGAAAGGCTGCTCCTAAGGGGCCAAACGAATTCCTAATTGGAATTATAGGATCTCTTTTAATTGATTTTTTCATTATATTTTGATATTTTACATTGTTGAATGGATCCATTCGAAAACAACTAGATGATGAAAAAATTAATTTTCAAAGAGAATCTTTTTCCATCTAGAGGCGATAATTGTTTTTTCAGTATCGGACCATCCATAGCAGTCATATCAACTCTATTAAGCTATTCAATAATTCCTTTTGACTATCGCCTTGCTTTAGCCTACATCAAGTTCCCTAGGATTCACACAAGGAAAAGCACTTGCCATTCATTAGTTATTAGGGGCATCACGAAAACGTTTGGGTCGAAATATGGATTTCAAATTCAGTTCTGAATTAGTGGATGCCGCCAAGGGGAGGGGTGATGCCATAAGCAAAAAGGACGAAACTCATATTATGGCAAAGGCAAATAGAACTTTTGCACATTTTTGTTAATCCATGAATAGGATCTATATAGACACATAGACTCGTGGAGCCATGATACGTTTGTGAAAGAATTGAGTGCAGGAGAAAGATAACGAATTTTGAACTATTAACGAAAAGAGAGAATATAATTATAATTATAATAAAGAGAATGATATATTTTAGTTGAATTGACAGTTATCTTCGCTCGCAAATCTATACTGAGAGTTCTATTTTAAGTGGTAGTGACAATTACAGTGAAAGTTAGAAGGGTATTCTGATTTTATCTTCTCTATTGGGGGCCAATTTTAGCGTCACAAACTTTTTTGTTTTCACACCGGAGGGCTCTTAACACTATTGAGAAAATATTGATGAAAATTTTGGGAATTGCATATTGAATTAATTCAATTATAGATTCAATTTGTTATTGTTACGAAAAAGGACATCCCATTAGTAACTAGTCTCGGGCTGATTCATCGGATCTTTTCCTTGCTTGATTTTTCAATGTTCTGAGCATTTTATTTATTCTACATATTCAAAAGGAGAGAGAGGGATTCGAACCCTCGATAGTTCCTTGCAAACTATACCTGTTTTTAAGACCGGAGCTATCAACCACTTGGCCATCTCTACGAAAGATAATTTCTATTAAGTCAATTCATGAACTCAATTCAGTTATTTTTAGTTTTAATAACCATATGAACCGTGCATTTTTTGAAAGAACTATTCAAAGAACAAGCGATCCCCTCTCTCATTACCAGATGATCCTTAGACTTCCTTCTTGTTTTTTTTTTTGGTATTTCCAAATTCATGAAAATAATGTTTATAAATTGGATATGTAAAAACGTCGAATTCATGATTTCGAATTCTACTTATATAGAGGATAAATCAAAAGGTGATTAATATTAACGAAAAATTATGAGACACAAGGCTTAAGTGGTTCAGGCATGTTAAGAGGAGGCCTAGATGCAAGAAGATTGTAGTTAGAAATTGTAAGAAGAAAAAAAAAAGAAAGCCTAAGAAGATTTGGGAGAAGGTGATCAAGAAAGATATAGCTGTGCTGAAACTTACTGAGGACATGACTCTCAAAAGAAAACTTTAATGTACTAGGATACGCATAAAGGATCTCACATAAAGAGATCCTTGTTGTTCTCATAGTTTTTTTTATGCATTTTCCTCTTGTATTTAGCCTAGAACTTAAAATAAATAGCATTTCCCTCTTAGAGATTTAGCCTAAGCATTTCCTTAACCTAAATATTTTTTGGTGATGACTTGTTTGACTTATTTACTTTCTTGTCTTCTTTCTTGTCCGTGTATTTTTTTTACTTATTTTACTTATTTTACCTTTTATTTTAATCTTTATGTTATTTTATTTTATCGTTTTATTTATTTTATTATTTATTTTTATATTTTATTCATTATGTATTTATTTATTTTTATTTTGTATTATTATCATTATCTTTTATGTCTATTTTTATTTTGTTTTATTTTAGTTCTTATTATTTTATTATTTTAATATATACATGTATATATATATATATATATACACTTCATGTGAGTTTATCGAAAACATCCTCTCAACCAGTTAGAGATAAGGCTGCATACTACTGTACCTCCACATACTCCGCTTATTAAAAGGACTTTCATTGGGTTATTATTGTCTCAGTCATCTATGTAGTAAAACTTTTTCTAAATTATTTTAGTCGCTCAAAGTATCTAGTGTTAGTGTGCAACATAACTTTAGGGTAAATTTTATCATCTTCCTTTTACTTCATCTACTAGAGTTTGTACAAACCCAGACCCTATATATAAGTGGTATTCATACTGGGTGTTATTGTTGTACTAGAGTTTGTACAAAAGCTCTTGAGTTTATTCTTTGTAACATTTTAGGACCTTCTCTCTTTCTATCTCTATCTAGTTCACATTATTTTATAATTTTTCTGGTGATTTTATTCGATATACCTAGATTTTTCATCAAATATAAGTCTTAAGCAATATAAAAATTTCAACTTTTCAAAGTCATTGTTGGAAACTTATTTTTTACCAAAATTAAAATGTTTTAATTTGATGGAGCCTTTGAACTCATAGAATGATCGTTTTATAATTTTCTTATTACCCATAATGTTGTCTTTTACATATCTTGTGCCTATACCCAAAACAATGATGTTGTTAAATGAAAAATTCATCACATCACTGAAACTAGATTTAAAGTACTCATTTATAGTTCTCTTCCTAAATACTTCTAGTTTGAAGCCTTTTCCATAACATTTTATCTTATTAATCTTTTATGTCCTCCAATTTACACTATAAATCTTCTCACAAGCTTTTGCTTTATGCACCACCTAAACTTGATAATCTTCATGATTTTGGTTGTATATTTCTTTTATTTATTAGTCCAACTCGAACTGCCAAACTCACACCAAAATTTATTCCCTTTGTTTTCCTTAGTTATGCTCCTAACTATAAACGATATCATTGTCTTGATCCTTTAACTAACATAATATATATTTCTCATAATGTTTATTTCATTGAAACTTAAGTTCCTCATCTCGTGACCATCACCTCCTCTTCTTATTTTCATTCCCTTCTTCGTCATTTCATTTCAATTTAATACTTGCTCTCCCAATGTATCCTAATCCTTCGTTGCCTACTATTTCTGTAACTTTATAATCATTTGTTACTTTTGTACCATCTCCTCAATCATTACCACCAATACCTCAATAACCATCACCACCCTCCCATCTAATGGTTACCTAGACTTTGGATTACATTCACAAACTCAAAACTTTTCCTGATCATATTACTTATAACACTGTCATCTCCTCATCCTGATCCCACTTTATTTATATATGCAAACAAAAATTCTAATTAAAATCAAACCATGCTTGATGAGTTCAAGGCTCTCTATCACAGTAACACTTGTTCACTTATTCATCCTCCTGTAAGCGCAAATATTGTCAACTGTAGGCTTTTTATACCAAACATAAACTTGATGAATCTCTTGATCATTACAAAGCTTGTCTTATTACTAAAGAGCATTATTAATCCCGTGGTCTTGATTATACTGACATTCTTAGTCTAGTTATTAAACCAACTATCATTCAACTTATTCTTACTACTAATTTATCTCAAAATTGGCCAATTCATCAACTTGATGTCACAAATGCCTTTCTACATATAAATCTTCAAGAACTTTTGTTCATACACAACCCTTTGTTTTTGTTGATTATTATCATCCTTACTTTGTTTGATGCCGTTATAAGGCTCATTATGGTCTCAAATAGGCTCCAAGGGCCTGGCTTCACAGATTAAGTCATAAATTTACTAAAATTTGTTTTTTACCTTCATCCAAAGTAGATACTTCCCTCTTTATTGACCCCATCTCAACTCATAACACCTTTCTTCTTGTTTAGTGGATTATATCTTAGTTTCAAGTTCTTTACAAGAATTTATTCAGACTACCTATCGTGACCTTCATGCTACCTTTACTACCAAATACCTTATCCCCTTTCACTACTTTCTCAGTATTAAAGCTATATTTACATCCACTGCTCTTCTTTTCACTCAATACTACTTTTTGAATATTAAAGCTATATTTATATCCACTGCCCTTCTTCTCACTCAATCCAAATGCACTCATGATCTTTTTCATCGCAATTATCTTTATTCTTCCAAACCTATCTCTACTCCCATTACCCCATCCCTACCACCTTCAAAAAAATCATTATCCTAAGTAAAACCATAAATTCATATTAATTCAACTACATTATTGTGTTTTAGTCCTTTAAAAATTTTATTTTAAAATTCATAAACTAATTTTCTTTAACTCTCAAACTTAGCAAAATACTTTTTAACCTAAGTAATTGTTTAGGTAGATAAAATAGAAAGCTTAACACTTAGCTATTTATAGTTTGACACTTGATCTCAATTTTCTATCTAGGACTTTTAGTTCGTTTCCTTTAGATTTTTCCTATCTTCCCTTAAGTTAGATAGGTTGTTACTCTATTGAAGCTAATCAATTTTTATCCCACTTTTTAGGGTGTGAAAAAATTTAGTGGAAGTGATTAATATTATGAATTGAAAAGATCTAGTGATAACATCATAGTGATTACAAAGAATATATCCACATGTTCATAAAAATTATTTGAGAAGATAATCCCTTTTTGTTATGGAAATCTCAATCTACAATGCTTTCTTTCATGTTATGATTCACTAAAGAATAATTATAGCCTACCTTATTCCATTTGGTAAGAGGAGGACAAACTTATGTTAACAAAAAAATCTTTTTATTAAAGTTTGAATTATGATAGATGTAGACAATCATGTTTATGATGTTATTAATAAGAATACTTATCATAATGTTATCTTATGAACTAAATTCTTTGTATTATATAATGGTTGTTGTTGTGCCTCGAACAAATCAAAAACTAAAACCAAACTCTGAACAACTAAATTTGTAGTGGTGGTGAGTAAGGATCATATCCACAAAGAGTGTGTGTTAAGTTTTTGTAATGAATAAATCAGTATTTAAGGTTGCGAGGTGATTTGGTTGAATTTGATTAACAATATAAAGTAAAACAAAACTAATGAAGACAAATCAAATCAATCAAAATTGATACAATTAACCAATGGATTTTAAATCCAATTTGCAGTCCAATCTCAACCTTCATATGAAAGAGTGCAATTAATTGTTATGTTGTTCTCGCACCTCTCTCTGAAACTATTAACCAGAGATTGACAACAAGCTATGTTAGACCTTTTTTTCCCCTTAGGTTATATCTAATTAAAACAAGCTCTTTAAGTAGGTTTAACTATCTGACAACCTAAAATAAACTATCTAGATTAAGTATGACAATTGCATTGAATAATAGGAAAATAGGTTAATCTAAGCAACAACCTAAAAAATACAATCTATAACTCTTCTAATATCAGCTGATAGACCTTTGAGCCATATCTTAATCCAAAATGTTCCTCTAGAAAATCTTAGGAACTCGGTCTCCTGTCTCGTACCTGAAAAGTCACATTGTAATTTTTGATGAGTTTTGCAAACTTAATGAGTGAACCATCATTGATGATCTCACTCAAGTCAAATACATAAATATCACACAACCAACCAATTTCACAAACATTTTCCATCTCAATAAGACATAATGAATGACATACATTTCACATACATGCTTTTAGAATGTTTATAACCTAATCAATCACATTATCATAGCACATCACTTTATCATCATAATTTTAGAAAAGGTTTCATAATCATAAATATACAAATGTAGATGCATATGAGACTCCAGATTTGTTATTATTTGTTGTGACCAAGCGCCTTTCAGATACAGATACAGATACTGCCCTATTGGGCTCAGTCAAATACAGCAATCATATAGCAAAGCTCTACATGCAAAATTTTGAGCTTAAAGCTTTTTCAGACTGGCTACCTGATGCACTCATATTTTCTTAGCTTTTTATACTCTTACATTTAGTTTTTATTCTTAGTTAATGTCTAAATCATGTGGCTTACATTCATTTTGTCATTTCAAGTGTTTTAGGTATCAAGTGCGGAAAAATTATGCTAAGGAGGGAGATTTAGGACTTTTGGATGTCATTTTCATAATAACGAGGTTGAAATACCCTAACGTGACAAAAGATGCAGAAATCCTAATCCTATTAGGATTAGGATTCCCTAAATCCTAATGCAACTAGGATTTCCTATTTTGGAGAAAATCTAGCAAAACGAGAATCAGGAGCTAAACCTAGCAAAGGATGGTGAAATCCTAATCCCAAAAGGATTAGGAATCCTACTCGAACAAGGAATCCTATTTCAACTAGGATTTCTACATTTCGGAAGATTCTTGTTTACCATTACAAGAAATGGATCCAGGAAAGATCTAGATGGTTAGGGGACATGTAGACTGGGAGAAATGAAGATCCATACTTTTTAGGAGAATTGATGAGCTGACAGCACTTGATTGGTACACGTGGATGACATTTGGCGTCCGGTCAGTATGCGATGTCACCTGTCATGTCAGCATCTTGGGACATATGGCACCTATATGAAAGCACGTGTGGACTGCCACTTAAGCCTAAGGAAGTCTGTTTGACCTAAAAGGAAGCTTATAGAAGATCCTAATTCTACAACGAAAGAAAAGACCTACTTCAACTTGGAAAAGAAATCTTCTTCTACAAGGAAAGAAAGACATATTTCTACTTAGAAAATAAATCTTCTTCTACAAGGAAAGAAAGACCTACTTCTACTTGGAAAAGAAGTCCTCTCCTACAAGGATTTGATGACCATACCTCCTCCAATATAAATAGGCTCCTTTAACATTAGTTTTGGGGGAGTGTTCACATTTTCTCTCTTTTCTTTGAACTTGAATCTCTCTTCTTCTATTTATCTCTCCTACGTTCTCTCTTTCTCTCTCTAAGTAGAACCCTAGTTTTATTTTCTCTTCTTCTTCTTCTTATACTCGAATTCTGCACTATGTTTTCTATGATGATTTTTAACTTTGTTTTAATTAAAATCATGAACTAAATTCCCTTTTTCCAATTGTTGAGGTTATTAGCTAAATTCATGGTTGTTTTTATGAGAAGTATGCGCATATAATTGATGAAACTATGATTGGTAATTTGTGCTCTTGATCTGGACATGATTGTTGAATTATGCATGTGGATTTGAAGTCATGAATTCGAATTTTGTATGAATAATTTGTATGCTATATGATTAATTTAATTGTTGGATAATAAATTGATTAGGTTAAGTAGTAACAACTAATTAAAATTGAATCTTGTCTGTAGGTTTTAATTAGTTAGATCAAGACATAGGTTAATTTTATGCATGCTAGCTTTCTTGAAAATTAACTTAGGTTCAACATACTTGATTTCAATCTTAATGCTCTTGTTATTGTGTTGTTCATGCTAGTTTTGGAGTAATGCATTAACAAGAAGATATTGCATGTCATGCTTGTTTTGAATGCATCTATCTTTGCTTGATGAACTCTAATTTTCCAATCTTAGAAATAATTTTTTTAATGATTAAAAACAACCTAAGGATTTAGTGAAAACCTTTGCAATTAGTCTTTAACTAATATGAATTTTTTACTCAAATTTTCCTAGCAATTTCTCTCTTGAAAACTTTCGACTTTATTTTAATTTTCTGAGCTTAAATCACGTCTTCTTCTTTCTTTTCTTGTTTACTTTTAATGCAAGCAAACAAATCCCCCAATCTTATTTTATTGTATCACGTAATCTAGCATTAGTTCATACATAACATTCATGCATACTTTGCTTGAAAGTAAAAAAAATCTTCCTTGCGATTTGATCTCTGTGGGACGATACCATTGCTTCACTATACTACAAATCAACTTAAGTAGGGAATTAAATTTGTAGGCTAACGACAACCTATCAGATTTTTGGCACCGTTGCCGAGGATCAAAGTGTTGATTTTTAGCTTTCTTTTATAGTTTGTATGTTATTTTCCTCTCTTTTCGTGATTTGGTGTGTTTAACCTTTTGTTTTGAAGGTTGTATGTCCCAGTCATCCAAAGAGTAACTTTCAAATCAAGAACAAGCCGACTTAGACCAATTCTACATAGATTTCTTGACTAACTCTATACGAACACCTACCCATACTCCGTTGCATGATCCCATCATCCTTGAGCAGCGCCATTCATTCAATCCACTTTTTTAACCAAACTTTAAGAAGGAGTTACCTTTCACATGTGCACAGTCCACCAACTCATCACCATCCGACATCTACATTGATCCCAACTCTTCTGGTTCATCTTTATCTCTTGTTCCTAACGTCACTCACACTTACCATTATCAAGAAGACATGGTAGTTGCACAACAAAGGACTTTGAAGGAGCTTGTCGCTCCTGACTTGGAGAACCATTCTCTTTGTATTAATGTTGAGAATGCTAACTTTGAGCTAAAACTTGGTTTTATTCATTTGTTTCCTTGCTTTAACGGTCTTGCAGGTGAAGATCTACATGCTCATCTTAAAAAGTTTCACATGATTTGCAATGGAATGAAGCCAAATGGTGTGGAGGAGGAGCAAGTCAAGCTGAAAGCTTTCCCTTTCTCTTTGAAGGGGGCAGCTGAGGAGTGGGTATTCTCAATCTCATTTGGTTCTATAAGGACGTGGAGTAATCTTAAGAGAATTTTCTTGGAGAAGTACTTCCCAGCCTCAAGAGCTGCCAACATTAGGAAGGAAATGTGTGGGATAAGACAAGCTCATGGTGAATCATTATCTGAGTATTAGGAGAGGTTCGAGAAGTTCTGCAATCAATGTCCCCAGCACCAAATTTCTGACCAAGTCCTCATTCAATATTTCTACGAGGGGTTAACTCCCCAAGATAGGAGTATTATTGATGCAGCTAATGGTGGAGCTTTGGTGAACAAAACACTGAGGCGGCAAGGCATTTAATCTCTGATATGGCTGCAAATTCTAAGCAGATTGGCACCCAAGCTGATCATAGACGCATGAATGAGATAAGTGTCTCCAACTTAGAGAACAAGGTTAATGAGCTTACTTCTATGATGAGATCTTTTATAAGTGGTGATATGCAAGCTATTGTTTGTTCTATTTGTTCTATGCATGGTAATAATGCTAATAGATGTCCTACTATGTAAGATGATTCTGCTGACCATGTGAATGCAGTTGGTGGTGTTTTTAATGCTAACCCACAAAGAAAGTATGATCTCTACTCTTAGACCTACAATCTGGGATGGAGAGATCACCCCAACCTTCGCTATGGGAATCTTCAGCAACTACCAATGCCGAATAGAGTAAGAGCACCCAATCCTCCTGGATTTTAACCACAGCCGAACATTCCCAGACCTATGCTGCCACCTTCTAACCCTTTATCTTCTTCTAATCTTTCTTTGAATGAGGTTATGGATATAATGAAAACTATGGCATCTAACACCTTGTCCATGAGGCAAAATTTCATGTCTTTTCAATAAGACTATAAATCTTTTTAGTAAGAGACAAGGTCAGGCATCGAAAACCTTGAGAGGCAAATAGGATAGTTGGCCTCTAACCTTGGAAAGATGGAGGCACAAAATTTTAGAAAATTGTCATCCCAAGGGCTTCAAGGCAAGGAAAGTGCTTTTGCATTTAAGCTAAGGAGTGGTAAGGAGATTGGAGACAAAGTGATTATTTTAGATTAGGAGGATGAGTTAGAGGCTGAAAATAACAACCCAAAATTGGCGGCACTACCCTCTGACCTAAAAGGTGCTGAACCTTCTTCTTAACCCAAGCAACCATCTCATGCTTCTAAGGTATCTCCTAACCTTGTTGATTCCACTTATAAGCTAACTCCACCTTTCCCTTCGAGTTCTAACAGGCAATTCCATGAAATTCTATGAAAATCATGTGTAACCTCATCAGTTTAGCCAATAGACATCACATGCCCAGTAGAAAGACAGATTTCACGCATGTTCTTGTAAATTCAAAATTAAATATTTTAATCATATTAAAAATGTTTTCAATCAAACCAAATCATTGACATAATGTTGGACCCCGGTCTTTAAGTGAAATTTAGAAATATTAAATGAACTTAAATGAGTGTTTTTGTATATGTATTGTGTTATAGATG